>CM054139.1:78345815-78404507 GCA_028751875.1 Rapana venosa
CATCTGCTGATGGAGAGAGGCCATAGAGGGGCACTGCAGGGAATACCAATGCCAATATCAATACCAGTACATGAGCCATACCAACACAAGTAACATCCTTTTCACATAATAATACCAAAACTTTACAATCTGAAACCAGACAACTTCATGTAGGTGACGAGCAAGGGGTTACACACCCACAGACACAAGAACACATCTCAAACATGACGTCACAAAGCTCAGAAGGGAAGGAAACTAAATTTGTCTAACATGTTATTTTTTGTTATTAAAATAAAAAATACCACTTTAAGTCACGGCAGATTTCTCTGCACGAAATTCGGGCTGTTCTCCCAGGGGAGAGCGCGTGGCCCCAACAGCAGCACCACCTTTTTCCCTCTTTTTTGTCTGCAAGACTAGTTGTTTCCCTATCAGAGCGGCTTTTTAAAAACAGAATTTGGCCAGGGACAACTATCTTGTTGCCGTGGGTTCTTTTACGTGCACTAAATAATTTTGTGTAACACACGGGACCTCGGTTTATCGTCTCATCCGAAAGACTAGCACCCAGACCACATGTCATGGTCTAACAGATGGGGGAAATGTTTCGGGTCCAAACGGGATTCGAACAACCGCACACTTCCGACCCAGAGTTTTCACTTTCTAGGCAGGTGTGTTACCTGTAGACCACCATATTGACCCCATTTCCCATTCCTAGACCACCAGATTGATCCCATTTCCCATTCCTAGACCACCAGATTGATCATACTTTCCATTCCTAGACCACCAGATTGATCATACTTTCCATTCCTAGACCACCAGATTGATCCCATTTCCCATTCCTAGACCACCATATATATTGACCCCATTTCCCATTCCTAGACCACCAGATTGACCCCATTTCCAATTCCTAGACCACCAGATTGATCATACTTTCCAGTTCTAGACCACCAGATTGATCATACTTTCCATTCCTAGACCACCAGATTGACACCATTTCCCATTCCTAGACCACCAGATTGACCCCATTTCCCATTCCTAGACCACCAGATTGACCCCATTTCCCATTCCTAGACCACCAGATTGACCCCATTTCCCATTCCTAGACCACCAGATTGATCCCATTTCCCATTCCTAGACCACCAGATTGATCCCATTTCCAATTCCTAGACCACCAGATTGATCCCATTTCCAATTCCTAGACCACCAGATTGATCCCATTTCCAATTCCTAGACCACCAATTTTGATCCCATTTCCCATTCCTAGACCACCCAGGTTGATCATACTGTCCATTCCTAGACCACCAGATTGATTACCAGTTTTACTACCACCATCATTGCTGACAGTGTTGTGGACAGCATGCAAATGAACGAAGCAGTAAGTTGAAAGATGGAAAAGAGAGAAACAGAAACACGTTTAGATAGAGGTTTCAGATACATTGCCACACTCTTCATGCGAGAGAGAGAGAGAGGGATAGAGAGAGAGGGAGGGATAGAGAGAGAGAGGGAGGGATAGAGAGAGAGGGAGGGATAGAGAGAGAGGGAGGGATAGAGAGAGAGGGAGGGATAGAGAGAGAGGGAGGGGGGCAAAAGAGGTAAGGCAGGGGCAGGGAGGAGGAGGGGGGGAAGGGGGCAGGGTAGAAGCCCCCCATCCCCCCCCTCCCCCCCCTTGAGGCGAGGAGATGCCTGCCTGCCTGCCTGCCTGCCTGCCCAGGGAGTGGCACACCAAGCTGGCCCGCAGAAGAAACCCGCCCACCTCCACCCCAACAGCCAACTGAAAAAACCAAGGGGGAAAAGTGACCCCGCCTCTGCTCTGCAAGCGCAGACATAAAAGCCGCCTGCAGTCTCCACTCCGGTCTTTGTCTCCGCCACCCGCCTGCCTCCTTCCCTCCTCTGCTGCTGTGACGTCACCTTCAGGCCAGAGGGCAGCAGAGCTCTGAAGCATCCTCTCTCTTGACTCCGCTGTGTCCACGCGTCACCATGACTGTCGTCGCTCTGTTGAAGCAGCTGTTCCTCGCTCTAATCCTCCATCGGCTCTTTTATGACTTTGGCCAAAGTGCAACAGCAGCAGACCAGACAGGGGAACAGGAGAGCGGTGCCTTGTCCTCCTCTCGCCTCCCCGCTGACGCAGACCCCGCCCCAGTGGCCCTTGACCGCCAGAGGAGAGCGCCTGGCTGGGGCAAGCGGTCACCAGCAGGTGGAGACAACTTCCAGAGTGAGGGCATGTTGAACGATCTGGATAATGACGACGACGACGATGATGATGATGCCGATTCTCTTCAAGCCAAACGCGCCCCTGGTTGGGGCAAGAGAGCTCCTGGTTGGGGCAAGAGAGCTCCTGGTTGGGGCAAGAGAGCTCCTGGTTGGGGCAAGAGAGCTCCTGGTTGGGGCAAGAGAGCTCCTGGTTGGGGCAAGAGAGCTCCTGGTTGGGGCAAACGCAGCATGTTGGCAGATGTCACTGAGCAGAAGAGAGCACCTGGCTGGGGCAAGAGAGCACCTGGCTGGGGCAAGAGAGCACCTGGCTGGGGCAAGAGAGCACCTGGCTGGGGCAAGAGAGCACCTGGCTGGGGCAAGAGAGCACCTGGCTGGGGCAAGAGAGCACCTGGCTGGGGCAAACGGGCCGTGGAGGTGGAGGGCGATAAGTGTTCATTGTGGAGCGAGGAGCTGGACTTCTTCATCAGCAACGCTATACAGGTGAGTCGTGCATTGTTCATTCAGTTACAGCTGTCAGACCCCTGTTGGTTTGTGTTCAGAGTTACAGAAGTAAGGGTTTTGTTGTGACGTGTTCAGAGTTAAAGAAGTAAGGGTTTTGTTGTGACGTGTTCAGAGTTAAAGAAGTAAGGGTTTTGTTGTGACGTGTTCAGAGTTACAGAAGTAAGGGTTTTGTTGTGACGTGTTCAGAGTTACAGAAGTAAGGGTTTTGTTGTGACGTGTTCAGAGTTACAGAAGTAAGGGTTTTGTTGTGACGTGCTCAGAGTTACAGAAGTCTCTCTCTCTCTCCATCTCTGTCTGTCTCTCTCTCTGTCAGTCTGTCTCTCTCCATCTCTGGCTGTCTGTTTCTCTCTGTGTGTCTGTCTGTCTGTCTCTTTCTGTCTGTCTCTCTCTCTCCATCTCTGTTTGTCTGTCTCTCTTTCTATCTGTCTGTCTCTCTGTCAGTCTGTGTCTGTCAGTCTGTCAGTCAGAGGGTTTTGTTCTGGATGAGTGATTTGTACTGTAAATTATAGAAGTGTTTTACATTACAGCAATAGGGTTAGATGCTTCTGTCTGAAAGTCATAGGAATTAGTGTTTTAAAATGTAAGTGATGGGGTGTTTTGTACTGAAAATACTAGGGGCAGTGTTTTGTACTGAAAGTCCTGGGGGCAGTGTTTTGTACTGAAAATCCTGGGGGCAGTGTTTTATACTGAAAATCCTGGGGGCAGTGTTTTGCACTGAAAGTCCTGGGCAGTGTTTTGTACTGAAATTCCTGGGGGCAGTGTTTTGTACTGAAAGTCCTGGGCAGTGTTTTGCACTGAAAGTCCTGGGGGCGGTGTTTTGTTCTGCAGGCCACATTGCACATGTTTTATCCTAAAGCCCCAGGGCCAGGGCCGCGCAGGGAAGCTGCAGGTTAAGGACATGGTGACCACAGATGTCCAGAGGACCATGTGCTGTATTTGCCCTGCAAAAGGTCTCCCTGAAGTGGGGTTGTGTTTTTGATTCTGGTGATGTGGTTTGGTATGCACGTGTCATGTGAAATGTTTCTGGTTTGGTACATATGTGTCATTTGAAATGTTTCTGGTTTGGTACGTATGTGTCATTTGAAATGTTTCTGGTTTGGTACGTATGTGTCATTTGAAATGTTTCTGGTTTGGTACATATGTGTCATTTGAAATGTTTCTGGTTTGGTACGTATGTGTCATTTGAAATGTTTCTGGTTTGGTACGTATGTGTCCCTTGGAATGTATCTGCGGGGTTGCTGGCATTTGTCCTGGTGTTTTCTGGTTTATCTGTCCCCTCAGTTATTTCTCTGTCCTCAAAGGCCTAGCTCGCTCCGCCCTGGTCTGTTGTGCGCCTGCTGACCTCCGCCTTTCTACTGACAAGCGTGGCTTTGTTAACATTTGGTTTTGTTTGTTTCATTTCTATATTTCTTCTTTCTGTACATTTTCTTTCTTTCTTTCTTTCTTTCCTTCCTTCCCTTCTTTCTTTATTTTTTCTTCCTTTCTTTCTCTGTCTTCGTTTTCTTTCTTTCTTTCTTTTTTCTTTCTCTCTTTCTTTTTCTTTCTTTCTCTGGCTTCGTTTTTTTCTTTCTCTCTTTCTTTCTTTCTTTTTTTTTTGGGGGGGGTCTTCTTTCTTTTTCTGTCTTCTTTATTTCTTTCTTTTTCTGTCTTCTTTCTGTCTTTCTTTTGTTTCTTTTTCTTTCTTTCTTTCTTTCTTTTTTTCTTTAGCTTTCTTTCTTTCTCTCTTTCTTTCTTTCTTTTCCCTCCTTTTTCTTTCTTTTCTTTTTGTTTTCTTTCTTTCTTTCTTTGGTCTTTTCTTTTCTATTGTGTTCTTTCTTTCTTTCTCTTTCTTTCTTTCTTTCTTTCTTTCTTTTGTTTTTGATTTTATTTTTATTACTTCTGTTCTTTGTTTATTTCGTTGGTCTTTTCTTTTCTATTCTATTCTGCTCTTTGTTTGCTTGTTTGCTTGTTTTGTTTGTTTGCTTGTTTTGTTTGTTTGTTTCTTTCTTTCTTTCTTGTGTGTTTTTTTTCTTTTCTTTCTTTTTTTTGTCTTGTCTTGTCTTTTCTATTCTGTTCTTTCTTTCTTTGTGAATTCTAAATTCCTGTTTTCCAGTAAAGACAGGGCACAATGCACAACATATCAGTACTACAAGCCACACACACCTTTCTGCAGTGTTTTATTCAAGCTTTCTTCCCCGAGCTGCTGCCCAAGAGGACAATGCCGTGTTATGACCTTGGCGTCAGCACCATGGCCAGGGGAATGTGACCGCTGTGTGGCTGTCCGTCCCTGCACTGTTTTTGTGCTCAGTTTCAGAAATAAACCAACTAGAATCTGTGATGATGTTTCGCTTCACCAACCTTGTCTGCCTGGTGTCTTTTGTTAGCTGTGACATTCCACTCGTGGCTCTCTGAATAAACGAACTACTGACTGATGGAAAATACAGACGGAGGGAGAGTGCCACATGGCGAATAGAAATGAGGAACAGAAAAGAGGAAGGAAGAAATAAAAACAAACCAAAAAAACACTAAGAAAGGACTATCAATGAAAAACTGATTGAAGTAATGAATAAAGGAAAGAACGACAGAAGGGAAGAACGAGGCAATGAATGTACAAATGAATGATTGAATGAATGCTTGACGAAGATGTTTGAACTCAACGTATCCATTGTCATGGAAGGCGAGGTGTGACTGTCTTGTCGGCCCCCCCTCCCATCACACCCTTCTTTCCTCTGTCTCTGTCTGTGTTTGCTTTCTCTGTGCATCTTTGGCATAACTATGGCCGTTGTTTCTGCCATGTTCCTGTCTGTTTCTGTCTGTGTTTGCTTTCTCTGTGCATCTTTGGCATAACCGTGGTGTCTGTTTCTGTGCTTGGTTTGTTTCTGCATCTTTGGCATAACGAACGATGGCCGGTGATGCCCGGTCTGATGGGGAGTGTTTCTGCTCTGTGGGAATGTTTCTGCTCTGTGGGGAATGTTTCTGCTCTGTGGGGAGTGTTTCTGCTCTGTGGGGAGTGTTTCTGCTCTGTGGGGAGTGTTTCTGCTCTGTGGGAATGTTTCTGCTCTGTGGGAATGTTTCTGCTCTGTGGGGAGTGTTTCTGCTCTGTGGGGAATGTTTCTGCTCTGTGTGGTCAAAGAGTGGCTACAGCCCGCTGTGACCAGTGGAAGATTTGGTTTGGGTGTTGTTAGTCTGACGTTAAGTCTATCACGTCTCTCTGTCCTCTCCATGATGGCCTTCTCCTATTGTTCTGTCTTTCGTTCTGTTCTCCTTTTTTCGGCTTGATCACAAGGTGTTTCTTTCCTTCTTTTATCTTGTCATCTGTGATCCTTCCTTATTTTTAAATCCCTGCTTTCCTTTCTTTATCTGTTTTATTTTTATGTAGTTCACAGACATCAGCAAAACAATTCGTTCTTTCTTTTTTTGTTTCCTTGTTTTTTGTTTTCTTCTTTCTTTTTCTTTCTTTCTTTCTTTCTTTCTTTTTTTCTTTCTTTCTTTCTTTCTTTCTTCCTGTAGTTCACAGACATCACCAAAGTGGTTTTTTTCTGTGTCGTTCTTTCTTTCGTTCTTTCGTAAATTGCTTCTGCCTTTAGTTTTACTTTCTTTTCTTACTTTACAAAAATCAACAAAGTAATTCTCTGTCTGTCTGTCTGTCTGTCTCCTGTTCGTTCGTTCGTTCGTTCTTTCTTTCTTTCTTTCTTTTTTCTTTCTTTCTTTCTTTTCTTTCTTTCTATCCTTCTTTCTTTCTATCCTTCTTTCTTTCTATCCTTCTTTCTATCTTTTTTTCTTTCTCTCTTTCTTTCCGTAGTTTATCAAATTCACCAAAGAAACTCTTTCTTTCTTTCTTTCCGCAGTTTAAAAAAAACAACCAGAAATCACTAGAACAGTTCTTTCTTTCTTTCTTTTTCTTTCTATCCTTCTTTCTTCTTTCTTTCCGCAGTTTTTTCCCCACAGAAATCACCCGAAGAGATCTTTATTCTTTCTTTTAGTCGTCTGTCTGTCTGTCTGTCTGTCTGTCTGTCTGTCTGTCTGTCTGTCTGTCTGTCTGTCTTTCTTTCTTTCTTTCTTTCTTTACCTCCCCTTCAATCACTCTGTTCTTTTGTTTTACCTCTTTCAAAATATTAGTAAAGACAGTAATTACGAATGGTCTCTAACCACTAAATACTTTCTTTCTTTCTGTCTTTCTTTCCTCTCTTGTGCTCTTTCTTTTTTCCCCATTTCCCTGTTCTCTTTTTTGTTTGTTTGTTTGTTTGTTCATTCATTTGTTCTTCTCTCTCTCTCTTTCTGACTGTTTGTTGGACCGTCTCTCTCTCTCTCTTTCTCTCTCTATCTCTCTCTCTTTCTCTTTCTCTCTCTATCTCTCTCTCTCTCTCTCTCTCTCTCTCTCTCTCTCTCTCTCTCTCCTATCTCTCTCCTTTGTTTCTACTGTGTGAGAGTATAAGTTTTGGGTTTATTATTAAGATGTATCCCTACAGGCGGGGACTATATGTAAAAAAGCACATGAGTGCTTATTCATTATCCTCGAAATAAAAGAATTTGTCATTGTCTCTCTCTCTCTCAAAAGGATCGTGTTGTAAAAAACAAAGAGTGAAAACGTGTGGGAGAGCTGAAAGGCTGTTTGAAGTGCACAGATTGAAATGTGTTTTTGATGCGTGTGAAAATATTGACTAAGGGACTGATGTTCATCATGTTAACACTTCTTTTTCTGACAAAGGTTGTACTTTATTACTATTTGGTGCAAGCCTATTTTTTCAAAAATTTTTGTATTGTTTGTACAATTCCTGTATAGGTAATAAACTTTGTCGTTATACTGTATTTGTTTTTAAACTGTTGAAACGACAGATACTCGGCTTTGTCACTCATAATATGACCTATCTGAAACACCTCTTTATCTATCCAAGATTTATGAAATATTAGGTTTTTGTCCAACTTTGATATTGTGGTTGCAGAATATAGGTTCTGAAGGAATCTCACTGGATTCACAGATTTGTTTTCTCCCAAACTGTCTGTACGCAGACAAGACATCTTTCCAAAACATATTTAGAGGTGTTTAATCGAATTCTAGTTCACCTCCTACCTTGCCAATTAAAGAGATCCTTGGATATATTGCTAGTATTGTACTTTTCCACTTACGACTGCTTGTTTTTAGCTTTCTAATCCAAGTCAGTTTTAGAGCAGCAACATATAGCCTTATGTCTGGGATACTAAGCCCACCGTTACTTTGTAAGGGGGGGGGGGGGGGGGTTCTACCAGTTCTGTCTGTTTCTATCCCAAACAAATTCAAATATACTTTTTCTGAATAAGATTAATGTCTTTGTCTGGAGGATTTGGCAGCAGTATCCACAGGTATATTTAGATTTGAAAGAATGAGAGATTTTAGAACTGCTACTCTCCCTAAAGGTGTTATCTGTCTTTTCAACCATATTTTATCTATTTTTCTTATTTCCATGAATTTCTCTTTCATATTGATTTGAAAGCAGTCCTCATGATTACTAGTGAACCATATGCCAAGAATCTTGAATGATGGTGGATTGCAAACCATCTGCAGATGAGGCATATACTTTACTGATGAATTTCTTTTGCTACCCAGCCATACAGGAACTGTTTTTTCATTATTTAGTAATAACCCAGAGACCTTTACAAAACATTCTACAGTTCTTAGCTTCTTCAAATGAAGTCTTATTGCCATCCAGAAAAATGTCCGTGACATCGGCATATTGAGAAATCTTTATTTGTCTCAGCTATTTTAATTCCTTTGATCTGTTTATTTTCTTTGATCATGGTGCTAAGAATTTCAACACAGAGAATGAACAAGTATGGTGATATTGGATCCCCTTGTCTACATCCACGGCTGATATTAAACCAAGGAGATATCTTTCCGTTTACTGATACTGCTGATTTTATACCGGTATAAAAGGTGGCGATCCATCTCTGAATTCCACAGCCAAATCCAAAGGCGTCAAGAACTTTGAACATGAACTTCCAGTCTACCGAGTCGAAAGCTTTTTTTAAAGTCGAGGCATAGAAGTAAGCCGGTATTATCATGACTTTTGTGTAATCGATAAAGTCAAAAATGAGTCGTAGATTATCACCAATAAAGCGACTGGACATAAAGCCAGTTTGGGTTTTGCTGATCACAGAGGGGAGGATTCCTTTGATTCTATTAGCAATACATGCAGATCCTATTTCATATACAGTATCTTCTCTTCTTCTTCTTTCTTTCATCTGCCGCTGGTGCCTTTCGGTGTCGCGGGGAGACACAGACGTCTGTCTGCAGCAAGGCGGGAGGCTTGATGTAGTGACAGGTCATGGGCTCGCAGGGTGTCAGCCACGGAGTCGCTCCATCGTCTCCTTGGTCTACCTCTGGCTTTCCAGCCATTGTATTTGGTGGTGTATGCCCGTAGGGCTGGTTGGTTGGGCGGCATTCTAGTGAGGTGACCAAACCACCTGATCCTTTGTTGTTCGATATGGTGGAGAATTGGTGTTAGTCCGACCATGTCTCTCATCACCTCATTCTTGATCTTGTCGCGTCTGGTCTTGTTGACAGCTTTTCTCAGGCAGCGCATTTAACATGTGACCAATTTTCTCTCTAAGGCTTTTGTTTGGGCCCATGTCTGACACTGGTATGTGAGTGTTGGAACAAAGATGAGTTTTGCCTTGGTGCTCATTGGGATGCTGGAATGTTTTAGAATGGGGCGAGCTGGTAACTGACTGCGTTCACTTTCTGGCATCGTGTTTCTATCTCTCTGTCCAATTTTCCATCTTCAGTGAAGAAGCTGCCAAGGTATTTAAATTCTTTGGTCTGTTTCAGCTGGATACCGTTGATGTTGATGTACAGCTTTCCTGGATTTCTGCTGACAGACATAACTTCTGTTTTGGTGATACTGATCTTCATGTCATACCTCTCGCAGCTTGTGTTGAGTTGGTCTGTGTGTTCTTGAAAAGCTGCTTTGTTCTGATTCATCAAGGACTGGTCGTCAGCAAATAATAGTTCTTTTCAGGGCCTCAAGATCTGGTTGGCTTCCTTTGTAATCTGGTCCATGTAGATCACGAAGAGAAGGGGAGAGAGTACGCAGCCTTGCCTGACCCCTGATGTAACCGGGAACCAGTCGGATGTTCCACTGGCTGTTCGGACTGCCCTCATACTGTTGGCATAGATTGCTCTGATGTTATCAAGCAACTGCCCCTTCACATCGTACTGCTCCAGGATCTTCCAGAGCTTGTCTCTGTTGACTCGGTCGAAAGCTTTTTCTTGATCAAGAAATACTGTATGCAGGTCTTGGTTGTATTCGATGGCTCTTTCACACAGCTGTCGGAGTGCGAAAATGGCATCTGTGCACCCTCTTCCTTTCCGAAAGCCAAACTGGGCATTGCTCAGTAGGTGTTCTGCTTCGGCTCTTGTGCGCTGTTCCAGAATCTTTGCATACATTTTCCCTACATGGATGAGAAGTGAAATGCCTCTGTAGGTGCTGCAGTCTCTTCTTGCTGCCTTCTTCTTCCAAATTGGCACCACTATTGCATTTTGCCAGTCCATTGGTACTTTTCTCTCTTCCCATGCTTTCTGGAAGATGACGGTGAGCCACTTAACTCCCGTTTCTCCGCATGCAAGGATGGCTTCAGTTGTTATGCCGTCATCGCCTGCCGCTTTGCCTTTTGGGCTGGTCGTAATTGCTTTTCTTGTTTCAGCTTCAAGGATTTGGGGCTCTAACTGGTCTTTATAGCGTGGTAAGAACTGATAGCTGGAAGCTTGTACTTCAGATGGGTTTAAAAGATCTTTAAAATAGTCGTCTCATCGTTTCAGAACTTCCTCTTCTTTGTGCAGTGCCTCTCCATTTGCATCATTCACTACTGTTGTTGGATTGAATGACTTATCTCGTACTCTCATCGTCTTCACACTTTTGAAAAGTTCTCTTGGGGAGTTTTTGCAAATTTCACTTAACTTCTCTCCAAAAGTCGCCCAAGATTTTTCTTTGGAGACTTTCACAACACGATTACTATGTCTTCTTGCGATTCTGTACTTGACGTAGTCCTCTTCTGTCTTGGTCTTTACCCAAGCTTTATATAGCTGCTTTTTTTCTTGATGGCTTCCTTCACCTCTTGGTTCCACCAGGCTGTAGCTTTCCTGTTTTACCTCCACATTTCTTTGTCCCGCAAACTTCCCTTAAGGTGTTCAAGAGAGCTGGCTTCAAGGTGTCCCAGACTTGCTCCATGTTGAGAGGTGTTGTATCAATGGAGTCAAGTTTCACCTTGATAGCACTATGGATCTGTTCTTGCACTTCTTTCTCTTCCAGTTTGAGGAGGTTGATCTTTTCAGGCTGGTTCTTCCTAGCAGTTGTTATTTTCTTCTTCTGAGTACTGGAGGCTAGAATGACAGCCTGTGGTCAGTGTCAAGGTTGGCATTGGGGATGGCTTTTGAGTCTTTGATGTCGTAACGTGTTCTAGATCTTGCAAGTATAAAGTCGATTTGAGACGAGATGTTGAGATCGTTCCATTTGTACCAGGTGTAAATTTGGGAGGCTCTGTGTTGGAAAAATGTGTTGGTGATGATCAGATCATGCTCTGCACATAGTTCCAGCACGCGGTTCCCGTTGTAATTGCAAGGTGTTCTGTGGTCACTGTCGGGTCCAAGATGTTTTGTCCACGGGTTTCTTCTCTCACCAACTCTGCCGTTGAAATCACCCATGACATACAGTATTGAGAAAGGAATAGGTCTCCATTTTTTATGAAATGTTTTGGTTTGTTTTTATTTAGGTAGACATATGATTATGCCTTCGTTTTGTGTTGATGATAATTCCCTTTTTCTAAACCCTTCGTTTAATGATCTAATGACCAAAGAACCTAGCTTTAGCCAGAGATTCTTTAAAAAACTCTGCCGAAAATCCATCTGTTCCTGGACTCTTGTTATTTTCATTCTTTTTAAAGCATTACTTGCTTCCTCCAATGAAATAAGTCCTTCAAGGGATTCCATTCTGGCAGATAGCTTTGGAATATCATTTGTATTTACTAAATTGGTTACCTCCTGCTCATCCAATTTCCCTGCATATATAGCTTTTCATAAAAGATTTTTTTTTACATTATCTATTATTTTGTTTGTTTGTATGTCTCTTTTCCATTGTCTATAATTAGTTAAATAATTTGTTTACTGGTATAATTTATTTTTTCAAGATTGC
Organism: Rapana venosa; assembly: GCA_028751875.1. Classification (NCBI taxonomy): domain Eukaryota; kingdom Metazoa; phylum Mollusca; class Gastropoda; order Neogastropoda; family Muricidae; genus Rapana; species Rapana venosa. Next base: position 78,357,647 of record CM054139.1, read on the forward strand.
AAAAGTATCTCGTAACTTTTTCCCCATCTGCAACCCAACTGGGTTTTGATCAGAGTAGGACGCCCTTCATCTTATCTTCTCAAATAGCAATCAGTGCCTGCTTATCACTCTCCAACAGCTGAATCTCGTGCTCTGTTCAGGTCACTTTCTTTTCCAAGATCTTAATGCTTTGTTGTAAACGTTTTTGTTGTTCTTCCTCTTCTTTTTTCTTCTGTTTAGCATTAAGCTATTGTTTTTGTTCTTACACTCATTAGCACGAGATCTAGCAGCAGTTGGTCAGAAATAGTGAACTGAATGTCGGATTTAGGCATAGCAGCTGTGTTATTTTATCATGAGTTGATGCTGCATATTCAACATAATTTTGTCAATAAGGTCGTTAATTATGCTTAGAAATTGTTTATCCTTTAGCATGAGGAATTAAATTTCCAAAGGAATTCCTCTTTTCCTCTACACCGAAGAACTGCAAGTGTTAAGGTAATCATGGAATGGTCTGTTCTGTACCCAGGCTTGATGTCAGCTTCCTGACAGAAGTCTAGAGCAGATCTGACATGAGGAAAACATCCAATCTGCTCTGCTGACATGGAGTATTTCTAGGCCAGGTGTAACGTCTCGTTTCTGGGTTAAGTTCACGCCAAATGTCTACCAAGTTAAGAGTGTCGATTACATTTTCAATTTGTTCTTTTGCCTTGATATTATTGGAATGTTTGTAATTATAAAAGTCCCTATTAAAATCCAATACCAAATTCCAATCTCCACCTATAAGGATGTGATCGTAATCATAACTTTTAATCTGATCTTGTAGCTCTTCATAAAATTCAGGATGATCCTGGTTAGGACCTACAGACTAACAATAAGAAAGTGTTTTTTTTATCAAACATCCTCATGGAGATGAAAATGTAGTTGCCCTTCAGATCTTTGAACACTTTCTTAACTTCAAATTCAAAGTTGTTATTTAACAGAACTGCAACTCCTCTAGCATTTGAATTAAAGGATGCAAAAAACGACTTAAATCCCCATTCGGCGTGAATACAATTCTTAATTTTGAGGTCAAAGTGTGTATCATGCAATAGGTATATAGAGTGTGCTTTTTTCCTTAAGAAATGAAAGACGTCTCTTCTCTTTTGGAAGTTGCCCAATCCGTGACAATTTATTGACACAATATTCACGGATAGATTGTTCATTCTATATGTTCTTTGAAAAGTGTACCACACGTCGAAATGTCATGAACCAAATGCAAAAATCCCAGTTTGGTAAAATGGCCCTTCCTTCTTTTTCCTCATTTCCCTTTGGGTGACACGGCAGCATCACAAGTGCACACATACATGAACGAGGCTAGAGTTTCATCCAGTAACCAGGAAAATACATTCACACATGCCTTACTTACAAACACGAAGCTGACATGCATCATACATACAAAAGAAAACAGCATAAACAGACTCCCTTTGGACTGATCCTAACAGGCAAGCCAACCCACAACGCGGCGCAAATCCACTAGTGCCTGCCTACGGATCCCTGACCATGTCATTCAGAATCCACACTATATGTATATACCAGGCCTCTCTACCTTCTTCGTTTTTCAAAACCATCAGATAATGGCCCAACATGAGGAGAGACATACATTATCATCAGCATGCCTAAAACCGAGATAATCACCATTTAGTGTTTTCTGAAAAGGCTGAAGCTTTTTCTGGCCTTGACCTTTGCAGTGCCACCATTCATTCGCTTCATGACCAGATAGCTTTGCCAGCTTCATGACCAGATAGCTTTGCCAGCTTCATGACCAGATAGCTTTGCCAGCTTCATGACCAGATAGCTTTGCCAGCTTCATGACCAGATAGCTTTGCCAGCTTCATGACCAGATAGCTTTGCCAGCTTCATGACCAGATAGCTTTGCCAGCTTCATGACCAGATAGCTTTGCCAGCTTCATGACCAGATAGCTTTGCCAGCTTCATGACCAGATAGCTTTGCCAGCTTCATGACCAGATAGCTTTGCCAGCTTCATGAGCAGATAGCTTTGCCAGCTTCATGAGCAGATAGCTTTGCCAGCTTCATGACCAGATAGCTTTGCCAGCTTCATGACCAGATAGCTTTGCCAGCTTCATGACCAGATAGCTTTGCCAGCTTCATGACCAGATAGCTTTGCCAGCTTCATGACCAGATAGCTTTGCCAGCTTCATGACCAGATAGCTTTGCCAGCTTCATGACCAGATAGCTTTGCCAGCTTCATGACCAGATAGCTTTGCCAGCTTCATGACCAGATAGCTTTGCCAGCTTCATGACCAGATAGCTTTGCCAGCTTCATGACCAGATAGCTTTGCCAGCTTCATGAGCAGATAGCTTTGCCAGCTTCATGACCAGATAGCTTTGCCAGCTTCATGACCAGATAGCTTTGCCAGCTTCATGACCAGATAGCTTTGCCAGCTTCATGACCAGATAGCTTTGCCAGCTTCATGACCAGATAGCTTTGCCAGCTTCATGAGCAGATAGCTTTGCCAGCTTCATGAGCAGATAGCTTTGCCAGCTTCATGAGCAGATAGCTTTGCCAGCTTCATGAGCAGATAGCTTTGCCAGCTTCATGACCAGATAGCTTTGCCAGCTTCATGACCAGATAGCTTTGCCAGCTTCATGACCAGATAGCTTTGCCAGCTTCATGACCAGATAGCTTTGCCAGCTTCATGACCAGATAGCTTTGCCAGCTTCATGACCAGATAGCTTTGCCAGCTTCATGACCAGATAGCTTTGCCAGCTTCATGACCAGATAGCTTTGCCAGCTTCATGACCAGATAGCTTTGCCAGCTTCATGACCAGATAGCTTTGCCAGCTTCATGACCAGATAGCTTTGCCAGCTTCATGACCAGATAGCTTTGCCAGCTTCATGACCAGATAGCTTTGCCAGCTTCATGACCAGATAGCTTTGCCAGCTTCATGACCAGATAGCTTTGCCAGCTTCATGACCAGATAGCTTTGCCAGCTTCATGACCAGATAGCTTTGCCAGCTTCATGACCAGATAGAATTGCCAGCTTCATGAGCAGATAGCTTTGCCAGCTTCATGACCAGATAGCTTTGCCAGCTTCATGACCAGATAGCTTTGCCAGCTTCATGACCAGATAGCTTTGCCAGCTTCATGACCAGATAGCTTTGCCAGCTTCATGACCAGATAGCTTTGCCAGCTTCATGACCAGATAGCTTTGCCAGCTTCATGAGCAGATAGCTTTGCCAGCTTCATGACCAGATAGCTTTGCCAGCTTCATGACCAGATAGCTTTGCCAGCTTCATGACCAGATAGCTTTGCCAGCTTCATGACCAGATAGCTTTGCCAGCTTCATGACCAGATAGCTTTGCCAGCTTCATGACCAGATAGCTTTGCCAGCTTCATGACCAGATAGCTTTGCCAGCTTCATGAGCAGATAGCTTTGCCAGCTTCATGACCAGATAGCTTTGCCAGCTTCATGAGCAGATAGCTTTGCCAGCTTCATGAGCAGATAGCTTTGCCAGCTTCATGAGCAGATAGCTTTGCCAGCTTCATGAGCAGATAGCTTTGCCAGCTGTCTCTAACTATGTCTGCCTAACTGTCGCCTGCTGGCTTGTCCCCCCCCCTTCCCCACCCCCAGTTTTTCTTTCAAATAAGTAATAAACAACTGTGCAAGACTTTAAAAACAACATAAAAAATAAACAAAAATCTCAGGGCATAAACTGCTGCATATGAAAAACACTGCAAATCCCTGTAGAATATTATATTTACAAAATACTTATTGATGCAAAATACATATTACTATTATTAATGCTATTATAACAGTTTCTATATCTAGGAAAAAACCCAAAACACTTTATTCACAAGGGTCAAAACCACTACATATGTACATGCACGCACACACACTCTCTCTCTCTCTACACAAACACAGAGGCCAAACACACACACAAACAAACACACACACATACAAACAGACCCACACACACACACACACACACACACACACACACCACACAGAGCCACACCTCACACACACACACACAGAGGCCACAACACACACACACGCACACACACACACACACACAGAGCCACACACACACACACACACAAGCCACACACACACACACACACACACAGAGGCCACACACACACACACATACACAGATGCCACACACACACACACACACACACACAGAGGCCACACACACACCACATAAACAGAGGCCACACACACACACAACGCACACACACACACACAGAGCCACACACACACACACACACAGACACACCAGGCCACACACACCACACAGAGGCCACAACACACACACACAGAGGCCACACACACACACACACACACAGAGGCCACAACACAGCAATACACACACACAGAGGCCACACACACACACACACAAAAAACACAAAACCACACACACACACACACACACACACACACACACACACACACACACACACAACACACACACACACACACACACACACACACACACGAGGCCATACACACACACACATCAAGAGGCCAGACACACACACACACCAACACACACACATATCTAAATTTCTGCACTTATTACTTCGGCCCTCAGCATCTACACATAGAGGGTGGTGTGTGCGTGCGTGTGCGCGCACGCGCGTGTACAGGTAGGTAGGCATGGGCGTAGACGTATGTGCGCACGCGCGCGCGTCATGTGTGAAAGTTTGGGGTACACTAGCCAAGAATGGCAGATTCCTAGCCACTGTTTGTGTAGTTTAAACAGGGTCGACTTGATGCCTGTCAACATCATCAGAAGGGCTTATGGCTGACAGTGGTTCCAGTGGATTACCCCTCTGTACCCCCAATAAACTGATGATAAAGTTATGGCACTTTGTGACTGTTATCTATGGATTACCCCTCTGTACCCCCAATAAACTGACGATAAAGTTATGGCACTTTGTGACTGTTATCTATGGATTACCCCTCTGTACCCCCAATTAACTGACGATAAAGTTATGGCACTTTGTGACTGTTATCTATGGATTACCCCTCTGTACCCCCAATAAACTGATGATAAAGTTATGGCACTTTGTGACTGTTATCTATGGATTACCCCTCTGTACCCCCAATAAACTGATGATAAAGTCATGGCACTTTGTGACTGCTATCTATGGACTACCCCTCTGTACCCCCAATTAACTGACGATAAAGTTATTGCACTTTGTGACTGTTATCTATGGACTACCCCTCTGTACCCCCAATTAACTGACGATAAAGTTATGGCACTTTGTGACTGCTATCTATGGACTACCCCTCTGTACCCCCAATTAACTGACGATAAAGTTATTGCACTTTGTGACTGTTATCTATGGACTACCCCTCTGTACCCCCAATTAACTGATGATAAAGTCATGGCACCTTGTGACTGTTATCTATCGTGATCGCCAGTCACTGTGAAATACTGGACAGTATACAAAGAAGCAGCATCATGTAAAAAAACAACCCAACAAAAACAAAAACAAAAATATCAACAAAACTACCTGAGCAAAAACGGGCCACCGCAAGTGTGGACATTTAGAGCTATGAGCAGCGCTGCATACTTAATACAGGGCCAGGGGCAATCTAGATAATTATGTCCTTGTTTGCAAAGAAACGAAAATAAGGAAGTATAGTTTCAAAGGAAAAATGAATGCACAAACACACACTTCTTAAACAATCAAGTTCTATAACTCAGTCGTCAATGTTTGTCCCCCAGTGACGATATCAACAAAACACAAAGGGGATCATCGCAACCAAAGTGACAGTGTCCTCATCAGCAACAGCAATTCACCATCACAAAAAAACAGCAACAGGAAAAAGTCCTCTAGCCTGTGGTGGATCGGTGGTCTAGAGGTAACGCGCCTGTCTAGAAAGCAAAAAGTCCGGGTCTGAAGTGTGCGGCGGTTCGTACCCCGTTTGGACCGGAAATTTTTCCCCCCATCCATTAGACCATGAGTGGTGGTCTGGGCGCTAGTCTTTCGGATGAGACGATAAACCGAGGTCCCGTGTGTTACACGTAATTATTTAGAGCACGTAAAAAAAAACCCACGGCAACAAGAGAGTTGTCCCTGGCAAAATTCTTAGAAAAAAGCCACTCTGATAGGGAAACAAATACAGCTGCAGAAAAAAAAAAAAGTGAAAGGGTGGCGCAGCGCTAAGTGGCGACGCGTTCTCCCGCTCTCCCCGGGGAGAGCAGCCCGAATTTCACGGAGAGAAATCTGCCGTGACTTAAAGTGGTATGAAATAAAATCTGAGCGCTTTGATTTGTTGCTTTACAAGATTCAGCGCTATATAAATTCCATACATTATTATTATTATTATTATTATTATTATTACTAGAAGGGAAAGCTTGCTCAGTGACATCAGTGAAGTAAGCAGGCCATGGCATGAAATGTAGACGCAATACAATACTTGCTGTGTAAAAAAATGTAGAAAAAATCAATAAAACAAACAAGCAAAAAAGCAAAACAAAACAAGGGGTGAAGGGTGATTACGGAAATATAAGCATGGATTCTAAAGTACATAACTGAATAAACACCTTTTAGTAGGAACGCCCCAAGAATGACTGACACTTCGCACAATTCAAAACATGACTGAAGTATCACAAAGTCTCAAAAGGGCCTGAAATGTTTCAAAACTTCAAAAGGGACTTGGATGTTTCAAAACGACAAAGGGGACTGAGGTGTCACACAACCACAAAAATGACTGGAATTTCATTGTTAACCATCACACCCCCTCCCCTCCCCAGAAAAAAAGTCCGCGAACATCCCCTCTTTTTTACAAGCTGTGTACATTATAGCTAATACACCACATTTTAACAACCACAATGAAGCCATTAAAGAGAGGTAAAAATAATCTGGTTAGTACCTTGTTCATTAGATTAATATTGCCTTGTGTTTAGGACGGGCCATTTTAATTCACGGTTTTGAGCAGGAAACGGGAATCACAAATCCCATAAACAACAAACCAACAAACCAGACAAACAAAAATGGACGTAAATTTTAAAGTAGGAGAAATGCCACCTACGCAGTATTTATTGCTTTGGACAAGACTTCTTCGAGATGACTGTTAAGCTGCAGTGTTGTGCGTTTTTAAGCTGGGTAAAACTCGTGCCATTGGAAGACCACGTTGCCAGTGTAGCAGAGTGTTTGCTAGCCCTCGTCAGCAGTGAATAGTTTGTTTTGGTGAGATCTTCGCTGATAGAGATCCCAAGTTTTTCTAAACTGTCTTCTCTCTGCCAGCACCTGCCCCTTCCCCCTCCTGGAACAGAAGCGGACAGGGCTAGGTGGGGTCTGGCACCGCCAGGCCTGCCTGTTATGTGGGCCACCTCCACGTCCTCTTCCCTCCCCGCACACCAACCTGCTCGCTCTTCCTAGGCAGGCCTCTGCTGTCTCCTCCCCTCCTCTCTCCTCCCCTCCTCTCTCCTCCCCTCCTCTCTCCTCCTGTACACCGTACACTCGCACGTTCCAAGAACGCCCCTGCTGCTCTTGATCGTTCTGTGCCATCCGCAGCCCATTCAGTTCTTTCTTCCTTTGCTCCATCTGACCGCGAAGCCAGACATTTTCTTCTTTCAGCTTCTTCAGTTCTGAATTTGTTTTGTCTCGCTCCTCCTCCATTTCAAATAGTTTGCTTTCCAGCATGTCCAGTCTTTTCATCCAATGTTCATTTGTTTTCCTGAACTCCTGGGTGACAGTCTAGATGTCTTCCTTGGTGGACAGCTTCCCCACCTCGGCCCGGAGTTCCTCCAGCGTGACTGGCAGCCTGGCCCCGTCTGTCTTCCCAGTCCATGTCTTTCTGTTTCTTCCTGTCCTGTTTCTGTTTGATGGTGAAGTCAGGACTGTCGCCGGGGTCGCTTGTAGAGGAACGCGACGGTTGTTTGCGTTTTGCACCACCGTAGAGTTGTCGAGTTGTTGTCCTGGAACTTGGAGAGTTTATTGGCACTACTGCTCATACTTTTTCACTGGCGTTGGATTTTCTTGTGCGCATGTAATTATTAGTAATTTGTAAAGAAACAAGCTATTCTTGCATTTTTTATTGTTTGTTTGTTTTTTGCTCTGGAAAAGTTGGCTTTTTAAGATGTCCAATCCATAGCAGGGCTGCTGGAAAGTCCTGCCATCTGCACCCTGCATGGCCAGCCAGCCTGGACTTCCTCTTCCTCGCCATCCCTGCCGCAGGACAGGAAAAGTAGGCAGCGGTTTTTCAGTGGACAGTCAGAGCCAAGCAGAAACACGTCCGCTCTGTATCTGAGCCATGATCAGACCGACCCGCCGCCGAGAAGTGTTGGGTTCCACTCTCGAGGTCCGGAATCCAGTACTGGCTGACCGCCGCAAGCTGAAGCAAACTGGGGTGTGGGTGGGAGAGGACTTGACGCAACTCAATTACAAACTGTTGAGACGAGCAAGTCAGCACTCAGCCGTCCTCGCCGCCTGGTCCTCTAACGGCAAGTGGCGAAACTAAAGAAGGGCAGGACACTGAAGTGTAAAAAAAAAGCACATGTGTGCGTTATTCATTATCCTCGCTATAAAAGAATTTGGTCTAGTGTCATTGTTATTGTCTCTCTCTCGCTCGTGGGCTCACTCTGGTGTTATGCAAAAGCAGGCCATGCCGTCAAAGCCTTGCGTGAAGTCTAGGGATGGGCCATGGCAGAGCACTCTCTGATGTAGAGGGATGTTTTTTTTTCTTTAAGTAGGTCTGAAAGCAGGAGGGAACTTGTTGAAGATCACTTTTTGCCTGGGTAGAAAGCGGCTGTTTTGCTCACCACTGGCGTATCGTCAGCCCTGCGGCTTCCATGTGCATGTTCTTCAGCATCTTTTTATTCAACAGATCAGGAGTGTCGAACTGAACAGTGTCACACCACCACTATCCAGCCTGGTATCATTTTCAACAGTACTTATTAATTATTGTTTTTTATATCTTAGTCCTTTTATTTAGAGATTTTAATTTATGGAAGTAGAGCCCACTCATGTTCTTTTTCCCTCCTGCATCCCAGTTCGCTCCCGTGTGCCGATGTGCCAGTTTTTGGGTAAATTTGGTCATCTGTTCTCCACATAGGCGAACATAAGGGCCTATCTTCCTGAAAGGTAGAACAGATGTTAACGTGTGTGCAAGTTGTTCTGCATATTTATTGTGCACACCAGGAAATGCGAATTATAGTCTCATCTCAAGGACATTTGGTGGGGGAGTGGAAGTCGGCACTGATGTTTAGACTCCAGGGATTAAAAGTCCTTAGAACGGGATTCGAACCCAGGGTCAGCATGATCACGAGATAAGTGCACAGCGGTCTAGACCAAGGCAGGTTATGCTGCCCCTATATGCCAGTGGTGTGTGGCTGACAGATCTCAAATCAGGAATGCAGTTGTAATCTGCCAGAGAGTGGTGACAGTCTCACAAGCAGGAATCCAGTTGTATCTGCAGGAGTGGTGACAGTGGCACAAAGCAGGAATGTCTTGTATCTGCAGGATTGGTGACAGACTCAAAGCCGTAAGGGTCTCCCATTGTCTCTGTCATGAGATGGTGACAGTGCTCAAAGCAGGAATGCAGTTTGAATCTGCAGGAGTGGGTGACTGGATTGAAGTCGCTAGTGGGGTAGTGTAGATTCTCATGACTGTCCTGCCTGATGGGGGTCCCTTTCACTTGATTGACGACCTTATTGTTGCACTTTGCCTCTCGTTGTATGTCGACAGCCTCGATGTATTCCTTCCTGTCTGTCCTTGCTATCTGCCCCTTCGTCCCTCGCCTCAACAACCACCTCAGCTGTGCTAGCGCGAATCATTCTATCATTTTAGCACAATAAAACTGTGATCATGTGGATGCTTGATTTTTGTTTACAGATAAAATGCTGTCTTTTTGTGAGTTAGCCACAGGAATCAACGATCAAAATATCTCCCCCCCCCCGTGTTGTTCTCGCTAATCCATCTGTTTCTGTAGCCTGTCCCTACACCACCTCTTCCTGTCTCTGTCTGGTCTTCCGACTGTGTGTTTGGTAGCTGTGTGTCTTAGTGTCAGTATGTCTGTGTAGTGTCTGGTGTCGTTGGGTCCTGTCCTCACGTATCTTTCTCTCTCTTTCTTCTCTCAGTCGCCTCCTCAGTCTCTCTCATCGATCTCTCACTCTCTCTCTCGGACAAATCTCATCCGGCTCCTCCTCCCCCTGGGGCGATCTCACTCGCACAATCTCATCTCTCGTCCTTAGTGGAGGTACCGGGCCTGTTTGGAGGTGAATGAGGAGCCTGGGGTGTGGAACGTCCCCTATTCAGACACGTGTTTCAAACTCAACAGACACAGATCCCCCAGTGACAAGGGCAGGAAGGGTGGCCTACATAGCAAGGCACGAGACTCCAACTCAGAACTTTCCCGCCTGTGCCATCCTTATGTCATGCTTATGCCATCCTGATGTTAACCTTATGTCATCCATATCACCATTACTTATTATTCAATAACACAACATTGTCTCTGATTCGTGACAGATTTTCACTCTGTGGTCTCAATGGCGGTCTGAGTTTTGTTTTCCATACACTTCTAGTTCCTTCCGTGGTCGGGCGATTTTCATGTAAGAAGGGTCGTTTTTGTTTTGTGTTTTTTTCTGCAGAAAAAAAAAGACAGTACAAGACGTCCGTCTATGGGCCTCAGCACAGTTGAGGACGGCGCCCCTCTCCTACACTCTCACTGCATTAAAACCTGTTCCCTGACGCCTAAAGATGGCAGTACCAGCATTTTACGAGCTGGGAGGAGAACGGGGGGACTGTACTTAAGCCAACGCGCACAACGGTCATGCTCCAGTCCAACTGCTAACCATGGGCTCTATGCTGTTTAAAAACATTGGAGCTTGGGTGAAAGCGAGTCTCCGACCACTAAGCGGTTATATGATATATAAATATAAAATATATATATAATATAGAAATAAATATATAATATAAGTAACTTACGCACGCATGTTGGTTTTAGATTTTCTAATTTGCCAAAAACACACTACCGGTTTGTCCTCAATATGAAAAGACTGTGTAAACAGTATAAGAAAACAAGAAGAAACATTGTGAATCATAATGTAAACTGAACCCCATATAAGCAGGAACAAACCATGGAGACAAAAGAACGAAAAAAAAACAACAAAAAAGAAATCTCCTCACAGGGAAAGTAGCTTCAGATATTGTCAAAAGCATATAGATTTTCATTATTATTAAAATATTAGAACTGAACACGACCATGTACTAATAATTGGATATGAAAACAGCCCTCTCTCTCTCCTCCTCTTCTCTCGTCTCCTCGCTCTCCGAGTCTCTCTTGGTATCTCCTCTTCTGCTCTCGACTGTCTTCATCTCCTCTCTCTCTCGTCCCGATTCGTCCCGTTCATCACTCCCTCTCTCCCTTTCTCACTCCGGTTCTCCTCCTCTCTCTCTCTCTCTCAAAGAATTTTTCGTCACGTAGAGGGTTTGACTGCAGATGGCAAGAAGTAGAGTGATACATGTTCAAAATAGCACGAGGTTTTTTGATTTTTAAAGATTAATTTTAGCACACGAGGAGATGAAGTTGTAATTTGATTCAGATATGTGACAGGCATTTGAAAATCTAGTGACCACAAGGTTTAGGTTAGGGGTATCAAGTTTAGCCACTCATCACTTTCGATATAGAGATTGGTAATGACATTGATTTGATATGTCCTCTCTGTAAAAGTGGTAAAGGGATGATGAGTTACATTTAGTGTCTGTGGCTGTCCATTGTCTTAAGGAACTCAGAAGATAATTTATTTTCACCTAAAATATTTTCGACCAAGACTTGCCCTTTCAAATTAACTTTGTCTAGATGACTCTGCTAGTCATAACGATATTTGGAACGTTGTCTCCATCTTCCTTCACAAAGCCTTCAAGCTTGAAGAGAAATGCAACATCATAGTTCATTATTATGAACATCATATTTGTTGATTGGATATGTTTGTTTTAATGTTTCCTGATGATTTGTGTTTTTTTGTCACGATTTCCCCTTTATGTATGGGCTATGGTCTAATGAATAAACAATCCCCGATATCCTAAGACCCGAAATCCTCTCTCCTCCGCTTCTCTCCTCTCCTCCCTCGACTCTTCCTGGCCTCTTCGTCACTCGGATCATCTCTCTCGTCTTCTTCTCTTGGTAATAACGCTCGGGCAACTGTACAAGGGTTTTGTGTGCTACCGTTTTCTTTATATTAGAAAGAAAATGGTAGGATCCGAAATGGTATGTGTGTTGTTTGTTCCGACATCTTTGTGAGTAATGTTGTTTATCATGTGGCATTATTGAGGAGTTTGTCCAATCTTTTTGCTCAATGTGTTTTTCCAATGGTGGCATTCGTGGTGGTTTGAGCTTTTCCATAGTCCTTGTGATCACTGAGTAGCTCAGAGAGCCGAGGAGTAAATAAGTGAGGGATTTGGGTGAAACAAAAGCGAAATAGTATGCTGTGGCAAGTGTTTGGGCGAGGTAGTCATACGGTGGTGATCACTTCAAGCGGAGTCCCGGTTTTGTGTGGCGCTGTCCCATTGCCGCCCAATCTTTCCACCCTGGTGTCAGAGCTTGTTTCTTCTTTAAATTGATCTCCCTGTATTTCTTTCAGCACTGGGTGCGCCCCATGGGACAACTAGCACAATACATGAACAGCAGAAAAAACAGGCAGGTGAAGATAGGGAGAGCATTTCACAGCATGCAAATGAATGAGACAAGAGAAGTGTAGCCACAGCGATGTCTGTCCCTGTCTTGTCTGTCTGTCTGTGCTAAGTCTTCTCCATCTTCATATTAATGGTGTCTTCCGAGTATATTGTGCGGTACTGCGTGCAAATGTGGCGATGGGCCCCTGGCCTAATGCTTTGCCTAGGCCCTGCCTATTAGCTTGCCTAGGCCCCCCCTGCATAAACACTAATGGGTGGCCCTGCATATCACTATTGGCCCTGCATATAACTATGGGCCCTGCGATATCAACTATGGAGAACCTGCAAATGCACTATGGGACCCCTTTTTCCATCACCTAAGGCCCGTTGCAATATCACTAATGGACCCTGACATATCACTATTGGACGCCTGCAATATCATATGGGCCCGGCTAGCAAGATCACTATGGCCCTGCATATCACTATGGACCTGCCGATCAACTATGGCCCTGCATATCTCTATGGGCCCCTGCATATCACAGTATTGGGCCCTGGCATATCACTATGTGGCCCTGCCATATCAATCTAGTGGGAACCCTTGCAATATCACTATGGGCCTCTCATAACACTAGGACCCGCTGCATATCACTAGGTGGGCCCTGCAATATCACTATGGAATCCTGCCTGATCACTATGGGGGGGCCCATTGCATATCATGATTGGCCCGCTGCAAATCACTATGTGCCCTTGCATTAATCACTATGGGTCCCTGCATGTGGATGCTGTCGTTCTTAGTATCTCCATGAACGGTTTCAAAAATTAGAGTGACTATCAAAGGACATCGGAAACGGACAATATGAAATGACAATAAGAAAAAAAACAATGAAAAGGAATACTTAAAAAAACAAACAATTTAAAGTATGTTTTCATGTATATGTATCAACTTAATATAATTATATCTACATTTGTGTTGTTTCTCTCTCTCCACTCTCTCTGTTTTCAGATAAAAATAATTCATGTGATCATAGCTGCTGATAAATTTGGTAGTACAAATGGCTTCTGATATAAAGTAACAATATTTTACTAGAGTTTGTCTTGGCAATTTTGCAAGGCGTTTCTATGTGATAGAACATTCTGTTAAAGAAAACCTACAACTATATGGACATTTCTACTAATACCTTTCAATTTTTAAAATTATTTTTGTCAATGGACAACAGTACAGTGTTTTCTTGTTGGCAGGTCTCAATCTGATTTCTCACAGTGACAAATGGTGTTCCCATACAAAGTTCCGTTCAAGGGCCCAGTACTTTTTTCCCTTCTATTAATGTGCTACTGAGCCTTTGTACGATAAATGCGTTCTTGTGACTAGTTTGCAGATGACAACACAATTCAGATAAAACAATTCCTTAAACTTTTTGTCATCTACGATCACCAAGACAATATAACAGGTCAACTTACCGAGGATGGAGCAGAGACTAAGACACACATGTCCCTAAATCCTACGTAAACACTAAGTGTATATGCATACAAAAATCCGGTAGGTCGAGCTCCTACAACTGGTAACCACTACTGGTAACATGTAGGCTCGTGGTACTACCTGTTTCCATGGGGGGAGAACAACCCCGATGACCCAAAAAACCATCAGGAGAGGGATGGTGTTTCCACCGGCTGTACGTGGGCCTAGATACACTGCATGGATGAAGAAAATACCGAATGGCCATACCGGATCGGTCGTATCGCCCGGGGGGGGGCAACTAAGCACATCACGCTTCTGTCCCCACCAGACAGAGGTGTAAAGAATTGCAACTGGTGTAAGAGATTAATTAACCAAGGCGACATGGTGAACATAAAATGTTCAAACACTTGCCGCAACAGGAAAGCTACAAGAACTAACCACGAACTGAAAGAAGTAACACTGGCATATAGTGGGCCTTTGTAGAAGTCAGAATGGAAGAATTTTGAGGTGAAACTATCTTACCTATTGATAGACATTTACCTCTATATTGGTGAATTAGTACAAGCACGACCAATGGGCGTAGGCTTCCTTCGTCAACTACGACATCAATAAACTCAGTGCTCAGGTTCTGGCCCAGTTGATCCAGTAGACTGTATAGACCATCCGCCTCCAAAGAGCCCCTTTCAACATCCACATGTGGTACAAGCTTATGCGCCAACATCATAACAAAAAATGACAACCTAATTATTCAAGATAGACTTGGAATGCCTAGAGGCGGGTGCTGATCAACTGAAAGAACTAAAGTGCAAATTTCGTGGACCCTCCTGTAATACAGCTAAACCAACGGAAGAGGACTCAAACTACTGGAAATTCATTCGGCCAGCTACAACGACGATGGTGCTTGCAAACATGTGCTCCCTTGGGTAAGCACAAGGCATTCCCGACGCCGTCGGACGTGGCATGCACTAATGAACCCATCACAGCCGTTGATTACATACTGTAACAAAACGCGGGTTTATATTTTTTTTTTTTTATCGATCTGGCATCAACAGGAGCCCAATACGAAGACATTTCCAAGGTGCGACCATGGGCATTGACCGTAAGACCTGGTCTGCTGTGAACTTTAAAAACCAGCTCGAAAAAGATCAACAAGCCTAAAGACATCAGGCTAAAAATCAACCTAGAAGATTGAAGAACCCTACAATCCGCAAAAAAACCTTCAAGCAAAATAAGGGTGGAAAAGTTTGCTGCACTGATTACACTTGATAAAGATGCAGAGACAATAACCAACAGTTTCAATGCAGTGAATGACGGAAACAGAAAAGGAGCTACTTGCAAGCATCGCCAGAAAAACAACAACCAATGGATCACAGATAAAATGCTGGATATTGTGATAAACGAAAGTAAAGTTGAACAGTGTTCAAGCACTACAACAGGAGCAGGGAATACAGGATAGATCAGCAAAAATGATCAAGGAAAGAATTGAAAATGGGGGCGAAATAAGGAATGGATTGAGACAAACAAATGTATCCGATATTGAAGAACATAGGTGACCAAGAACAACAGGCAGACGAGCTAATCAAGATTGTGTGCAAGATGCTCTCACACCAGCAGAAACAGACAAGAGTCACCACTCAAAGACAGAAGAGGAACCTGCCTCACAGAGGTGGAAAAGATATCATTCTAAACAGGAGTGGACCGAGTAGCTGTTTCAGCAGCTCTAGCAACCATCAGACACAAAGGTGACCCAGTGTACTTACAATGTCCAGGACTCGTCAGAAGGATGATGACTTTCCTATCCTTCGTGAATGTTTGAGGCAGCATCAATCAAAGTCAACTGAAAAACGGGAAAGCGCAGGCATTGACAGGACCATCCCAGCAGAGCAGATCCCATATGGGTGAAAAAGTGACAGACATCCTCACAGAAGTAAAGAATTTCTTTTTGCAACGAAGATCCTGGCAGACTGGAGAGTGGCCAACACCTGACCCAATCACTCATCATCATGTACGCCCCAGAAAAGGCATTCTACAGCAATGCCAGATCTATCAAACGATCAGCCACATAAGCCCTGCAGTAAAGTGATGTTAAAATTCATCTGAACAAACTAGAATGCACGGGCAAAAGATCATCGCTGGAAGAACAGGCAGTCTTCGCGCCCAACACAACACCACCAGAACAAATATTCAACCTGCGAGGTCTGTGCGAGAAATACAGCCACCACACCAACAGAAACTATAAACCACGCCTTCAGAGACTTGTTTTTTCAAAAAGGCGTTTGACCGTGTAATGTACGACGCATTATGGGATTTTCAAATGAAGAAATACAACATGGGGCACAAATGATCATGAGTTCGGACCATCCCAAACTATACACAAAAGCCACCAGCGCAGTGCTTTTCAAGCGATAGTTGGATGAAAGTGTTTCCATACCTCATGGAGGTTCGTCAAGGCTGTCTCCTATCGCCTAACACTAGTTTAATGTCTTCCTTGAGCAGCATGAATGACTGATGCCCTTAGAAGATCACGCTGAGGCACAGTCCGAATTGAAGTGTGATAAGTCACCAACCAGGTTTGCTGATGACATCGACGGACTATGCGGAAAATAACCGAACTACCAAGCCTACGAGTACGCACCTGGACAAAACATCCTCAGGATATGGCATGTGAGATCAGTGTGCTGAGAAAACCAAAACTCATGACAAACAGGGTGCCCAGCCAATCACTACCAAATAAAAGGTCAGTGGTAAAAAAGGAACTTGATTTGTAGATCACTTCAAGTTCCTTTTAAGAGCATTATTAGTGAAGAAGGTATAAAAAACCGAAATCCTCCAAGAGGCGTGCACAAACAATAGGCACAAATGGCAAAGAGGCTCTAGACTATCTGGAAAGACCGAAACATCTCTCTCAGGACAGGAGTTCCAAGCTACGTTGGTCATGAAACTAAGTCATCCTACATATCTGTATGTGGGGTCGAATCTGGACATTGAATGCAGATCTACAAAGGATGATCCAGGTCTCTAGAGATGAGATATCCTCAGACGAATTCCCTTTGGCATGTTCATACATGGACAGACCAACACTCACCAAAACGAAAGTCCTACAAGACCATGCACCCCACAAGAGAAAGCACTACTTACGAAAAATATTGCTGACCACAGTCAAAAAAGAACTCAGATGTTAACGGACATGTGACTAAGATCAGAGGCGGCGTCTAAAACCATACCGCAGGAACAGGGTCAGGGGAAGAAAAGGCGAGTAGACAGAGGAAAAAAAGGCAACCACATCACTGAATTGACAGGGAAGAGGCTTCTCCACATACCGCCAGGCACTTTGCGAGCACAACCACCGCAAAATGGATCCAGCTGGATGCAAACTTTTGGTCAATGCAGTGCGCCTACGACTCCGGAGGGGTTATGGTGAACAAGATGCGATGAGATGTAGATATGCATAACAACCCAGGACAGAAAGCAGCAAAACCAACTTTTGCTCTTCTATGTCTCCTATAAATGTTTCTGGTGAAAATATTGAAGAAGTAAATTTCCACAAGGTATTAGGAATCACTATCGATCATAATCTTTCATGGGAAGAGCACATCGCCAATCTAGGTAAAATTGTATCCCAAAAGATGTTTTAGCTATCCAAAAATATATTTCCGTGGTAGAAGACAATTTTTCAAGGTGCACATAAATTCTGTTATAGAATATGCATCAACCGTGTGGGATTCAGCAAGTGCAAATGCATTGAAACCTCTGACAAGATTATATAAGCGTGCCATTAAATTGTTCTTTTGAAATCAAAATTCATTAACCTCCTTGTACTGCTAAATCAGTACGGCAACCTTGTCTTTTAATTTTAGTTGGGAATAGCAGCAAAGCTTTAATTGATGCACGGTATAGTACATGTAAAGCACCACCCACGGGTTCTGGCAAAACATTTCCAATAATACTGCTCACCATTCGCATAAACTTACCACTGTGCCAAATCCAGAATAGATTTAAGTAATATCGGATGGCACCTTACTGGAACACTCTTCATTATTAGTTAATTACGGCCATTACATCATGCCAAATCTCTTTAAAAATATCACTGAAACATTTTTGGTGATGAATGGAAAGGCTCGAAAAGAGACCGCTTGGTGATTTGAACTATGGAAAAATTATATGTCTTCAATTATAAGTTTTTATACAATTGTGGACATAATGTCAGTAAGAATTTGCCAATGACTTCATTTGAATCATGTTTTCAAATGCCTATCTATATCTGCTGTTTTGTCAGTACTGGAGTCTTTCTGTTGATATCTATCTGTCGTGTGTGTTTATTTTTCTCCTCTTCTTTTCTGGTCTCTGTATGATGCTGTCTCTCTGTTGTCTCAACCGACCTAAAAAACCTCCAAAAGGGTTCTGTACAGTTAGTTCAACACTGCTTTGCTATCTTTCTTCTGTACAGTTAGTTCCACACTGCTTTGCTATCTTTCTTCTGTACAGTTGGTTCAACACTGCTTTCCTATCTTTGTTCTGTACAGTTAGTTTAACACTGTTTTCCTATCTTTGTTCTCTACAGTTAGATCCACACTGCTTTCTTATCTTGGTTCGGCACAGTTGGTTCAACACTGCTTTCCTATCTTTGTTTTGTACAGTTCAGCATTGCTTCCCTATCTTTGTTCGGCACAGTTGGTTCAACACTGCTTTCCTATCTTTGTTTTGTACAGTTCAGCATTGCTTCCCTATCTTTGTTCTGTAAAGTTCATCAATGCTTTCCTATCTTTGTTCGGCACAGTTGGTTCAACACTGCTTTCCTATCTTTGTTTTGTACAGTTCAACACTGCTTCCCTATCTATGTTCTGTAACAGTTAGGATCAACACTGCTTTCTATCTTGTTCTGTATAGTTTTTCAACATGACTTGCTATCTATGTTTTGTACAGTTCAACACTGCTTTCCTACCTTTTTTCTCTACATGAGCTCAAAACTATTTTTTTCTATCTATCTTGTTTCACATCGTCATGTTTAGAACCTGCTTATCTATCTTGTTCGTACAGTTCAACCAAGAACATGCCTATCTATGTTGTACAGTTCAACACTGCTTTCCTAGTACGCACTTTGTTCTCTACAGTGAGCTTCAAAACTATTTTTCTATACTTTGTTCCACATACTACAGCATTTATAACAACTGCTTTCTATCTTGGTTCTGTACTAGATAAGTTCAACACTGCTGTTCGCGTATCTATTGGCTATAGTGCTGGGCTGTACAGTCGTTGTAACACATGGCTGTTCCTGTCGTTGAGTCTGTAAAAGTGTCCTCAAATGCTTTCCTATCTATGTATCTGCATAGTTAGTCTCAATATTGCTTTCCTTTCTTTTTTCTGTACAGTTCAACACTAAGCTTTTTATCTTTGTTCTGTAAGTTAGTTCAACATTGCTGTTCCTATCTTAGTTATGTACAGTTCAAAACACTGCTTTCCTATCTCTTGTTTTGTAAACAGTTGGTCAACATTGCATTTTCCTATCATTGTTTTTGTACAGTTATCCAAACACATGCTTCCTATCTTTGTTCTGTACATTAGTTCAACATTGCTTTCCTTATCTGTTTTGGTAAGTTTCAACACTGCTGTTTCCTATCTTGTGTCTGGTACAGTTAACACTAAAATACGGGGAACACTGCTTTCCTGTCTTTGTTCTGTACAGTTAGTTCAAAACTGCTTTCCTATCTTTTTCCTGTACAGTTCAACACTGCTTTCCTATCTGTTTTTTGTACAGTTATTTCAACACTGCTGTCCCATCTTTGTTCTGTACAGTTCAACACTGCTTTCCTTTCTTTGTTCTGTACAGTTAGTTCAACACTGCTCTTTTCTATCTTTGTTCTGTACATTTAGTTTCTACACTGCTTTCTATCTAATTTTGTCACAGTTCAACGACTGCTTTCCTTATCTTATGTGTCGACAGTCAACACTGCTGTTCTATCTTTGTTCTGTTACAGTTTAGTTTCAACAAACATTGTCTTTCCTACGTTGAGTTCGTGTACAGTTAGTTTATACATTGTTTTCCTATCTTTTTATGTCATTTATTTAAACACTGCTTTCTAATACACACCTATGGTATTCTGCTATATGCTCCTTTTTTCATTCACATTGGTGATGTATTCTGTACAGTTCAACGTTGTTTTTCGAATTCACACCAGTATCTTTTTACCTATATGCTTTTCCAATTTCGCGCCTTATAAGTTATTCTATAGTATTTGAAACACTATACTGCTTGTAGTTTCACATCCTAAGAAGGAAAGTACGCTATATCGTTTCAATACTAGTTTCCAATTAATGCACATAGTGTATTCTTATATTCCAGCCTTCTTTTCAATTCACACCAATAATATATTCTCTATATCCAGCACTGCTTTCCAATTCACACCAATAATATATTCTCTATATTCCAGCACTGTTTCCAATTCACACCAATAATGTATTCTCTATATTCCAGCACTGTTTGCAATCCACACCCATAATGTATTCTCTATATTCCAGCACTGTTTGCAATTCACACCAATAATGTATTCTCTATATTCCAGCACTGTTTGCAATCCACACCCATAATGTATTCTCTATATTCCAGCACTGTTTGCCATTACACCACCCATAATTGTAGTTCGTCTATATTACCGCAATTGTTTGCAATTCACGGGACCATAATGAATTCCTATATTCCTGCACTGTTTAGCAATTCAACACCTCGATAATGTATTACTCTATATCCACACGTGATTTCCAATGTCACCCTCAATAGAATTTCTGTAAATTTCAACAAGCGTTTATCCATTTCACAGTCCCAAATTTAATTCTAGTAAATTAAGCACAAGGGCTTTTTCTTTCTACTACGCACATATAAAGAATTCGATATCATTGTCAAGACTATTATACTTTTTCAAGATAATGTTTGAGCAGATACCTTAGTGCTACGACACCCAGAATTCAAACAAACCACTTTTGGCCGGTCGCTCTCTTTCTCTGTTTCTGGCCATCCACCTGAAATGAACCTCGCCTCTTTCACGTTCGACAAAGGAGCCATTCTCACTTCGATACCGGTACAAAAATCCAGCCCTCAAAAAAAAACACACTTATTTTCCTACCTGATACTTTCCCCCAATACTGTCCAATTCTTTCACCAGTATTATCTCACCTTCTAAGTGTTGTTCCCGAGTGTGTGTGTGGTGTGTGTCTGTGTGTGGTTGTGAGGTTGTGTGTGGTGTGTGTGTGTGTGTGTGTGTGTGTGTGTGCGTGTGTGTGCGTTCATGCGTCATCTACGATGCGCGGCGGCATGGTTTTGGAAATCTGTTGTTCATTATGTTATAAGGAGAGTTGCATGCCTGAAAGAGATGAGTGCAAGCGCATCGATTTGTTTGTCTTTATATACAAGATTCAGCAGCGCTAATCAATCCATATATTATTATTATAATTATTAATTCAAAACAATATAACACTATTCTATCATTTCAACACTGATGTTCTGATTATTACACTTAAACTAATCATGTTAATTTCAACGAGAATTTTACAATCACGTTCCATAAAGTATTGGCCTTTTATTTCAAGCAACGTTTTTCAATTCACTATCCATGAAAGTGTTTGCATGTATGTCAACAATTTTTTCCAATTCAACTGTCAGAAAGGTATTGGCATGTTATTTCAACAAATTGTTGCGAAGTCTCTTATGTCATGTTTTTCTGTAGTGTTTCAACCATACTTCCCAATTCACTTCCATGAGGTTTTCATTTATTGCAGCATTATTTAAAAATTCACACTCATGAAAGTGAGACTATTTGTAACTGGCAGACCGATATTTTGCAAACTCACATTCATTAAAAGATGAGGTTCTATTCTATCTATCTATCGATCATGTGCCCGAAGTCCTGACAGACCAATGGGGAGGCACCCTCAAAGACTCAACAACCAGTTTCACCAGTCCATTCCTCTCGTCTGTGTCGTGCTTTATCAGCGTTTTGTTGAAAGGTGGGTCTAGGGCTGTCCATTGTGTTCGCTGAATGTTACCACGCCAGCACTTTCCTTATGTCTGTCGTCTTCTTCTTCCTCCTTGGACAGTGCCTGTGTAAAACTGTCTTTGCAATTTCCGATTGTACCTGTGACATGCCCATACCATATTAAGTTTACGTTTTTTAACACGATCGTTCGAAGGTTCCTCATAGGGTCCATTATGTGTATATTCGAAACAATTATTTCAGAGTTACATTACCAAGCCCTCTGCATTAGCTTCTCAGTAGTTAACTTTACAGTCATCATTAATCGTGTTATTTCAAAAATACATTCACATTTGGTATTAAGTAAAGAATTTCTGTGTCATTTCAATCGAATACTTTCCATTTACTTCTCGATCAGGTAATATGTCATATCCACTGAATACTTTTTCACTCCCCCCACATATTGATAATCTCTGTGTTATTTTCAACAGTACTTAACGACTTCACATGCATGAAGTAACATATGATGTCATTCAAAGAATACTTCAATGCTACCCCTAGAGAAGTTTTACCTTGTCATTGCAAGAGGTACTTTCAAACACTGCCTGTACTGCATTCTTGATACTTCCAAAGAAACCAAATCTTCTCGGCCCAACTTTTTCAGACCTGTAGAGCCCTCACATCACGTTGTGATGAAAACATTAGAAAGAGATCATAAAATCTCTCATCTTTCGCTACAGAGGAAAGGACCTGACCCTTACATTTTTGGCTACAGGGACAGACGAGGTGTTGAAGAAATGCCAAACTTGTTCATTATTACAACATAGTTGTACAACCACTTTAGGAGCACCTGGAAATCTCATGCCAAGAACATTTTTTGCGTGCGACTCTAGTTCATCATCTTAAATACAATGCAGTACTCGTGTTCTTGGTTATCCACAAAATACTTTTCAAAAATTGATGTAGACTATCAACTTGTTCGTTGGTTTATTGAATTTTAACTAACATACCGCAGCGGGTTTTTTGTCCAATAAAATATCTCATCGAAGATTTTTGCCTGTAACGAGTTCTCCACAGGGTTGCGTCTCTCACCACTTTCTGTACCATTCTATCACAGATAGATTGCAGAAGCAGCTATGAAAATTCCTTTCTTTAAAATTTGTTCCCGTTGACAGTACACTTTTCTCTCTCATATCTGGATCTGTCCAAAACAATGGTCCAGGCCCTCACTGATTTCGTCAATTGGTGTGGATGAGGCAATCTGGAGCTAAATGTTTCTAAGAACTAAAGATCTTCCTATCGATTTCATGAAGATCGGGTCACACTTCTGAAAACATGGTAACAATCCATAGTCAAGAAGTTATGAAATGTTTCGAAGTGCAAAGTATCTGGGAACTATTTTTGATGACAAAACTAAACTGGGATGCTAACTACTGACGTGGCTATTGTCAAAAAGGGACAACAACGTATGTAGTTTTTCCGAGGAAGGCTTAACTCATTTTTTTGTTGACATAAGATTCTTTCTGTGTGTCTAATCAATTCCTACATAGAGATGCTTTTCAAGTTGCTTTACATCTGTTGGTACATACAACTTAGTGTAAAAACAGAATAGTCTTCAGAAGATTGTGTATGGAATCTTGCTGCAAAACAATTGAGAATGAACGAATGAGATCTCAAGCCGTACTGGCGATCTGCAGCTTGTGCACAAATCGAACTTGCCCATCTTGACTGGATCCATGCCCATCATATGCCTTCGAATTTCAATTCTTGCTTCAGAGACGCCGCTTTCCGGTGCTCTCAACAGTAAAAACAAATAGAAAAAAGAGAGATTGTCCTTTGTAGACCAGTAGTGATTCGAACATTGTGTACTATTCCGAAACAGCTACGGACCAAACATTTTTACATTCTCTGATTACCACCCTTATGTGGTCAGTGCGGTGTGCGTGTGTGTGTGATGTTGATGTGTGGTAAATTGCAAAATAAGGTACTTCCTGTATCTTGGCTTTGCTTTCAAGAATGATTTCTAAATTTGTGTGTTGTGGTGTTTGCGAGTATTGTGTGTGGTAGTGTGTGTGTGTGTGTGTGTGTGTGTGTGTGTGCAGTGGGTGTGTGTGTGTGTGCGATTATGTCTTTACGTAGATAATGGTCATTATGGTTGCGCGGGTGCACGTGTGTGTGTGTGATGTGTGATAGAAAATCTGTTATCATAATTTGTTGTGTGGTGATGTATGGGTGTGCGCGCGTGGTGTGTGAATGGCGGCACGGGGTGCGTGCAAGCACAAAAAATTGTTAATTGTCTTTCCAATTCAAGGTGTTATTTACAATATTGGTATTCCTTGCATTGGAATGTGTGAGTGGTGTGTTATGTTGGTTGTGTGTGTGTGTTGTGATTGTGTGTGTGTTTGTGTGTGTGTGTGTGTGGTGTGTGTGTGATGTGTGTGTGGTGTACTGACGCGGGCGTGTGTGTGTGCGCGCACACCGGTGCTTTATCGTGTATGAATAATTTTTTTAAACATACTGAATGGCTTATAGCAGTCCTGGAATGTGTGGTTTTTCTGCTTGGTGTCTTTTTTGAGAGTAATTTATAGGTATCAATACTGGCCTGTCAGTATTGTAAGTTGAGCACTTGTCATGGGATTATTAAAGGTGTTTTTGACTTTGACTAGATTACTTTGGGACATCAACTTCCACAGGTGTGGTCTCTGGTCTTTCACCAGTACTTGATGTTCACTTCAGCAATCAGTAGCACTGTTTATCACACATCTTTCGTTGTTCACTTTGGTAGTTCTGAAGTGTAAAAAAAAAGCACATGTGTGCGTTATTCATTATCCTCGCTATAAAAGAATTTGGTCTAGTGTCATTGTTATTGTCTCTCTCTCGCTCGTGGGCTCACTCTGGTGTTATGCAAAAGCAGGCCATGCCGTCAAAGCCTTGCGTGAAGTCTAGGGATGGGCCATGGCAGAGCACTCTCTGATGTAGAGGGATGTTTTTTTTTCTTTAAGTAGGTCTGAAAGCAGGAGGGAACTTGTTGAAGATCACTTTTTGCCTGGGTAGAAAGCGGCTGTTTTGCTCACCACTGGCGTATCGTCAGCCCTGCGGCTTCCATGTGCATGTTCTTCAGCATCTTTTTATTCAACAGATCAGGAGTGTCGAACTGAACAGTGTCACACCACCACTATCCAGCCTGGTATCATTTTCAACAGTACTTATTAATTATTGTTTTTTATATCTTAGTCCTTTTATTTAGAGATTTTAATTTATGGAAGTAGAGCCCACTCATGTTCTTTTTCCCTCCTGCATCCCAGTTCGCTCCCGTGTGCCGATGTGCCAGTTTTTGGGTAAATTTGGTCATCTGTTCTCCACATAGGCGAACATAAGGGCCTATCTTCCTGAAAGGTAGAACAGATGTTAACGTGTGTGCAAGTTGTTCTGCATATTTATTGTGCACACCAGGAAATGCGAATTATAGTCTCATCTCAAGGACATTTGGTGGGGGAGTGGAAGTCGGCACTGATGTTTAGACTCCAGGGATTAAAAGTCCTTAGAACGGGATTCGAACCCAGGGTCAGCATGATCACGAGATAAGTGCACAGCGGTCTAGACCAAGGCAGGTTATGCTGCCCCTATATGCCAGTGGTGTGTGGCTGACAGATCTCAAATCAGGAATGCAGTTGTAATCTGCCAGAGAGTGGTGACAGTCTCACAAGCAGGAATCCAGTTGTATCTGCAGGAGTGGTGACAGTGGCACAAAGCAGGAATGTCTTGTATCTGCAGGATTGGTGACAGACTCAAAGCCGTAAGGGTCTCCCATTGTCTCTGTCATGAGATGGTGACAGTGCTCAAAGCAGGAATGCAGTTTGAATCTGCAGGAGTGGGTGACTGGATTGAAGTCGCTAGTGGGGTAGTGTAGATTCTCATGACTGTCCTGCCTGATGGGGGTCCCTTTCACTTGATTGACGACCTTATTGTTGCACTTTGCCTCTCGTTGTATGTCGACAGCCTCGATGTATTCCTTCCTGTCTGTCCTTGCTATCTGCCCCTTCGTCCCTCGCCTCAACAACCACCTCAGCTGTGCTAGCGCGAATCATTCTATCATTTTAGCACAATAAAACTGTGATCATGTGGATGCTTGATTTTTGTTTACAGATAAAATGCTGTCTTTTTGTGAGTTAGCCACAGGAATCAACGATCAAAATATCTCCCCCCCCCCGTGTTGTTCTCGCTAATCCATCTGTTTCTGTAGCCTGTCCCTACACCACCTCTTCCTGTCTCTGTCTGGTCTTCCGACTGTGTGTTTGGTAGCTGTGTGTCTTAGTGTCAGTATGTCTGTGTAGTGTCTGGTGTCGTTGGGTCCTGTCCTCACGTATCTTTCTCTCTCTTTCTTCTCTCAGTCGCCTCCTCAGTCTCTCTCATCGATCTCTCACTCTCTCTCTCGGACAAATCTCATCCGGCTCCTCCTCCCCCTGGGGCGATCTCACTCGCACAATCTCATCTCTCGTCCTTAGTGGAGGTACCGGGCCTGTTTGGAGGTGAATGAGGAGCCTGGGGTGTGGAACGTCCCCTATTCAGACACGTGTTCAAACTCACAGACACAGAGCTCCCTGTGACAGGGCAGGAGGGTGCCTACATAGCATGCACGAGACTCCAACTCAGAACGTTCCCGCCTGTGCCATCCTTATGTCATGCTTATGCCATCCTGATGTTAACCTTATGTCATCCATATCACCATTACTTATTATTCAATAACACAACATTGTCTCTGATTCGGTGACGATTTTCACTCTGGTCTCATGGCGGTCTGAGTTTTGGTTTCCCATACACTTCTATGTTAGCCTTCCTGGTCGGAGATTTTCATGTAAGAAGGGTCGTTTTTGTTTTGTGTTTTTTTCTGCAGAAAAAAAAAGACAGTACAAGACGTCCGTCTATGGGCCTCAGCACAGTTGAGGACGGCGCCCCTCTCCTACACTCTCACTGCATTAAAACCTGTTCCCTGACGCCTAAAGATGGCAGTACCAGCATTTTACGAGCTGGGAGGAGAACGGGGGGACT
The DNA here is from genome assembly GCA_028751875.1 of Rapana venosa. Classification (NCBI taxonomy): domain Eukaryota; kingdom Metazoa; phylum Mollusca; class Gastropoda; order Neogastropoda; family Muricidae; genus Rapana; species Rapana venosa. The sequence goes on from CM054139.1 coordinate 78,384,728, forward strand.
GTACTTAAGCCAACGCGCACAACGGTCATGCTCCAGTCCAACTGCTAACCATGGGCTCTATGCTGTTTAAAAACATTGGAGCTTGGGTGAAAGCGAGTCTCCGACCACTAAGCGGTTATATGATATATAAATATAAAATATATATATAATATAGAAATAAATATATAATATAAGTAACTTACGCACGCATGTTGGTTTTAGATTTTCTAATTTGCCAAAAACACACTACCGGTTTGTCCTCAATATGAAAAGACTGTGTAAACAGTATAAGAAAACAAGAAGAAACATTGTGAATCATAATGTAAACTGAACCCCATATAAGCAGGAACAAACCATGGAGACAAAAGAACGAAAAAAAAACAACAAAAAAGAAATCTCCTCACAGGGAAAGTAGCTTCAGATATTGTCAAAAGCATATAGATTTTCATTATTATTAAAATATTAGAACTGAACACGACCATGTACTAATAATTGGATATGAAAACAGCCCTCTCTCTCTCCTCCTCTTCTCTCGTCTCCTCGCTCTCCGAGTCTCTCTTGGTATCTCCTCTTCTGCTCTCGACTGTCTTCATCTCCTCTCTCTCTCGTCCCGATTCGTCCCGTTCATCACTCCCTCTCTCCCTTTCTCACTCCGGTTCTCCTCCTCTCTCTCTCTCTCTCAAAGAATTTTTCGTCACGTAGAGGGTTTGACTGCAGATGGCAAGAAGTAGAGTGATACATGTTCAAAATAGCACGAGGTTTTTTGATTTTTAAAGATTAATTTTAGCACACGAGGAGATGAAGTTGTAATTTGATTCAGATATGTGACAGGCATTTGAAAATCTAGTGACCACAAGGTTTAGGTTAGGGGTATCAAGTTTAGCCACTCATCACTTTCGATATAGAGATTGGTAATGACATTGATTTGATATGTCCTCTCTGTAAAAGTGGTAAAGGGATGATGAGTTACATTTAGTGTCTGTGGCTGTCCATTGTCTTAAGGAACTCAGAAGATAATTTATTTTCACCTAAAATATTTTCGACCAAGACTTGCCCTTTCAAATTAACTTTGTCTAGATGACTCTGCTAGTCATAACGATATTTGGAACGTTGTCTCCATCTTCCTTCACAAAGCCTTCAAGCTTGAAGAGAAATGCAACATCATAGTTCATTATTATGAACATCATATTTGTTGATTGGATATGTTTGTTTTAATGTTTCCTGATGATTTGTGTTTTTTTGTCACGATTTCCCCTTTATGTATGGGCTATGGTCTAATGAATAAACAATCCCCGATATCCTAAGACCCGAAATCCTCTCTCCTCCGCTTCTCTCCTCTCCTCCCTCGACTCTTCCTGGCCTCTTCGTCACTCGGATCATCTCTCTCGTCTTCTTCTCTTGGTAATAACGCTCGGGCAACTGTACAAGGGTTTTGTGTGCTACCGTTTTCTTTATATTAGAAAGAAAATGGTAGGATCCGAAATGGTATGTGTGTTGTTTGTTCCGACATCTTTGTGAGTAATGTTGTTTATCATGTGGCATTATTGAGGAGTTTGTCCAATCTTTTTGCTCAATGTGTTTTTCCAATGGTGGCATTCGTGGTGGTTTGAGCTTTTCCATAGTCCTTGTGATCACTGAGTAGCTCAGAGAGCCGAGGAGTAAATAAGTGAGGGATTTGGGTGAAACAAAAGCGAAATAGTATGCTGTGGCAAGTGTTTGGGCGAGGTAGTCATACGGTGGTGATCACTTCAAGCGGAGTCCCGGTTTTGTGTGGCGCTGTCCCATTGCCGCCCAATCTTTCCACCCTGGTGTCAGAGCTTGTTTCTTCTTTAAATTGATCTCCCTGTATTTCTTTCAGCACTGGGTGCGCCCCATGGGACAACTAGCACAATACATGAACAGCAGAAAAAACAGGCAGGTGAAGATAGGGAGAGCATTTCACAGCATGCAAATGAATGAGACAAGAGAAGTGTAGCCACAGCGATGTCTGTCCCTGTCTTGTCTGTCTGTCTGTGCTAAGTCTTCTCCATCTTCATATTAATGGTGTCTTCCGAGTATATTGTGCGGTACTGCGTGCAAATGTGGCGATGGGCCCCTGGCCTAATGCTTTGCCTAGGCCCTGCCTATTAGCTTGCCTAGGCCCCCCCTGCATAAACACTAATGGGTGGCCCTGCATATCACTATTGGCCCTGCATATAACTATGGGCCCTGCGATATCAACTATGGAGAACCTGCAAATGCACTATGGGACCCCTTTTTCCATCACCTAAGGCCCGTTGCAATATCACTAATGGACCCTGACATATCACTATTGGACGCCTGCAATATCATATGGGCCCGGCTAGCAAGATCACTATGGCCCTGCATATCACTATGGACCTGCCGATCAACTATGGCCCTGCATATCTCTATGGGCCCCTGCATATCACAGTATTGGGCCCTGGCATATCACTATGTGGCCCTGCCATATCAATCTAGTGGGAACCCTTGCAATATCACTATGGGCCTCTCATAACACTAGGACCCGCTGCATATCACTAGGTGGGCCCTGCAATATCACTATGGAATCCTGCCTGATCACTATGGGGGGGCCCATTGCATATCATGATTGGCCCGCTGCAAATCACTATGTGCCCTTGCATTAATCACTATGGGTCCCTGCATGTGGATGCTGTCGTTCTTAGTATCTCCATGAACGGTTTCAAAAATTAGAGTGACTATCAAAGGACATCGGAAACGGACAATATGAAATGACAATAAGAAAAAAAACAATGAAAAGGAATACTTAAAAAAACAAACAATTTAAAGTATGTTTTCATGTATATGTATCAACTTAATATAATTATATCTACATTTGTGTTGTTTCTCTCTCTCCACTCTCTCTGTTTTCAGATAAAAATAATTCATGTGATCATAGCTGCTGATAAATTTGGTAGTACAAATGGCTTCTGATATAAAGTAACAATATTTTACTAGAGTTTGTCTTGGCAATTTTGCAAGGCGTTTCTATGTGATAGAACATTCTGTTAAAGAAAACCTACAACTATATGGACATTTCTACTAATACCTTTCAATTTTTAAAATTATTTTTGTCAATGGACAACAGTACAGTGTTTTCTTGTTGGCAGGTCTCAATCTGATTTCTCACAGTGACAAATGGTGTTCCCATACAAAGTTCCGTTCAAGGGCCCAGTACTTTTTTCCCTTCTATTAATGTGCTACTGAGCCTTTGTACGATAAATGCGTTCTTGTGACTAGTTTGCAGATGACAACACAATTCAGATAAAACAATTCCTTAAACTTTTTGTCATCTACGATCACCAAGACAATATAACAGGTCAACTTACCGAGGATGGAGCAGAGACTAAGACACACATGTCCCTAAATCCTACGTAAACACTAAGTGTATATGCATACAAAAATCCGGTAGGTCGAGCTCCTACAACTGGTAACCACTACTGGTAACATGTAGGCTCGTGGTACTACCTGTTTCCATGGGGGGAGAACAACCCCGATGACCCAAAAAACCATCAGGAGAGGGATGGTGTTTCCACCGGCTGTACGTGGGCCTAGATACACTGCATGGATGAAGAAAATACCGAATGGCCATACCGGATCGGTCGTATCGCCCGGGGGGGGGCAACTAAGCACATCACGCTTCTGTCCCCACCAGACAGAGGTGTAAAGAATTGCAACTGGTGTAAGAGATTAATTAACCAAGGCGACATGGTGAACATAAAATGTTCAAACACTTGCCGCAACAGGAAAGCTACAAGAACTAACCACGAACTGAAAGAAGTAACACTGGCATATAGTGGGCCTTTGTAGAAGTCAGAATGGAAGAATTTTGAGGTGAAACTATCTTACCTATTGATAGACATTTACCTCTATATTGGTGAATTAGTACAAGCACGACCAATGGGCGTAGGCTTCCTTCGTCAACTACGACATCAATAAACTCAGTGCTCAGGTTCTGGCCCAGTTGATCCAGTAGACTGTATAGACCATCCGCCTCCAAAGAGCCCCTTTCAACATCCACATGTGGTACAAGCTTATGCGCCAACATCATAACAAAAAATGACAACCTAATTATTCAAGATAGACTTGGAATGCCTAGAGGCGGGTGCTGATCAACTGAAAGAACTAAAGTGCAAATTTCGTGGACCCTCCTGTAATACAGCTAAACCAACGGAAGAGGACTCAAACTACTGGAAATTCATTCGGCCAGCTACAACGACGATGGTGCTTGCAAACATGTGCTCCCTTGGGTAAGCACAAGGCATTCCCGACGCCGTCGGACGTGGCATGCACTAATGAACCCATCACAGCCGTTGATTACATACTGTAACAAAACGCGGGTTTATATTTTTTTTTTTTTATCGATCTGGCATCAACAGGAGCCCAATACGAAGACATTTCCAAGGTGCGACCATGGGCATTGACCGTAAGACCTGGTCTGCTGTGAACTTTAAAAACCAGCTCGAAAAAGATCAACAAGCCTAAAGACATCAGGCTAAAAATCAACCTAGAAGATTGAAGAACCCTACAATCCGCAAAAAAACCTTCAAGCAAAATAAGGGTGGAAAAGTTTGCTGCACTGATTACACTTGATAAAGATGCAGAGACAATAACCAACAGTTTCAATGCAGTGAATGACGGAAACAGAAAAGGAGCTACTTGCAAGCATCGCCAGAAAAACAACAACCAATGGATCACAGATAAAATGCTGGATATTGTGATAAACGAAAGTAAAGTTGAACAGTGTTCAAGCACTACAACAGGAGCAGGGAATACAGGATAGATCAGCAAAAATGATCAAGGAAAGAATTGAAAATGGGGGCGAAATAAGGAATGGATTGAGACAAACAAATGTATCCGATATTGAAGAACATAGGTGACCAAGAACAACAGGCAGACGAGCTAATCAAGATTGTGTGCAAGATGCTCTCACACCAGCAGAAACAGACAAGAGTCACCACTCAAAGACAGAAGAGGAACCTGCCTCACAGAGGTGGAAAAGATATCATTCTAAACAGGAGTGGACCGAGTAGCTGTTTCAGCAGCTCTAGCAACCATCAGACACAAAGGTGACCCAGTGTACTTACAATGTCCAGGACTCGTCAGAAGGATGATGACTTTCCTATCCTTCGTGAATGTTTGAGGCAGCATCAATCAAAGTCAACTGAAAAACGGGAAAGCGCAGGCATTGACAGGACCATCCCAGCAGAGCAGATCCCATATGGGTGAAAAAGTGACAGACATCCTCACAGAAGTAAAGAATTTCTTTTTGCAACGAAGATCCTGGCAGACTGGAGAGTGGCCAACACCTGACCCAATCACTCATCATCATGTACGCCCCAGAAAAGGCATTCTACAGCAATGCCAGATCTATCAAACGATCAGCCACATAAGCCCTGCAGTAAAGTGATGTTAAAATTCATCTGAACAAACTAGAATGCACGGGCAAAAGATCATCGCTGGAAGAACAGGCAGTCTTCGCGCCCAACACAACACCACCAGAACAAATATTCAACCTGCGAGGTCTGTGCGAGAAATACAGCCACCACACCAACAGAAACTATAAACCACGCCTTCAGAGACTTGTTTTTTCAAAAAGGCGTTTGACCGTGTAATGTACGACGCATTATGGGATTTTCAAATGAAGAAATACAACATGGGGCACAAATGATCATGAGTTCGGACCATCCCAAACTATACACAAAAGCCACCAGCGCAGTGCTTTTCAAGCGATAGTTGGATGAAAGTGTTTCCATACCTCATGGAGGTTCGTCAAGGCTGTCTCCTATCGCCTAACACTAGTTTAATGTCTTCCTTGAGCAGCATGAATGACTGATGCCCTTAGAAGATCACGCTGAGGCACAGTCCGAATTGAAGTGTGATAAGTCACCAACCAGGTTTGCTGATGACATCGACGGACTATGCGGAAAATAACCGAACTACCAAGCCTACGAGTACGCACCTGGACAAAACATCCTCAGGATATGGCATGTGAGATCAGTGTGCTGAGAAAACCAAAACTCATGACAAACAGGGTGCCCAGCCAATCACTACCAAATAAAAGGTCAGTGGTAAAAAAGGAACTTGATTTGTAGATCACTTCAAGTTCCTTTTAAGAGCATTATTAGTGAAGAAGGTATAAAAAACCGAAATCCTCCAAGAGGCGTGCACAAACAATAGGCACAAATGGCAAAGAGGCTCTAGACTATCTGGAAAGACCGAAACATCTCTCTCAGGACAGGAGTTCCAAGCTACGTTGGTCATGAAACTAAGTCATCCTACATATCTGTATGTGGGGTCGAATCTGGACATTGAATGCAGATCTACAAAGGATGATCCAGGTCTCTAGAGATGAGATATCCTCAGACGAATTCCCTTTGGCATGTTCATACATGGACAGACCAACACTCACCAAAACGAAAGTCCTACAAGACCATGCACCCCACAAGAGAAAGCACTACTTACGAAAAATATTGCTGACCACAGTCAAAAAAGAACTCAGATGTTAACGGACATGTGACTAAGATCAGAGGCGGCGTCTAAAACCATACCGCAGGAACAGGGTCAGGGGAAGAAAAGGCGAGTAGACAGAGGAAAAAAAGGCAACCACATCACTGAATTGACAGGGAAGAGGCTTCTCCACATACCGCCAGGCACTTTGCGAGCACAACCACCGCAAAATGGATCCAGCTGGATGCAAACTTTTGGTCAATGCAGTGCGCCTACGACTCCGGAGGGGTTATGGTGAACAAGATGCGATGAGATGAGATATGCATAACAACCAGACAAAAGCAGCAAAACCAGCTTTCTTCTATGTCTCCTATAAATGTTTCTGGTGAAAATATTGAAGAAGTAAATTTCCACAAGGTATTAGGAATCACTATCGATCATAATCTTTCATGGGAAGAGCACATCGCCAATCTAGGTAAAATTGTATCCCAAAAGATGTTTTAGCTATCCAAAAATATATTTCCGTGGTAGAAGACAATTTTTCAAGGTGCACATAAATTCTGTTATAGAATATGCATCAACCGTGTGGGATTCATCGAAGTGCAAATGCCATTGAACCTCTGACACAGATTATGATAAGCGGTGACCCATTAAATGTTTTCTTTGAAATCAAAGATCATTAACCTCCTTGTACTGCTAAATCAGTACGGCAACCTTGTCTTTTAATTTTAGTTGGGAATAGCAGCAAAGCTTTAATTGATGCACGGTATAGTACATGTAAAGCACCACCCACGGGTTCTGGCAAAACATTTCCAATAATACTGCTCACCATTCGCATAAACTTACCACTGTGCCAAATCCAGAATAGATTTAAGTAATATCGGATGGCACCTTACTGGAACACTCTTCATTATTAGTTAATTACGGCCATTACATCATGCCAAATCTCTTTAAAAATATCACTGAAACATTTTTGGTGATGAATGGAAAGGCTCGAAAAGAGACCGCTTGGTGATTTGAACTATGGAAAAATTATATGTCTTCAATTATAAGTTTTTATACAATTGTGGACATAATGTCAGTAAGAATTTGCCAATGACTTCATTTGAATCATGTTTTCAAATGCCTATCTATATCTGCTGTTTTGTCAGTACTGGAGTCTTTCTGTTGATATCTATCTGTCGTGTGTGTTTATTTTTCTCCTCTTCTTTTCTGGTCTCTGTATGATGCTGTCTCTCTGTTGTCTCAACCGACCTAAAAAACCTCCAAAATGGGTTCTGTAACAGTTAGTTTCAATCACTGCTTTGCTATCTTTCTTCTGTACAGTTAGTTCCACACTGCTTTGCTATCTTTCTTCTGTACAGTTGGTTCAACACTGCTTTCCTATCTTTGTTCTGTACAGTTAGTTTAAAACACTGTTTTCCTATCTTTGTTCTCTACAAGTTAGATCCACTCTGCTTTCTATCTTGTATCGCACAGTTTTGGGTTCACACGTGCTTTCCTATCTTTGTTTTGTACAGTTCAGCATTGCTTCCCTATCTTTGTTCGGCACAGTTGGTTCAACACTGCTTTCCTATCTTTGTTTTGTACAGTTCAGCATTGCTTCCCTATCTTTGTTCTGTAAAGTTCATCAATGCTTTCCTATCTTTGTTCGGCACAGTTGGTTCAACACTGCTTTCCTATCTTTGTTTTGTACAGTTCAACACTGCTTCCCTATCTTTGTTCTGTACAGTTAGTTCAACACTGCTTTCCTATCTTTGTTCTGTACAGTTCAACAAGACTTGCCTATCTATGTTTTGTACAGTTCAACACTGCTTTCCTACCTTTGTTCTCTACAGTGAGCTCAAAACTATTTTTTTCTATCTATCTTGTTTCACATCGTCATGTTTAGAACCTGCTTATCTATCTTGTTCGTACAGTTCAACCAAGAACATGCCTATCTATGTTGTACAGTTCAACACTGCTTTCCTAGTACGCACTTTGTTCTCTACAGTGAGCTTCAAAACTATTTTTCTATACTTTGTTCCACATACTACAGCATTTATAACAACTGCTTTCTATCTTGGTTCTGTACTAGATAAGTTCAACACTGCTGTTCGCGTATCTATTGGCTATAGTGCTGGGCTGTACAGTCGTTGTAACACATGGCTGTTCCTGTCGTTGAGTCTGTAAAAGTGTCCTCAAATGCTTTCCTATCTATGTATCTGCATAGTTAGTCTCAATATTGCTTTCCTTTCTTTTTTCTGTACAGTTCAACACTAAGCTTTTTATCTTTGTTCTGTAAGTTAGTTCAACATTGCTGTTCCTATCTTAGTTATGTACAGTTCAAAACACTGCTTTCCTATCTCTTGTTTTGTAAACAGTTGGTCAACATTGCATTTTCCTATCATTGTTTTTGTACAGTTATCCAAACACATGCTTCCTATCTTTGTTCTGTACATTAGTTCAACATTGCTTTCCTTATCTGTTTTGGTAAGTTTCAACACTGCTGTTTCCTATCTTGTGTCTGGTACAGTTAACACTAAAATACGGGGAACACTGCTTTCCTGTCTTTGTTCTGTACAGTTAGTTCAAAACTGCTTTCCTATCTTTTTCTGTACAGTTCAACACTGTCTTTCCTATCTGTTTTTTGACAGTTATTTCAACACTGCTGTCCCATCTTTGTTCTGTAGCAGGTCAACACTGCTGTCCTTTCTTGTTCTGTACAGTATTAGTTCAACACTGCTCTTCAATCTTTGTCTGTACATTTAGTTTCTACACTGCTTTCTATCTAATTTTGTCACAGTTCAACGACTGCTTTCCTTATCTTATGTGTCGACAGTCAACACTGCTGTTCTATCTTTGTTCTGTTACAGTTTAGTTTCAACAAACATTGTCTTTCCTACGTTGAGTTCGTGTACAGTTAGTTTATACATTGTTTTCCTATCTTTTTATGTCATTTATTTAAACACTGCTTTCTAATACACACCTATGGTATTCTGCTATATGCTCCTTTTTTCATTCACATTGGTGATGTATTCTGTACAGTTCAACGTTGTTTTTCGAATTCACACCAGTATCTTTTTACCTATATGCTTTTCCAATTTCGCGCCTTATAAGTTATTCTATAGTATTTGAACACTATACTGCTTTTATTTCTCATCCTAAAAGTACGCTATATCGTTCAATACAGCTTTCCAATTAATGCACATAGTGTATTCTTTATATTCCAGCACTTCTTTTTCAATTCACACCAATAATATATTCTCTATATTCCAGCACTGCTTTCCAATTCACACCAATAATATATTCTCTATATTCCAGCACTGCTTTCCAATTCACACCAATAATGTATTCTCTATATTCCAGCACTGTTTGCAATCCACACCCATAATGTATTCTCTATATTCCAGCACTGTTTGCAATTCACACCAATAAAGTATTCTCTATAATTCCATCACTGTTATTGCAATCCACGACCCTTAAATGTATTCTCTATATTCCAGCACTGTTTGCCATTACACCACCCATAATTGTAGTTCGTCTATATTACCGCAATTGTTTGCAATTCACGGGACCATAATGAATTCCTATATTCCTGCACTGTTTAGCAATTCAACACCTCGATAATGTATTACTCTATATCCACACGTGATTTCCAATGTCACCCTCAATAGAATTTCTGTAAATTTCAACAAGCGTTTATCCATTTCACAGTCCCAAATTTAATTCTAGTAAATTAAGCACAAGGGCTTTTTCTTTCTACTACGCACATATAAAGAATTCGATATCATTGTCAAGACTATTATACTTTTTCAAGATAATGTTTGAGCAGATACCTTAGTGCTACGACACCCAGAATTCAAACAAACCACTTTTGGCCGGTCGCTCTCTTTCTCTGTTTCTGGCCATCCACCTGAAATGAACCTCGCCTCTTTCACGTTCGACAAAGGAGCCATTCTCACTTCGATACCGGTACAAAAATCCAGCCCTCAAAAAAAAACACACTTATTTTCCTACCTGATACTTTCCCCCAATACTGTCCAATTCTTTCACCAGTATTATCTCACCTTCTAAGTGTTGTTCCCGAGTGTGTGTGTGGTGTGTGTCTGTGTGTGGTTGTGAGGTTGTGTGTGGTGTGTGTGTGTGTGTGTGTGTGTGTGTGTGCGTGTGTGTGCGTTCATGCGTCATCTACGATGCGCGGCGGCATGGTTTTGGAAATCTGTTGTTCATTATGTTATAAGGAGAGTTGCATGCCTGAAAGAGATGAGTGCAAGCGCATCGATTTGTTTGTCTTTATATACAAGATTCAGCAGCGCTAATCAATCCATATATTATTATTATAATTATTAATTCAAAACAATATAACACTATTCTATCATTTCAACACTGATGTTCTGATTATTACACTTAAACTAATCATGTTAATTTCAACGAGAATTTTACAATCACGTTCCATAAAGTATTGGCCTTTTATTTCAAGCAACGTTTTTCAATTCACTATCCATGAAAGTGTTTGCATGTATGTCAACAATTTTTTCCAATTCAACTGTCAGAAAGGTATTGGCATGTTATTTCAACAAATTGTTGCGAAGTCTCTTATGTCATGTTTTTCTGTAGTGTTTCAACCATACTTCCCAATTCACTTCCATGAGGTTTTCATTTATTGCAGCATTATTTAAAAATTCACACTCATGAAAGTGAGACTATTTGTAACTGGCAGACCGATATTTTGCAAACTCACATTCATTAAAAGATGAGGTTCTATTCTATCTATCTATCGATCATGTGCCCGAAGTCCTGACAGACCAATGGGGAGGCACCCTCAAAGACTCAACAACCAGTTTCACCAGTCCATTCCTCTCGTCTGTGTCGTGCTTTATCAGCGTTTTGTTGAAAGGTGGGTCTAGGGCTGTCCATTGTGTTCGCTGAATGTTACCACGCCAGCACTTTCCTTATGTCTGTCGTCTTCTTCTTCCTCCTTGGACAGTGCCTGTGTAAAACTGTCTTTGCAATTTCCGATTGTACCTGTGACATGCCCATACCATATTAAGTTTACGTTTTTTAACACGATCGTTCGAAGGTTCCTCATAGGGTCCATTATGTGTATATTCGAAACAATTATTTCAGAGTTACATTACCAAGCCCTCTGCATTAGCTTCTCAGTAGTTAACTTTACAGTCATCATTAATCGTGTTATTTCAAAAATACATTCACATTTGGTATTAAGTAAAGAATTTCTGTGTCATTTCAATCGAATACTTTCCATTTACTTCTCGATCAGGTAATATGTCATATCCACTGAATACTTTTTCACTCCCCCCACATATTGATAATCTCTGTGTTATTTTCAACAGTACTTAACGACTTCACATGCATGAAGTAACATATGATGTCATTCAAAGAATACTTCAATGCTACCCCTAGAGAAGTTTTACCTTGTCATTGCAAGAGGTACTTTCAAACACTGCCTGTACTGCATTCTTGATACTTCCAAAGAAACCAAATCTTCTCGGCCCAACTTTTTCAGACCTGTAGAGCCCTCACATCACGTTGTGATGAAAACATTAGAAAGAGATCATAAAATCTCTCATCTTTCGCTACAGAGGAAAGGACCTGACCCTTACATTTTTGGCTACAGGGACAGACGAGGTGTTGAAGAAATGCCAAACTTGTTCATTATTACAACATAGTTGTACAACCACTTTAGGAGCACCTGGAAATCTCATGCCAAGAACATTTTTTGCGTGCGACTCTAGTTCATCATCTTAAATACAATGCAGTACTCGTGTTCTTGGTTATCCACAAAATACTTTTCAAAAATTGATGTAGACTATCAACTTGTTCGTTGGTTTATTGAATTTTAACTAACATACCGCAGCGGGTTTTTTGTCCAATAAAATATCTCATCGAAGATTTTTGCCTGTAACGAGTTCTCCACAGGGTTGCGTCTCTCACCACTTTCTGTACCATTCTATCACAGATAGATTGCAGAAGCAGCTATGAAAATTCCTTTCTTTAAAATTTGTTCCCGTTGACAGTACACTTTTCTCTCTCATATCTGGATCTGTCCAAAACAATGGTCCAGGCCCTCACTGATTTCGTCAATTGGTGTGGATGAGGCAATCTGGAGCTAAATGTTTCTAAGAACTAAAGATCTTCCTATCGATTTCATGAAGATCGGGTCACACTTCTGAAAACATGGTAACAATCCATAGTCAAGAAGTTATGAAATGTTTCGAAGTGCAAAGTATCTGGGAACTATTTTTGATGACAAAACTAAACTGGGATGCTAACTACTGACGTGGCTATTGTCAAAAAGGGACAACAACGTATGTAGTTTTTCCGAGGAAGGCTTAACTCATTTTTTTGTTGACATAAGATTCTTTCTGTGTGTCTAATCAATTCCTACATAGAGATGCTTTTCAAGTTGCTTTACATCTGTTGGTACATACAACTTAGTGTAAAAACAGAATAGTCTTCAGAAGATTGTGTATGGAATCTTGCTGCAAAACAATTGAGAATGAACGAATGAGATCTCAAGCCGTACTGGCGATCTGCAGCTTGTGCACAAATCGAACTTGCCCATCTTGACTGGATCCATGCCCATCATATGCCTTCGAATTTCAATTCTTGCTTCAGAGACGCCGCTTTCCGGTGCTCTCAACAGTAAAAACAAATAGAAAAAAGAGAGATTGTCCTTTGTAGACCAGTAGTGATTCGAACATTGTGTACTATTCCGAAACAGCTACGGACCAAACATTTTTACATTCTCTGATTACCACCCTTATGTGGTCAGTGCGGTGTGCGTGTGTGTGTGATGTTGATGTGTGGTAAATTGCAAAATAAGGTACTTCCTGTATCTTGGCTTTGCTTTCAAGAATGATTTCTAAATTTGTGTGTTGTGGTGTTTGCGAGTATTGTGTGTGGTAGTGTGTGTGTGTGTGTGTGTGTGTGTGTGTGTGTGTGTGTGTGTGTGTGCGTTTATGTCTTTACTAGATAATGGTCATTATGGTGCGCGGGTGCACGTGTGTGTGTGTATGTGTGATAAAACTGTTCATATATTGGTGTGTGTATGTATGGGTGTGTGCGCGCGTGTGTGAATGCGCACGTGCGTGCAAGCACAAAAAATGTTATTTCTTTTCCAATCAATGGTATTTACAATATTGTATTCCTGCATTGGAATGTGGTTTGTGTGTGTTGTGTGTGTGTGTTGTGTGTGTGTGTGGTGTGGGTGGTGTTGTGTGTGTGTGTGTGTGTGTGTGTGTCGCGTGGTGTGTGTGCGCGCTGGTTTGTGTTGATAATTTTAACGAGTCTGTTGTGATGCTTATAGCAGTCTGAACTTGTTTTTTGTGTCTTGTGAGTATTATGATCAATCTGCCTGTTCAGTATTTAATGCCTTCATGGATGATTTAAAGAGTTTTTGACTTGCTTGATTACTTTACATCAACTTCCCAGTGGTCTCTGTCTTTCACAGTACTATATTTCACTTTCATCAATCAGTATGCACTGTTTTCACACATCTTTCTTGTTCACTTTCATCATACAGTATGCACTGTTTTCACACATCTTTCTTGTTCACTTTCATCAATCAGTATGCACTATTTCCACGCATCTTTCTTTTTCACTTTCATCAATCAGTATGCACTATTTCCACGCATCTTTCTTTTTCACTTTCATCAATCAGTATGCACTATTTTCACACATCTTTCTTTTTCACTTTTGGATCGGTGGTCTAGAGGTAACGCGCCTGTCTAGAAGCGAAAGTCCGTTCTGAAGATGCGGCGGTTCGTACCGTTTTGGAACGAAATTTTTCCCCCATCCATTAGACATAGTGGTGTCGCGCTAGCTTTCGATAACGATAACCAATGGTCCGTGTTTTCACACGTAATCTATTTAGCGCACGTAAAAAAAACCACGCAACAAGAGTTGATCCTGCAATTCTTACAAAAGCCACTCTCTGATAGGGAACAAATACAGCTGCAGAAAAAAAAGAAGAAAAAAAAAAGTGTTTGAAAGGTGCGCAAGCCTAGTGGCGACGGTTCTCCCGCTCTACCCGGAGAGCACGGTTTCACGAGAAGGTCTGCCGTGTTACTTATAATAGGTATGAAATGAAATCTTACCTTTGATTTGTCTACTTTATCAATATCAGCGCTATATAAATTCCATACATTATTATTATTATTATAAAAAAAAAATGATAAATGGAATTTATATAGCGCTATATCTTGTAAAAAAACCAACAAATCAAAACGCTTGCATCAACTCCACTCCTACACATGCAACCAACAATGATTAATAGTTTAACAAGTTCAACTACACACAAACGCACGTGCGCACGCACGCACGCACGCACGCACGCGCGCACGCACACACACACACACACACACACACACAGGGTTATATGCTTCATCAGGGTGATGGAAATTTAGCCCATTGAAGGCAAGGACAGATAATTATGAGATGAAACTGTAGGGGGAGGTCTTAGGTTTGAAATAGGTATGTCTTGAGGCTGTATTTAAAAGTGTTGTAATAAGGCTTTTCCCGAAGGGAGAGAAGGAGGTCATTCCAGATTGATGGACCAGAAACAGAGAAAGAGCGACGGCCGACGGTGAACTGGTTGAATCTAGGTATTTGTAAGCACAGGGTATCTGCAGCAGAGCGGAGGGAACGAGAAGGAGTGTACAGGTGAAGACATTCACAGAGGTAGGAACGTGCTGTTTTATGGAGACATTTGTAACAGAGGGTACAGATCTTGTACTTTACTCTCTGTGGCACAGGCAACCAGTGGAGAGATCGCAAGAGAGGAGTAGTATGCTCAGATTTTTTTCTTTTTGAGAACAAGTCCAGCAGCAGAGTTTTGAATGCGTTGAAGGGAGTAGATAGATGATGCTGGCAGACCAGCCAAAAGGGAATTGCAATAGTCCAGACGTGAAAGAATGAGATATGTGACAAGTTTGGGTGTTGCATCAGTGAAAAGGTACTTTCAAATTGCACTTATACGCCGTAATTGATAGTAGCATGTCTGACAGGTCTGGGTTATGAATTTTTATATAGAAAGCTTGTTGTCAATAACAACACCAAGGTACTTGACTGTGGTGGATAGAGGAACTGTTATATTGCCAAATTCTATTGAAGCTGTTGTGATGGAAGAGAGTTTGTGTTTGGTCCCTACACTAATGGCTTCCGTTTTATCTGCGTTTAGCTGTAATTTGTTTTGTATCATCCAGTTTTGAATATCTTGGAGGCAGTGCGATATATTTGTCAAGAGAGAAGGCAGATTTTCAGGAATATAACTGCTTTGAATCTGAGTCATCAGCGTAGAAATGATGGTTGATCTGGTGACGGTTTATTATATGTGACAATGGAGCAGTGTAGAGAGTGAAAAGCACAGGGCCCAGAACGGATCCCTGCGGGACTCCGTATTCCTGTTTGGCAGGTATTGATTGAATCTTGTTTATTGTAACTGTCTGGAATTGGTCTGTGAGGTATGAGCTAAACCAGTCGATGGCTGCCCCTTTAATACCGAACGTTTTTTTGGAGACGGGCGAGAAGAATAGAGTGATCTATAGTGTCAAATGCTGCAGATAAGTCGAGAAGATTGAGAAGAGAGATTTTCCCTGAGTCAGAAGCGTGTAGAAGCGTGTTTAACGTATGGACTAGGGTGGTTTCAGTGTTGTGATTGACGTGATAGGCAGACTGAAATGCGGGAAGGAGACTATTTGAATGAAGATGGCTGTTGAGTTGTTTCAGAACGACTTTTTCAAGGACCTTGGAGATGAAAGGTAAGTTAGAAACAGGCCTGTGATTCTTCAGACTGTTAGGGTATAGGTTGTGCTTTTTGAGTAGAGGTGCAATCATTGCAGTTTTAAGAGCTGATGGGAAAATTCCTGAAAGAAGAGATGAGTTTACTATTTTTGTGATAGTTGGTATCAGCTGGGGAAGGCACTATGTGAAAAGAGAAGCAGGTACAGGATCGAGATCGCATGATTTTATGGTTATTTCATTTAAAATTTTCCGGATTTTTTCGTCACTTGTTGGCTGAAAGGAAAGGAGAGGAGTGCCAGTGAATTGGGGATCAGGAGGTACAGGCTGGAAAGGAGCCTGATCCAGTCCGGAGCGAATGTTACGGACTTTGTCAGAAAAGAACAAGGAAAATATATCAGGAAGTTCAGAGAGACTGTGGATAGTAGGGAGAGGATTTGTCTTTGCAGATCCAAAAAGAGTTGAGGTGAGGGGAAAAAGGGATTTCATGGACGTGGCATCAAGAACTTGAGCAGAGTAGTAGTTTGTCTTTGCTGAGTGGATTAAGATTTTTACTTTGTTGGTTTGTTTTCGAAAGAGCTGTTTGTTTATTTCAGTTTTAGTTTTTCGCCATTGCCGTTCTAGTTGTCGGCGTTTGCGCTTTGCCACCAAGATATCATGGGTGTACCATGGGGCAAAGGGCCTATCGGGAAGAAAATGGTCAGTGGGAAGTGCGTGCCCATCAAGCAGTTGGCTGAGAACAGTGTTATAGTGTTTTGAGGGGTCAGTGTGGTCAGGGATTTGTGATAGGCATTCAGCAGCTTTTGAAGAGAACGTATTAATATCTATGGCCTTGAGGTTTCGACGAGTGATGCACTTCTTTTTTCTGATAGGTTTTGCGATATTAAGGATGAAAAGAATAGTGGAATGATCAGAAAGCAGTTGGTCAGTGACGGAGACAGAGGTGACAAGATCTTGTGAAACATCAAAAATGAGCCAGTCTAAGATATGACATGATCTATGTGTTGCTTCGTTTACTAGATGGGACAGAGAGTGGCTTGATAAAGAAAGAGAAAGACGTTTGACATCAGAAGAGGAATGGTTGTCGAAGTGTAAGTTAAAGTCACCAAGAATGATAAGCTTCTTTGGAGAGAAGCTGTGGTGATCGAGGAGAGATTGACATTCTTGATGGAAAACTGAAGATGTCAGGTTGTTCTTACGGCTGGGAGATGGGCGGTAAAGACAGCAGAAAGCAATAGAATGGCCGGGTAAGGTGAGGTTGAGTTCACAGACTTCATACGATTCAGGTGAGAAAGGTAGGGAGTGGCAGAAAGAAAGAGCTGGATGCAGTGCATCTTTGTAAACAATGGCAATGCCACCTCCACGGGAGGGTCGGGGGAAAGAAACAGTTTTGTAGCCAGGTGGAGTCAGCTCTTTTATTTTTGGTTCATGACCTTGTGGGTTAAGCCAGGTTTCTGTGAGAAAGATAAGATCGATGTTCTGTTCAGATATAAACATCGGAAAGAAGGTCGGCTTTACCTTCAGGGCAAACAGATTGGGCATTGAGTAAACACACGTGAAGAAGGTTTGATGGAGGCAGAGAGGTTGAAGATGACAGTGGTGAGTGAGGGTGACTATCAGAGAAAGAGGACGGGATGGTAGAGATGTGCGCAGTGGAAGAGCAGACCAGAGCTGAGATGGCGAGTCAGGTGTGGAAGGCGGTGAAAGAACTGGTTTAACACGGGGATCTACAGTCTGATGCACATTGCTGACAGCAGAGTCACAGGCAGAGGATGGAGCATCTGGAGGGCAGAGATGTGGAGTGTTGCGGCTGGTTATGGTCGTTGTGGCAGTGACGTCAAAGGTGAAGGGGGAGACAAATGTAGTGGACAGGCGATGACGTCTGCCTGCGCGTATTCCCGGTCTCGTTTTACGGATGGTAGAGTCCCAAGTTTGAAATACGCTGTTTAAGTTCGTAGTGTATGGGGTAGAACCCAAATAATGACAATGCCGTTATGTCTTCAATAGTTATTGTCATAGTTGTTGGGTGCAAACACTGGGTGGTGGTGGTGGGGGAGATTTGAAATCGTGGATCACGTGAACAAGTTCAGGCTGCGGCAGGGTCAGAGTATAACGGGTCGCAAGGACCAGCACGATCAGGTGAACACACGCAAACGCAAACGCAATTTTATTTCAAGAGGGTAATAGACTAAGTAACAAGACTTTTTTTTCATCCAGCCCTCAAAAGGAAAAGAAAAGAAAAAGCTGCAATAAAAGCAAAAGCATAATTATGATACATATGAAAGTACACACACATTGATATCAACAAATACACGAGAGAGAGAGAGATAGAGACAGAGACAGACAGACGGACGGACAGACAGACAGACAGACAGGCAGGCAGGCAGGCAGACAGACAGACAGATAGATAGACAGACAGACAAAACAGAGGGACAGATAGACAGTCTGAGATAGAGACAGAGATAGCGAGACAGAGAGAGGAACAAGAAGTATGGAAAGCGGAAATAAGTGTATTAATACATCTTGGGAAGGAGATATGTTGTATCACATTGTTTCATCAAAAGATCTTGATACATTGTTTTACATTTTTTCAGATTAGTTTCATTTTGTAGTTGGTAGGGAAGCCTATTCCACAGCCAGCCCCCAGAATATGCTAGACTTGATTTGAATAGTGTTATCTTAGGTAGAGGTAGATTAATCAAATGAGAGTGTCTAAAATCATTTACTGTGAAGATGCTTTGTAATAAAGATGGGGCATTTCCATGCAAGATCTTATGCATCAAAACTCCTTTATTGAAAAGAAGCTTGGACTTAAGGGGAAGAATGTTAATATCTGAATGGTCAGCAACTGTTAAAGATGATGATTTGTTTAGGATAAGCTTTAGGGCGCGTTATGCACCCTCACTATTAATGTAAGTAAATTATTGCTGGCCATATCCCACAGTGTAGATGCATAATCTATTGCTGTTTGAATGTAAGAATAAAAGAATATTTTTCTGGCATGCAGAGTTAGGAAGTTTTTTTATCTTACGGAGTTGGTATATTTTTGAGGCAATGTTTTTTGACAGGTTTTGGATGTGGGCAGACCATAATAGGTTGTTGTCAATAGTTATTCCTAAAATTTTGTGATTTGAGACTTCTTCAATTTTTTCATTGCCAATGTAGAGAAATGGTAGATTGCTATTAAGGTTCTGTCGTTTCTGTCTTGTGGAAATGAGCATAAATTTAGTTTTCTTTGGATGAAGGGCCATATGGTTCAAGTGAGTCCATTCCAGAAGTACATTTATATCTTCTTGCGAATTGCGAAAGACTTCAAACGAGTTAACATGGTTAATATCAATAGTGGTGTCATCTGCAAATAAATCACAGGAAGTTTTTCATAAGTCAGCTGAAGATTTGAAAACAGAAATATATATCAAATGGATGAAAACTTATTAATTGAAATATTTCGAAAAGTCAATGATGATAAATGAAATGGTTCTAAACATACTATTATGGGTTCCAACACAAGCACAAGGACGCAAAACTTTATTGAAAGGACGCAGTATACACACAAAAACTTGGCATTCGAGCGTAGAGATAAAAACCA
>CM054139.1:78405007-78420007 GCA_028751875.1 Rapana venosa
GAAGTGGTGACAAACAAGGCAGGTTAGGACAGCTGGTGACAGAACATGGCAGAGTATTTTTTTATTTTTTTATTTTTATACCACTTTAAGTCACGAGATTTCTTTTGCGTGAAATTTGGGCTGCTCCCCCCGGGGGATGAGCGCGTCGCCACAAGAGCAGCGCCACCTTTTTTTTTTTTTGGTTGCAACTGTATTTGTTTTTCCTTATTCAGAGTTGGCTTTTTTCTAAGAATTTTGCCAGGGACAACTCAATTGTTGCCGTGGGGTCTTTTACGTGCGCTGAAAATTGTTGTGTAAAAACGGGAACCTCGGTTTATCGTTCTCATCCGAAAGACTAGCGCCCAGACCACCACTCATGGTCTAATGGATGGGGAAAAATTTCGGGCCCAAACGGGGTACGAACCACGCACACACCCGACCCGGACTTTTCGCATTCTAGACAGGCGCGTTACCTCTAGACCACCGATCCACTAGGACAGCTGGTGACAGAACAAGGCAGACTCACAAACCTATACAGAAGTCCTGCTGCACAGTTCCTCCCTGGGATGACTGGGGAATGGACTTTGACCTTGCTGCTGCTGGTTTAGCGGGTTAGTGAATAATAGATTTACTGCTTTTGATTGGAACTGGTTTTCTAAAAGTTATAATGGAAGCTGCAATTTTATTTCTGTTGTAGGTGAAGCTGACCAGTCTTCACCAGGTTGAGAGTAAAACCTTTGCTTGTTCATGTGTGTATTTTGACTGTACTCTGACTGAATGGACTGTAGCAAATGACTAATTGAACTTTAACAGTTTTGAAGTTTGTGAAACTAGCTGACTCATTGATATCAAAGGACAGTTGAACAGTTGTGGTGATAGATAGATCTACAGATTTCATTGTTTTTATCTAGGAGGTCAGCATGTATATAGCCTAATCTGTTACTGATTGAGAAAACCTAGTAAAAGAAGATAGGAACTAAAGTAAAAGCAAGGAATATTTGTAATAATAATAAATGGAGATTAAAAAATGTTCTCAGTCCTGTTGCGACTTGACAGACAATTACTGGAGATATTGAATATTGATAGGTTATGTCCTAAGCCAGCTGTACAATAATGTGTTGTGGAGCGGACAGTGCGGCGAGCAAGGGGTCCTGAAGTTAAACGACCCAGATAACTTCTACCTTGGCCTAGAGAGCATAGGATTCCAGCTTTTAAAATTATACATGTGAAATCTCAGTTAAGTTTCTTGAATAACAAGTTTGATATGAAATAAAATGTTATTAACAGTCAAATTCAGTGTGAATGTGAATGTAACATGATTGTGTATGTTGAGTATTTGATGGTTTCTTTTTTATAATTATACATGTGAAATCTCAGTGAAGTTTCTGGATAGTTTGTGTGCGCATGTGTGTGGCTGTGAGAGAAAGATTGCAACATAAGAGACAAAGAGCATACTATTTTATTCTGTCTTTCGTGTCAGTATAAATTTCTGAATGGATGTGCGCATGCATGTATACACAAAGTGTGATTATTTTTAATGTGCACAAGAGAGTTTTATATCTGGGATTAAAGTTAAATCACAAATCATAACAGTGTTGTGTGAGTGTGTGTATGTATAAGGGGGTTGTGTTTGTGTATGTATTTGTGTGTGTGTTTGTGTGTGTGTTTGTGTGTATGTGTGTGTGAGTGGCTGTGTTTGTGTGTGTGTTTGTGTGTGGTGCACGCGCATGCATACCTACGTGCCGGCGTGTGTGTGTGTGTGTGCACGCGTGTGTGTGAATGTGTTTGTGATTTTTTTTATTTGATGTTATATTGGAATATGTATACTAATATGAAATGTAGCTTTCTTGTCTTTGGAGATAGTGATATGTACCAATGTGCCTGTCAGTACTGAAATTGCCCTTCAGGGGATGATTCAGATGGTTTTGCTTTGACCTTGGCCCTGACAAGGCCAGCACCTGAGGGTCTGTACTCCAGTACTTTCATCTGCGCAGCGACGCCATGCCTTGCGCCCCCAGGCCACAGGCACAGCGCCAGTGCAGACTGCCCTGCAGCCAACAGCCCACACAACACAACCACTTGGAAAACGGAAAAGTTATTTTATATTTTTTTATTTAGAGGATAATGGAATATAAGCAGTCATGTGCTTTTTTCATCCAGTCCAGTGTGTACGCGTTTTGTCATTTTGTCATCCGTTTTCCCACCGACTCACAATGGCCTACTCTTCCGAAAAGCGGAACGGGTTTTAACGTGTGCGCAAGATGTTCTGCGTGCGTTCGCACACGTGAAACCCACAGAGCTCTGCGGGCTCTTCCCCACAGACTTGTGGAGGGCCAGGGGTATGGGCTGTTTTCTCTCTGCCTTAGGTCACTCTGCCTGTGTCACAGCCCCACAGCTCGCCGCGCCCTGTTTCCCTGTAGGCACTGAGCAACCTTGCAGCACAGTCTTCTTCTTCTTCTTCTGGGGCCCACATTCTTCTACAGGCAGCACGCTTTGGTTTTCAGTCTGAATGATTATATGATACATGATTGAGCACCCCCCCCCCCCAACCCTTTCGTAGATCAAGTTATGCTTTTTGTTCAGCTTTGCCCGGGGAAGAGGCTTGGGTTGCTCATCCTGCTCACGCCCTAGCAGCCAGCCGTGGGTGAAGGACAGGCCACAGTGGGTGCGGGGGGAGGGAGGGGGGGATCGCCGTGAAGAGCTGGCCATCATGAGTTCTCCTGTTGCAGCTGTTTAAAAAGCCGCCTGCCTGCCTGCCTGCCTTGCTGTGGCCTGCCTCCCCTGCTGTCAGCTAAGGGAAGACCAGAAAGGGTTTCCGGCACATTTCCGCTCTGTTGCTGCCCCTGCTGCTGTGGTGGTGGTGATAGTGGTGATGATGATGGTTTATGGTGGTGATAGTGGTGATGGTGGTGGTGGTGGTGATAGTGGTGATGGTGGTGGGGATAGTGGTGGTGATGATGGTGGTGGTGGTGGTGATAGTGGTTTATGATGATGGTTTATGGTGGTGTTAGTGGTGGATGGTGGTGGGTGATAGTGGTGGTGGTGATGATGGATGTAGTGGTGGTGTGGTGGTGGTGGTGATAGTGATGGTGGTGATAGTGGTGGTGATGAGGTGGTGGTGGTGGTGGGTAGTGGTGGTGTTGATGATGGTGGTGATGGTGATGGTGGTGGTGTGTGGTGGTGGTGATGGTGTGGTGGGTGATTTTGGTGGTGGTGGTGATGGTGATGGTGATTGGGGTTTGGTGGTGGTGATGGTGGGTGGTGATGATGGTGGTGATGGTGGTGGGGGTTTAGTGGTGGGTGGGGGGAAATGATGGTGGTGATGGTGATGGTAGTGGTGGTGATGGTGGGGGTTTGGTAGTGGTGATGGTGGTGGTATTTGGTGATGGTGGAAAGGTTTGGTGATGGTATTGGTGATGGGTGATGTTGGTAGTGGCAGTGGTGTTGATGGTGGGGATGTGGTGATGGTAGTGGGTGGGGGTCATGGTAGAGAGGAGAGATAGATAGAGGGAAAGATGAGAGATAGAGGGGTAAAAGTGTGATAGAGAGAGCGTGGTGGTGGTGGTGGTGTGGTGAAAATATGCCTATCAGGATCATTTTAAAGAGGCAGGGCAGTGTGGGCTTGAGGCTGAAGGCGGCTATTTTCCACAGTAAATAGTGTGGACCCCAGCTCACCCAGCCGTGTAGACACAGTGTTGGCCCGGGAGGAGCAGGAGAGGGGGGGGGACAGCATGGGACGTCACTGAGAGAGAGGCTGGGGGTGGTGGTGGTGGTTTGGTGGTGGTGGTGGGGGTTTGGTGGTGGTGTGTGGCGGGAGAAAGGGCAGGGTGGGTGAAGGGAGGGGCGAGAGGCAGGCGCGGGGGTCACAGGACTGGGGGCGGGGGTACAGCTCCGCGCTGACTAAAACCCCCGTGTTGGGCGTTCTTCCGCCAGGCTCCATGGATCGTCAGCACAGATGGGGAATGAAAGGGAAATAATCCTGTTGGCTCCATGTCTGGAGTCCATGCTTTGCACATCTTTAGTTCCACATTGATCACATTACAGCCTGGCATAATCAGTTCCAAAACCATCTTCTTACCATCCTGTGGAGTGCGAGAGAGAGGAGAGAGTGAGGGGAGAGAGAGAGAGAAAAGGAAGAGAGAGAGACAGAGAGTGGAGAGAGTGAGAGAGAGAGAGAGAGGGAGGAGTGAGAGAGCGAGAGGGAGAGAGAGAGAGAGGAGAGGGGGAGAGAGAGGGGGAGAGTGTGAGAGTGAGGAGAGAGGAGAGGAAAGAGGGAGAGAGAGAGTGGAGAGAGAGAGAGAGAGGAAGAGAGTGAGAGAGCGAGAGGGAGAGGAGAGAGAGGAGAGAGGCGAGGGAGAGAGAGAGAGAGGAAGAGAGAGAGAGAGAGAAGAGAGAGGTGAGAGGAGAGAGATGGATTTGGGTGAGAGAGTGAGAGAGAGAAGAGAGGGAGGGAGAGAGGAGTGAGGGGAGAGAGGGGAGTGAGGGAGAGAGAGGAGAGAGAGAGAGTGAGATGTGAGGGTGAGGAGAGAGGAGAGGAGGAAGAGAGAGAGAGAGAGGTTGAGAGAAAGAGAGAGAGAGGGAGAGAGAGGGGGGGGAGAGAGAGGGGTGAGGGAGAGAGAGAGAGAGAGAGAGGAGAGTGAGGGTGAGAGAGAGAGAGGGAGAGAGGAGAGAGGGGGGATTTCAGACTTCAGACTTTATGTACATCGGGTTTGGCACAATCAAAGGAATGTTGGGGGTATGGGGGGGATATTGACATTTGAGTGTTATAAATAAATAATTCAAAGCATATAAAAATGAAATGAATATTTCGCAATAATAAAGAAATTACATCACCTATTTCTTGGATATTATCACAAACAATTCACTTTTCGTCAATCGACAATGTTTTGAATGTAGTATTCATCAATATAAGGTTTCCATTTCTTAAAGTTATCTTACTTTCTGTTGGTTGCATGAAAAATAAATCGTTATAAATTATGTCTATCAGTAGATATTGTAGCTTTGAGTAGCACGTGCAAAGGAATGTCTCTTCGCATCTTTAAGAACTTATGTCTCAAATCTTCATAGACAGGGCAATTAAATAAAAAGTGTTCTTCATTCTCTATTTGGTCTTTACAAACAGGGCACTGCTTATCTTCATTTGAACTACTATAGCGATGTGTATTATTGTTTAGTGGGGAGAGAGAGAGAGAGGGAGAGAGAGAGAGAGGGGGGGGGAGAGAGAGAGAGGGGGGAGAGAGAGAGAGAGGAGTGAGATGAGTGAGAGGGTGAGAGAGAGGGAGAGAGAGAGGGGGGAGAGAATGAGAGAGAGGGAAGAGAGAGAAAGAGAGGGAGAGAGAGAGAGAGAGGGAGAGAAGGGGGAGAGAGAGATAGGGAGAGAGAGGGAGAGGGAGAGAGAGAGGAGAGAGAGAAATAGGAGAGAGAGAGGGAGGGGAGAGAGAAGAACGTAGAGAGAGAGATATATTCACATGTCAACTTTTCACAGTTGTCACACCAATCTCATTGTCAGGACAATGGGGGACGGGGTGGACTCGGTTTCCTCATGTCTATATTGCAGGACAATGGGGTGACGGGGTGATCTCGGTTTCCTCATGTTGTATATTGTCAGGTCAATGGGGTGACGGGTGACTCGGTTTCCTCATGTCTACATTGTCAGGACAATGAGGTGACGGGGTGACTCGGTTTTCTCATGTCTATATTTTTAGAAATAGAAGATCTGGCTTTTTGGTCATTGTTTTTTAACATGACTAAACCCATAAAGTGGCTAGGACAGGTTAAGGACACAGAACAGTTAAGACAGGTTAAGGACACAGAACAGTTAAGACAGGTTAAGGACACAGAAAGTTAAGACAGGTTAAAGACACAGAGCAGTCAGGACAAAGCAGTCTGAACAGGTCAAAGACACAGAGCAGTCAGAACAGAGCAGTAAGGACAGGTTAAAGACACAGAGCAGTCAGGACAGGTTAAAGACACAGAGCAGTCAGGACAGGTTAAAGACACAGAGCAGTCAGGACTGGTTAAAGACTCAGAGCAGTCAGAACAGAGCAGTCAGGACAGGTTAAAGACACAGAGCAGTCGGACAGGTTAAAGACACAGAGCAGTCAGTACAGGTTAAAGACACAGAGCAGTCAGAAACAGAGCAGTCAAGACAGGTTAAAGACACAGAGCACTCAGGACAGGTTAAAGACACAGAGCAGTCAGTACAGGTTAAAGACACAGAGCAGTCAGAACAGAGCAGTCAGGACAGGTTAAAGACACAGAGCAGTCATGACAGGTTAAAGACACAGAACAGTCAGAACAGAGCAGTCAGGACAGGTTAAAGACACAGAGCAGTCAGAACAGAGCAGTCAGAACAGAGCAGTCAGGACAGAGCAGTCAGGACAGGTTAAAGACACAGAGCAGTCAGAACAGAGCAGTCAGGACAGGTTAAAGGCACAGAGCAGTCAGAACAGAGCAGTCAGGACAGAGCAGTCAGGACAGGTTAAAGACACAGAGCAGTCAGAACAGAGCAGTCAGGACAGGTTAAAGACACAGAGCAGTCAGAACAGAGCAGTCAGGACAGGTTAAAGACACAGAGCAGTCAGAAACAGAGCAGTCAAGACAGGTCATTTACACAGAGCAGTCAAAACAGAGCATCAGGACAGGTTAAAGACACAGAGCAGTCAGAACAGGTTAAAGACACAGAGCAGTCAGAACAGAGCAGTCAGGACAGAGCAGTCAGGACACTGAACAGGCTGAAACCACAGGCAGAAGAGAATCATCGCCGAAGAGAGGCCGGTTTCCGCCCAAATAGAAGCACCACAGAACAGATATTCAACTGAGGGTTCTGTGTGAGAAATACAGCCAGCATCAACAAGACATCTTCCACGTCTTCATTGATTTTAAGAAGGCCTTCGATAGATGTATGGTATGACGCTCTGTGGGCCACCATGAACAAATTCAACATGGGCCAAAAGCTGATCCACACCATCAAGGAACTCTACTAAAAGGCCACCAGTGCAGTACTCGTACGGGGCCGGTGGGGATGGTTCGTACCTCAGTTGGGGTTCGACAGGGATGTCTGCTTTTCGCCGACACTGTTTAACTTTTTCCTCGAACGCATCATGATGACGTTTGGGAAGACCACACAGGCACAGTCAGCATTGGAGGGCGAACAACACCAACCTCAGGTTTGCCGATGACATTGATGGTTGGCAGGAAATGAAGAGGAACTGGCCCAACCTAGTGAAGCAGCGGGACGAAAATTCCTCACGATACGGCATGGAAATCAGCCCCGAGAAAACCCAAGCTCATGTCAAACAGTGCCCAGCCAATCACCACCAAGATCACTTCAGCGGAAAGAATGGGGGACATTGACCATTTCAAGTTACCTTGGAGCCATCATAAGTGAGGAGGGATCGAAGACCGAAATCCTAGCAAGAGCGGCACAAAACAGCAGCAGCAATGGCAAGACTGAAGGACATTATGGAGAGACAGAAACACCCCTTCGGAACCAAGGTAAAAATTACTAAACGCGTAGTCCCCTTTCAATCATGCTTTTACGCATGTGAGGCATGGACACTGAACGCAGACCTACAAAGGGGATCCAAGCAGTAGAAATGAGATGCCTCAGAAGGCCCCTTGGCATCTCATACAAGGACCATGTCAACCAAACAATGAATCCGCAAGAATGATCACTCAACAAGTGCGGGACTATGAAGACCTATGACCACGGCGAAAAAGAGGAACTCAGATGGTTTCTACTGTCCGTAGTCTGACGACCGTGGGGGAACCCCTCAAAGACTCAAAAAACCAGTTCTCTCCATTCCTCTCTCTGTTTGCCTTTCTCAGGTTTTGTTGAGTTCTAGGCCTGTCCATTCGCTGATGTTATCCTCCCAGCTCTTCCTTGGTCTGCCTCTTCTTCTTCCTCCCTGGACAGGCCTTGTAAAACTGTCTTTGCAAGCCCTTTGGATCTTTTTGAATGCCCATAACCATTTAAGTTTACGTTTTTTCACGATCGTTGGAAGGTTCTAATAGGGTTCAATGGTTTGTGGATTTTTGTATGGCACGCTTTCGTTGCTTATGTGGTCTTTGTAGGGATCCCAAGGAGTCTCGAAGATTCATTCATTGCTGTATCTTCTCTCCAAATCTGCAGTCAGGGTCATGATTCACAGGCATCCCAAATATGGATATGACAAGGGAGCGCATTAGTTGATCTTGGGAGATAAGTGAGATTATTTTTATCTCTCCAGATGGTGTTTAGTTTTGACAAAGTGTTATTGTCTGTGCGTCCTGCAATACTACTTTGGCTTGGATCCCTGGTCTGATCCCAATGGCTCCGGTACTTGAAGCTTTGAACTGTTTCAGCTTTCCTGGTCATTAACCCTGATATCTGTACTAATGCCGTTGGTGTTATTATCATCAGTTTGGTCTTCTCTGCACTGATTTCCATGCCGTTTGTTTTGGAGGCCTTATTCAAGTGTTCTGTTAGGCTGGCAAGCTTTTTTTTGACCTGCTATTCCATCAATGTCAATCTGCGGAAGCAGAGGTTTGTGATCGTTCTGCCACCAATGCTGACTGATCCTTCTTTGATGTTCCAGTGCATCAGCCATGATTCTCTCAAGGAAGTGTTAAAAAGAGTGGGTGGAGTAGACACCCCTGCCTTACTCCAACGTTGTTCGAAACCATTCTCCATGTTGTTGTTGTAGTACACTGCACTGGTGGCCTCGCTGTACAGCTGTTTGATGCTGATCAGGTTTGCATTGTTGCTGTACAAATTCATGGTTGCCCAAAAAGCTGCATGCCACACCCTGTAAATGCCTCTTAAAATCGAAAAATACGTGGTAAATGTCTTGTTGATGTTGAAGGTCCCGCTCACATAGTATTCTGAGGTTGAATATCGTTCGGTTGTGCTGCGCCCTGCTCTGAAACCTGCTTGTTCCTCAGCAATGTTGGTCTCTGCTTGTGGCTTCAGTCTATTCAATATTATCTGCAGCATACCTTGTTTGGGGTGGCATATGAGGTGATTGTGCGGTAAATTATGGCTTGTTGTAGATTTCCTTTTTGGGGAGGGTGATGATGATGACTGTGTCCATGGTGTTGGCCTTTTTCTGTCTGCCAGATCTTGTTGCAGATTCTATAGGCGCTGATCATGGCTTCCCCTCCAGCTTGAACCAACTCAGCTGGAATGTTGTCAGCCCCTGTGACTTTCCCTTTTCAGGGGATCTGACTGTGTTTCCACTCTTCTCGGGGGATAGGGTGACTGTCTGTGTCTTTGCTTGTGGTACATTAAGGACATCTGGATCTCCTGCGGTTCTATAGTTATACAGGTCGGAGCAGTATTAATGTCATCTGTTCAGAATATCCTGGTCGTCAGTGAGACACTTCCCATTTTTGTCTTGGATTGTTAAACCTTTTCCTGTTTTGTGCTAGTCAGGTCTTTCACCAGCTGATATGTTTCTTGCTTTTGTTTTTCTTGATGTTTTTTTCAATGTCTTGGCATGTTCACGATCCATTTCTCTTTTGCCTCCGTCATGGACTTCCTGATTCTTTTGTTGACTGCCCTATATTGTTCTGCTCTTTCTTTTATTTTATTTTTCTTTTTTTTTCAACTCTCTACGCTTGTCGCATAGTTGTTGGATGTTAGGTGTGACCCATGGTTTTTGGGCTGGTCGGTGTTTGCCAAGAAGCTCGCTTGCTGTTTCAGTCATGCTGTATTGAAACTATTCGTCAAGTGTTATTATGTCTGAGTCTATCACAGTGAGTGCTGCAAAACCTTTCCACCTATCCCTTTCTTGAAAAAATTTCTATACCTCTGGGTCCTTCAGCTTCTCGAGGTCAAAATTTTATCCTGAAAGTTGTTCCGCTTGTGGATTTTCTTTAAAACGTAGTCGGAAAGTCATCATCACAAGATCATGATCACTCCCTATGTCTGTCTGGAAACTTCGTGTCTGTGCATGTTAACGCTAGACTGGGAAAACCGTCTTTTCACCATGATGTAATCTATTTTGGTTGTGGTGTTCTCCATTTGGGCTATGCCATGTCCATTTTCTGGATTTCTGTGTGGGGCCAAGTGTATTCACTAGCTGGAGGTGGTTGTTACTGGCAAAATCCAGGAGTCTCAAGCCCCTTTCATTTTATTGGTTATTTTCAATGTGGCCCACAAACTCCCTCCCAATCTTTCCATGCATCTTTCTCCCCACCTTGGCGTTCCCGTCCCTTGCACAACGAGGATGTTTTTCTTGGGAGTTTGATTCAGAACGTCTTGTAGCTTGGTCATAAAAAATTTTTCTATGGCTTCATCTGTGCAGTATGATGTAGGGGCGTATGCCTGTACTACAGTTATGTTTAAAGGGGGTTGCTCTCAGGCGGATGGTAATAAGTCTGCGGAACAGGCTGACAGCTCATGACGGTGTTCACGATGTCTTTGTGAAACGAGAAACCCCACGCCGTGTTCATGTTTATCTGTTTTCCCACTGTAGTATAAATTTTGGGTCTTTCCTGGGTCGTTGTTTTCCCATGTTTTTCCACCTGATTTCGCAGAGCCAAGGAGTGCCATTGATATCTGGACATCTCATGTTGTCGTTCTTCCACTTTGCCTGCAGCTCTTAGTGTCCGTACATTCCATGTGCCAATGATGGTGGGTTTTTTCTGGCACGGATTTTGTTGTATTTTTTAATCAGTAGCTACTTTCGACCTCTGTCCTGATGAGCAACGAAGGTGCGGTCCTTGGTAACCGGGCGACGACCGATCCGGTATGGAAATTCTGGCTGTCTTTGTCATTGGTGTATCTTGGGCAAATCAAACCTGGCGGAGCCCATCCCCTTTCCCAGGTCGGATTTTTTGATTGGGTTTACTCCCCACATGTGGCAGGTGGTACTGGGTTACATGGTTTCAGTAGCAGAGGGAGTCTCTGACCTGACATAATCAGATGGTATGGGCACGTAAACACGCTCAGAAGGACTTGCAAAGACCATCCTGCAAGGAACAGTCCAGGGGAAGAGAAGACGGGGTAGACAGGAGGAGAAAGTGGGCCGACGAATCCGTGATTGGACAGGGGAGGACTTCAGGTCACCCAGGCATCGCCAACGACCGCGCTAAAATGGAGCCAGCTGGTCCGCGTTCGTCCACCAGGGAGCGCCCCTCGACCCTGGCGGGGGTTTCGGGGGCCAGTGAACAGTGAACAGTGAATGCCTGTGTTGCCCCTTCAAGTCCCCCGTCGTGGGATGGTTGGTAAACAGCTATGCTGGCAAACGGGGCTTGGTGAAGCTTTCGACGGGCTAGCAAGCCGGCAGTGGATTTCATAACCGCTCAAAAAAGAAAAAGGAGATATAAATGGACTGATTTCAACGGTAAACAACTTGGCGAGAAAAACGAACAAAACCCGTAAGGACTTGTGACAATATAGGGACTTGGAAAATCTGTGGTTTGACAAACAAAGAACCTGAGCTTGTGGACTTTATGACCCAGCGTAAGATCTTCATCCTGGGTATCACTGACACTAGACTGAAAGGAACAGGCACAAAGGAAATACACTCAAACTTCGTTCTGGTTTGGAGCAGAGTGAGCAAAGAGCAGAGAGCAACACATGGTGTAGGTTTCATCATTCACCCAGACAGGGCAAAGAGCCTAGTGAGTACGGAGCATGTTTCAGAAAGAATCACTAAAATCAGCATTAGAGAGGGTGACAGAATTATTAACTACATACAGGTTTATGCACCTTGCAATGACTCCTACTCAGATGAGGTTAAGGACTCGTTCTTCGAAAAGCTCTCTGATGTTATCAACGGTATCCCCTGACAAAGAAGATCTATATGTCATGGGAGACTCCAACGGCCGGATTGGGGAGAGAAGAGCCCCATGGACAAAACATCTTGGTCCACACAGTGACCGCAGAACACCATGCAACTACAACGGCAACCTGGTACTGGAACTATTCGCGGAGCATGACTTGATAATCACCAACACCTTCTTCCAACATCGAGCTACTCAGATTTACACCTGGTACAAATGGAATGACATAAACGGCTCGTCCCAAATCGACTTTGTGTTAACAAGATCCAGCATACGGAACAACGTTGCAGATTCGAGAGCTATCCCAAACGCTGGCCTGGACACAGACCACAGGCCAGTCATCACAACGCTAACCACCAAGAAAAAGAGGAGGACCACCAACAGAAAAAAGCAGCCTGAAAGACTTAATATGCACAAGCTGCAGAACGAGGAGGTCAAGTTTCAGATAGAGCACACTGTAAGAGAGAAGTTGGACTCTGTTGACCCCACATCACTGGATGCAGAGCAAACCTGGCACACTTTTAAAACCGCTGTGCAGGACTCTTTGAAAGAAGAATGTGGTGTGAAGAAGACTAGAGGAAAATACCGAAAGGCAACAGCTTGGTGGAACAAAGAAGTGAAAGAAGCAATCAGAGAGAAGAAGAGTCTTTACAAGACCTGGATTAAGTCAAAGAAAGAAGAGGACTATATCAGGTACAGAATTGCACGAAGATACACCAAGAAAATTGTCAGAACAGCAAAAGAAAATTCGTGGAGAAAATATGGAGAAGAGCTAATTGAAAAGTGCAAAACCTCCATTAGAGAGTTCTACAAGAGTGTGAAAGCAATGAGAATGCGAGACGAACCCTTTGACCCCACCACTGTAATCAATGATGCAAAGGACAAGGCCTGAACGAGGAAGAGGAGATAGTGAAAAGATGGAAAGAGTACTTCAAGAAACTGCTCAACCCTGCAGGACAACAGGCACAGAACACCCAGTTCCAGTTCACCCCCAACTACCCAGACCACTCAGAACCTACCATCTTGGAGAGTGAAGTCAGAAGAGCAGTGAAGACCAGCCCTAAAGGGAAAGCAGCAGGTGACGATGGCATAACTGAAGCAATCCATGCATGTGGGGAAACCGGTATAATATGGCTCACCACCATCTTCAAAAAAGCTTGGGAGGAGAGGAAAGTACCAGAGGACTAGCAGAATGCAATAGTAGTGCCAATTTGGAAGAAGAAGGGCAGCAAGAAAGACTGCAGTAACTACAGAGGCATATCACTCCTCAGCCATGTAGGGAAAATTTATGCAAAGATCCTAGACCAGCGCACTAGAACAAAAACAGAACATCTCCTCAGTGATGCTCAGTTTGGATTCAGGAAAGGAAGAGGGTGCAGAGATACGATCTTTGCTCTCAGACAGCTGTGTGAGAAGGCGATCGAATACAACTGAGATCTCCACCTTATCTTTGTAGATGAAGAGAAGGCTTTTGACCGAGTAAACAGAGACAAGTTGTGGAAGGTTCTGGAGCAGTATGGCGTGAAGGGGCAGCTGCTGGACAACATCCGAGCTATCTATGCCAACAGCAAGAGCGCAGTCCGCATGACCAGTGGAACATCTGACTGGTTCCCAGTGACATCCGGGGTGAGACAGGGCTGTTGCCTCTCCCCTCTGCTCTTTGTCATTTACATGGACCAGATTGCAAAGGAGGCCAACCCAGATCCTGAGGCACTCAACGAACTCATGTTTGCTGATGACCAGGCAATAATACATAGCAAGAAGGCACAGCTCCAGGAGCACACAGATCAACTCAACAGCACCTGCCAGGCCTATGACATGAAAATCAGTGTCAGTAAGACCGAGGTCATGACAGTCAGCAGGAGACAGCACACTCTGGACATCAATATCAATGGATCCCAGTTAAATCAAGTCAGCGAATTTAAATATCTGGGCAGTGTATTTGAAGAGAACGGAAGATTAGACGGTGATATTGAAACAAGATGTCAGAAGGCTAATGCAGTTAACTACCAGTTCGCCCCTCTCCTGAAACATCTCAGCATCCCAATGGACACAAAGGCAAAACTGATTAACACCATCTTCCTGCCAATGCTCACGTACCAGTGTCAGGCATGGCCCTCACAAAGGCCCTCAGACGAAAACTAGTCACGTGTGAGATGAAATGCCTAAGAAGAGTAGTCAACAAGACCCGAAGAGACAAAATCAGAAACGAAGTCATCAGAGACATGGTAGGTGCAACACCAGTCCTACAACACATCGACCAGCAGAGGATCAAGTGGTTCGGACACCTGAAACGGATGCCTCACAACCAGCCAGCTCTTCGAGCCTACAACACCCGGCACTCAGGATGGAAAGCCAAAGGACGACCAAGAAGAAGATGGAGTGATTCCGTGGCCGACACCCTAAAAGCCCACGGCATGTCCCTCCTCCAGGCTACACGCCTCGCTGCCGACAGACAGCTATATCTCCCCGCGACGCCTCTGAGTATAAGCGGAAGACAAAAGTAAGTAAAGTAAGTCTGTGTTCATTGATTTTGAAGCTATTGGTGATCTTTGGAGGGGCATTTCGTTGACAACTTTCTGGACAAATAGAGCTTTATATAGATAAAGTCTGTTTTTGAAGGTTAGAATATTTGTTTGCTTAAAATCGTTGATGGTTAGGGAGCTTGATTTTATAGAACAAGTTGCAGTGCTTGCTTATAATCGTTGATGGTTAGGGAGCTTGATTTTTATAGAACAAGTTGCAGTGCTCTTTTATATAATGGATGAATCAATTTTAAATTTGTATCACTGCAGCTGTCCCAAAGAGATGAAGCATAGTCAACTATAGGAAAAATATGGCCCGCGAAAAGAGTTTGCGAGAGTGGTTATTCAGAAAATGTTTTATTTTTGATAACTGAAGTAGCTTGTAAGCGAGACGTTTTCCTAGCGCCATCCCATGGTCAGTCCAAGTAAGATTTTGTCAATAATTACACCCAGAAATCTGTGGGAGTCAACTTCTTCAATTACTCTTTTACCTATCAACAGAGGTTGGAATTTATCTTTCAATTTTTGTCTCTTCTGTCTTGCTAGTACATACATACACTTAGTTTTTCGTGTATTTAGGGACATATGGTTTAGCTGAGTCCAAGTAACCAATCTGTTAATACTGTTTTGAAGTTTGAGTGTAAGTCTGTGGGGGTCAGAATCACTACAATAGAGGGATGTGTCATCAGCAAACATTTTGCAGCTACATTCTTGAAATTGGGGT
>CM054139.1:78425007-78490007 GCA_028751875.1 Rapana venosa
CTCTCAGAGTCGTTTGGTCTTCTGTCACTGGTGCACTGCAGGAAGCAGAAGCCCGCTCACTCCAGGCCGGGACAGCGAGGCAATGAGGGATCACTTTGGGGCATGCAAGGACGTCCTGATGCCGCTGTTCTAACATCCTGCTCTGGTAAACGAGGCAGTCAGGATGGCAGTCTTCGTGTCGGACCATCCTCAAGAGACTGGGGGCCAGGGCAGGTGTCAAGCAGTGCATTCAGCCGTAACTTCATGGCTCATGAAAGGATGTGGGTTGCTGGATGATGTGCTTAAAATAGACCCTCAAGCATTGGTTTTCCATGAATATGGTGGATACGCTTTTGCCACACACGGTGACGCAGCTTTGAAAACCTGAAGCTGAAAGACAGTATGGAGTTTCTCTGCAACTCACAGAATAGATAAATCATGAGATGACTTCGCATCAGTTCGTTCGTATTTTGTACGTCACTTGTTTGATATATGGATAAGTGCTAAATCATATTCAGACAATATTATAGACAATTGTCAAAATAAAAACAGTAAAAATCATGAGATATGGGTAAAAAGAATAATGTATGATGAGCACGCACGGTGCGCGCGCGCGAGTGTGTGCGTGTGTATGCTGTGTGTGCGCGCATGTGTGTGTGCGAGTGCGTGCGCGCGCGCATGTGTGTGTGTGTGTGTGTGTGTG
Organism: Rapana venosa; assembly: GCA_028751875.1. Classification (NCBI taxonomy): domain Eukaryota; kingdom Metazoa; phylum Mollusca; class Gastropoda; order Neogastropoda; family Muricidae; genus Rapana; species Rapana venosa. The sequence continues at coordinate 78,425,690 of CM054139.1, forward strand.
TGTGAAGTCCATTTGCTCACTATGGAAAACATCGTGGCTCCCATGGCCCACTTCAGCCCCTGCCCCGTTGTGTGGACCAGACTACAAGTGGTGGCCCGTTAGCAAAGGTTGTCATTCTCCTTGTCTACACGAAAGAGGTCGGTTCTTGTGGAGCATGCGAAGGCCAATCATGTACCAAGCCTGCACGAGATGACCAGGGCTGGGCTTTGCCAGGCTGCAATGGCAGGAGAGACACACTGGTCTGAAAGTGTCAGTGCCCGGCATGCTTCAGCATCTGCTGATGGAGAGAGGCCATAGAGGGGCACTGCAGGGAATACCAATGCCAATATCAATACCAGTACATGAGCCATACCAACACAAGTAACATCCTTTTCACATAATAATACCAAAACTTTACAATCTGAAACCAGACAACTTCATGTAGGTGACGAGCAAGGGGTTACACACCCACAGAACAAAAACACATCTCAAACATGACGTCACAAAGCTCAGAAGGGAAGGAAACTAAATTTGTCTAACATGTTATTTTTTGTTATTAAAATAAAAAATACCACTTTAAGTCACGGCAGATTTCTCTGCACGAAATTCGGGCTGTTCTCCCAGGGGAGAGCGCGTGGCCCCAACAGCAGCACCACCTTTTTCCCCTTTTTTGTCTGCAAGACTAGTTGTTTCCCTATCAGAGCGGCTTTTTAAAAACAGAATTTGGCCAGGGACAACTATCTTGTTGCCGTGGGTTCTTTTACGTGCACTAAATAATTTTGTGTAACCACGGGACCTCGGTTTATCGTCTCATCCCAAAGACTAGCACCCAGACCACATGTCATGGTCTAACAGATGGGGGAAATGTTTCGGGTCCAAACGGATTCGAACAACCGCACACTTCCGACCCAGAGTTTTCACTTTCTAGGCAGGTGTGTTTACCTGTAGACCACCATATTGACCCCATTTCCCATTCCTAGACCACCAGATTGATCCCATTCCCATTCCTAGACCACCAGATTGATCATACTTTCCATTCCTAGACCACCAGATTGATCATACTTTCCATTCCTAGACCACCAGATTGATCCCATTTCCCATTCCTAGACCACCATATATATTGACCCCATTTCCCATTCCTAGACCACCAGATTGACCCCATTTCCAATTCCTAGACCACCAGATTGATCATACTTTCCAGTTCTAGACCACCAGATTGATCATACTTCCATTCCTAGACCACCAGATTGACACCATTTCCCATTCCTAGACCACCAGATTGACCCCATTTCCATTCCTAGACCACCAGATTGACCCCATTTCCCATTCCTAGACCACCAGATTGACCCCATTTCCCATTCCTAGACCACCAAAATTGATCCCATTTCCCATTCCTAGACCACCAGATTGATCCCATTTCCAATTCCTAGACCACCAGATTGATCCCATTTCCAATTCCTAGACCACCAGATTGATCCCATTTCCAATTCCTAGACCACCAATTTTGATCCATTTCCATTCCTAGACCACCCAGGTTGATCATACTGTCCATTCCTAGACCCCCAGATTGTTTAAACCAGTTTTACTACCACCATCATTGCTGACAGTGTTGTGGACAGCATGCAAATGAACGAAGCAGTAAGTTGAAAGATGGAAAAGAGAGAAACAGAAACACGTTTAGATAGAGGTTTCAGATACATTGCCACACTCTTCATGCGAGAGAGAGAGAGAGGGATAGAGAGAGAGGGAGGGATAGAGAGAGAGAGGGAGGGATAGAGAGAGAGGGAGGGATAGAGAGAGAGGGGAGGGATAGAGAGAGAGGGAGGGATAGAGAGAGAGGGAGGGGGGCAAAAGAGGTAAGGCAGGGGCAGGGAGAGGAGGGGGGGAAGGGGGCAGGGTAGAAGCCCCCCATCCCCCCCTCCCCCCCCTTGAGGCGAGGAGATGCCTGCCTGCCTGCCTGCCTGCCTGCCCAGGGAGTGGCACACCAAGCTGGCCCGCAGAAGAACCCGCCCACCTCCACCCCAACAGCCAACTGAAAAAACCAAGGGGGAAAAGTGACCCCGCCTCTGCTCTGCAAGCGCAGACATAAAAGCCGCCTGCAGTCTCCACTCCGGTCTTTGTCTCCGCCACCCGCCTGCCTCCTTCCCTCCTCTGCTGCTGTGACGTCACCTTCAGGCCAGAGGGCAGCAGAGCTCTGAAGCATCCTCTCTCTTGACTCCGCTGTGTCCACGCGTCACCATGACTGTCGTCGCTCTGTTGAAGCAGCTGTTCCTCGCTTAACCCTCCATCGGCTCTTTTATGACTTTGGCCAAAGTGCAACAGCAGCAGACCAGACAGGGGAACAGGAGAGCGGTGCCTTGTCCTCCTCTCGCCTCCCCGCTGACGCAGACCCCGCCCCAGTGGCCCTTGACCGCCAGAGGAGAGCGCCTGGCTGGGGCAAGCGGTCACCAGCAGGTGGAGACAACTTCCAGAGTGAGGGCATGTTGAACGATCTGGATAATGACGACGACGACGATGATGATGATGCCGATTCTCTTCAAGCCAAACGCGCCCCTGGTTGGGGCAAGAGAGCTCCTGGTTGGGGCAAGAGAGCTCCTGGTTGGGGCAAGAGAGCTCCTGGTTGGGGCAAACGCAGCATGTTGGCAGATGTCACTGAGCAGAAGAGAGCACCTGGCTGGGGCAAGAGAGCACCTGGCTGGGGCAAGAGAGCACCTGGCTGGGGCAAGAGAGCACCTGGCTGGGGCAAGAGAGCACCTGGCTGGGGCAAGAGAGCACCTGGCTGGGGCAAACGGGCCGTGGAGGTGGAGGGCGATAAGTGTTCATTGTGGAGCGAGGAGCTGGACTTCTTCATCAGCAACGCTATACAGGTGAGTCGTGCATTGTTCATTCAGTTACAGCTGTAGACCCCTGTTGGTTTGTGTTCAGAGTTACAGAAGTAAGGGTTTTGTTGTGACGTGTTCAGAGTTTAAAGAAGTAAGGGTTTTGTTGTGACGTGTTCAGAGTTAAAGAAGTAAGGGTTTTGTTGTGACGTGTTCAGAGTTACAGAAGTAAGGGTTTTGTTGTGACGTGTTCAGAGTTACAGAAGTAAGGGTTTTGTTGTGACGTGTTCAGAGTTACAGAAGTAAGGGTTTTGTTGTGACGTGCTCAGAGTTACAGAAGTCTCTCTCTCTCTCCATCTCTGTCTGTCTCTCTCTCTGTCAGTCTGTCTCTCTCCATCTCTGGCTGTCTGTTTCTCTCTGTGTGTCTGTCTGTCTGTCTCTTTCTGTCTGTCTCTCTCTCTCCATCTCTGTTTGTCTGTCTCTCTTTCTATCTGTCTGTCTCTCTGTCAGTCTGTGTCTGTCAGTCTGTCAGTCAGAGGGTTTTGTTCTGGATGAGTGATTTGTACTGTAAATTATAGAAGTGTTTTACATTACAGCAATAGGGTTAGATGCTTCTGTCTGAAAGTCATAGGAATTAGTGTTTTAAAATGTAAGTGATGGGGTGTTTTGTACTGAAAATACTAGGGGCAGTGTTTTGTACTGAAAGTCCTGGGGGCAGTGTTTTGTACTGAAAATCCTGGGGGCAGTGTTTTATACTGAAAATCCTGGGGGCAGTGTTTTGCACTGAAAGTCCTGGCAGTGTTTTTGTACTGAAATTCCTGGGGCAGTGTTTTGTACTGAAAGTCCTGGGCAGTGTTTTGCACTGAAAGTCCTGGGGGCGGTGTTTTGTTCTGCAGGGCCCCATTGCACATGTTTTATCCTAAAGCCCCAGGGCCAGGGCCGCGCAGGGAAGCTGCAGGTTAAGGACATGGGACCACAGATGTCCAGGGACCATGTGCTGTATTTGCCCTGCAAAAGGTCTCCCTGAAGTGGGGTTGTGTTTTTGATTCTGGTGATGTGGTTTGGTATGCACGTGTCATGTGAAATGTTTCTGGTTTGGTACATATGTGTCATTTGAAATGTTTCTGGTTTGGTACGTATGTGTCATTTGAAATGTTTCTGGTTTGGTACGTATGTGTCATTTGAAATGTTTCTGGTTTGGTACATATGTGTCAATTGAAATGTTTCTGGTTTGGTACGTATGTGTCATTTGAAATGTTTCTGGTTTGGTACGTATGTGTCCCTTGGAATGTATCTGCGGGGTTGCTGGCATTTGTCCTGGTGTTTTCTGGTTTATCTGTCCCCTCAGTTATTTCTCTGTCCTCAAAGGCCTAGCTCGCTCCGCCTGGTCTGTTGTGCGCCTGCTGACCTCCGCCTTTCTACTGACAAGCGTGGCTTTGTTAACATTTGGTTTTGTTTGTTTCATTTCTATATTTCTTCTTTCTGTACATTTTCTTTCTTTCTTTCTTTCTTTCCTTCCCTTTCCCTTCTTTCTTTATTTTTCTTCCTTTCTTTCTCTGTCTTCGTTTTCTTTCTTTCTTTCTTTTTTCTTTCTCTCTTTCTTTTTCTTTCTTTCTCTGGCTTCGTTTTTTTCTTTCTCTCTTTCTTTCTTTCTTTTTTTTTTGGGGGGGGTCTTCTTTCTTTTTCTGTCTTCTTTATTTCTTTCTTTTCTGTCTTCTTTCTGTCTTTCTTTTGTTTCTTTTTCTTTCTTTCTTTCTTTCTTTTTTTCTTTAGCTTTCTTTCTTTCTCTCTTTCTTTCTTTCTTTTCCCTCCTTTTTCTTTCTTTTCTTTTTGTTTTCTTTCTTTCTTTCTTTGGTCTTTTCTTTTCTATTGTGTTCTTTCTTTCTTTCTCTTTCTTTCTTTCTTTCTTTCTTTCTTTTGTTTTTGATTTTATTTTTATTACTTCTGTTCTTTGTTTATTTCGTTGGTCTTTTCTTTTCTATTCTATTCTGCTCTTTGTTTGCTTGTTTGCTTGTTTTGTTTGTTTGCTTGTTTTGTTTGTTTGTTTCTTTCTTTCTTTCTTGTGTGTTTTTTTTCTTTTCTTTCTTTTTTTTGTCTTGTCTTGTCTTTTCTATTCTGTTCTTTCTTTCTTTGTGAATTCTAAATTCCTGTTTTCCAGTAAAGACAGGGCACAATGCACAACATATCAGTACTACAAGCCACACACACCTTTCTGCAGTGTTTTATTCAAGCTTTCTTCCCCGAGCTGCTGCCCAAGAGGACAATGCCGTGTTATGACCTTGGCGTCAGCACCATGGCCAGGGGAATGTGACCGCTGTGTGGCTGTCCCGTCCCTGCACTGTTTTTGTGCTCAGTTTCAGAAATAAACCAACTAGAATCTGTGATGATGTTTCGCTTCACCAACCTTGTCTGCCTGGTGTCTTTTGTTAGCTGTGACATTCCACTCGTGGCTCTCTGAATAAACGAACTACTGACTGATGGAAAATACAGACGGAGGGAGAGTGCCACATGGCGAATAGAAATGAGGAACAGAAAAGAGGAAGGAAGAAATAAAAACAAACCAAAAAAACACTAAGAAAGGACTATCAATGAAAAACTGATTGAAGTAATGAATAAAGGAAAGAACGACAGAAGGGAAGAACGAGGCAATGAATGTACAAATGAATGATTGAATGAATGCTTGACGAAGATGTTTGAACTACAAACGTATCCATTGTCATGGAAGGCGAGGTGTGACTGTCTTGTCGGCCCCCCTCCCATCACACCCTTCTTTCCTCTGTCTCTGTCTGTGTTTGCTTTCTCTGTGCATCTTTGGCATAACTATGGCCGTTGTTTCTGCCATGTTCCTGTCTGTTTCTGTCTGTGTTTGCTTTCTCTGTGCATCTTGTGCATAACCGTGGTGTCTGTTTCTGTGCTTGGTTTGTTTCTGCATCTTTGGGCATAACGAACGATGGCCGGTGATGCCCGGTTCGATGGGGAGTGTTTCTGCTCTGTGGGAATGTTTCTGCTCTGTGGGGAATGTTTCTGCTCTGTGGGGAGTGTTTCTGCTCTGTGGGGAGTGTTTTCTGCTCTGTGGGGAGTGTTTCTGCTCTGTGGGAATGTTTTTGCTCTGTGGGAATGTTTCTGCTCTGTGGGGAGTGTTTCTGCTCTGTGGGGAATGTTTTCTGCTCTGTGTGGTCAAAGAGTGGCTACAGCCCGCTGTGACCAGTGGAAGATTTTGGTTTGGGTGTTGTTAGTCTGACGTTAAGTCTATCACGTCTCTCTGTCCTCTCCATGATGGCCTTTCCTATTGTTCTGTCTTTCGTTCTGTTCTCCTTTTTTTCGGCTTGATCACAAGGTGTTTCTTTCCTTCTTTATCTTGTCATCTGTGATCCTTCTTATTTTTAAATCCCTGCTTTCCTTTCTTTATCTGTTTTATTTTTATGTAGTTCACAGACATCAGCAAAACAATTCGTTCTTTCTTTTTTTGTTTCCTTGTTTTTTGTTTTCTTCTTTCTTTTTCTTTCTTTCTTTCTTTCTTTCTTTTTTTCTTTCTTTCTTTCTTTCTTTCTTCCTGTAGTTCACAGCTCACCAAAGTGGTTTTTTTCTGTGTCGTTTTTTTTTTAGTTTTTATTTTTTTTTGTTTATTCCTTTTTTCCTTTTTTTTTTTTAAATTTTTTTTTTGTTTGGGGTTTTTAAATTCTTTTTTTTTTAAAAATTGGGGGTTTTGTTCCCCCCCCCCGTTTTTCTTTTTACCCTTTTTTTCCCGGGTTTTTTTTAAAAAAAATTTCCCTTTTTTTTTTGGGTTCTTTTTGCTAAATTTTTTTTCGGTTTTTTTTCGGGCCTTTTTTTACCCAAAAACCCGGGGCGAGCTTTTTTTTTACCCCCCCCCCCCTGATTTTTTTTTTTCCCTTTTGGGGGGATTGTGTTTTTTTCACCCCTTGAATTTGGGTTTTTATTTTTTTTTTTTTTTTTCTTTTTTTTAAATTTTCTTTTTTTTGTTTTTTAAATTTTCTGGTTTCTTTTTCATTTTTTTTTGGGTTTTTTTTGGGCCTTTTTTGTTTTTGGGGGTTTTTTTTCCTTTTTTTTTTTTTTGGGGTTTTTTTTTTTTTTTTTTTTTTTTCCCCCCCTTTTTTAAAAGGGTTTTTTTTTTGGGGTTTTTTACTCCCCTTTAAACCTGCCCCAAAGTTCCCCCCCCCAATTTTCCCCTTTTTTTTTCCCCTTTTTTCCCCCTTTGCCCCCTTTTTTTCCTTTTTTTTTTTTTCCCTTTTTTCCTTTTTTTTCCCCTTTTTTTTTTTTCCCCCTCTTTTTTTTTTTTTTTCTTCCCCTTTTTTTTTTTTTTTTTTTTCCCTTTTCCCCCCTTTTCCTTTTTCTTTTTTTTTTTTTCCCCTTTTTTTTTTTTTTTTTTTCCTTTTTTTTTTGGGGGGCCCCCCCTTTTTTTTTTTTTTCCTTTTTCTTTTTTTTTGTTTTTTTTCTTTTTTTTTTTCCTTTTTTGTTTTTCCCCCTTTTTTTTTCCCCTTTTTTTTTTTTTTAAAAAAAAAAACCCCCTTTTTTTTTTTTTGGGTTTTTTTTTTTTTCCCCCCGGGGGGTTTTTTTTTCTTTTTTTTTTTTTTCTTGTTTTTTTTTTTTTCCTTTTTTCTGTCGGGGGCCCCTTTTTTTTTTCTTGTTTTTTTTTTTTTTCCCTTTTTTTTTTTCCCCCCCCCTTTTTTGTTTTTTTTTTTTTCCCGGTTTTTTTAAAAAACCTGTTTTTTTTTCCCAAACCCCCAATACCTTTTGCCCCCCCACTTTTTTCGTTTTTTTCCTTTTTTTTTTTTTGGGCCCTTTGCGGGGTTTGTTGGGGTGATCCCCGGGGGTTAAAAATTCTGCCGTTTTTTTTTGGGGGAGTTTTTTAAATGAAAAAAAAAAATTTTTTGTTGGGGGTTTTTTGTAAAAATTTGGGGGGAAAATTTGTTTTTAAAAGGGGAAAAGGGGGGGGGGGAAAAATTTTTTTTTGGGGGGGGGGGAAAAAAAAAAAACCCCAAAAACATAAAAGTTAATAAAATGTTGAAGTAATGATAAGGAAAGAACACAGAGGAAGAACGAGCAATGATGTACAAATGATGATTGAATGAATGCTTGACGAAGATGTTTGAACTCAACGTATCCATTGTCATGGAAGGCGAGGTGTGACTGTCTTGTCGGCCCCCCCTCCCATCACACCCTTCTTTCCTCTGTCTCTGTCTGTGTTTGCTTTCTCTGTGCATCTTTGGCATAACTATGGCCGTTGTTTCTGCCATGTTCCTGTCTGTTTCTGTCTGTGTTTGCTTTCTCTGTGCATCTTTGGCATAACCGTGGTGTCTGTTTCTGTGCTTGGTTTGTTTCTGCATCTTTGGCATAACGAACGATGGCCGGTGATGCCCGTCTGATGGGGATGTTTCTGCTCTGTGGGAATGTTTCTGCTCTGTGGGGAATGTTTCTGCTCTGTGGGGAGTGTTTCTGCTCTGTGGGGAGTGTTTCTTGCTCTGTGGGGAGTGTTTCTGCTCTGTGGGAATGTTTCTGCTCTGTGGGAATGTTTCTGCTCTGTGGGGAGTGTTTCTGCTCTGTGGGGAATGTTTCTGCTCTGTGTGGTCAAAGAGTGGCTACAGCCCGCTGTGACCAGTGGAAGATTTGGTTTGGGTGTTGTTAGTCTGACGTTAAGTCTATCACGTCTCTCTGTCCTCTCCATGATGGCCTTCTCCTATTGTTCTGTCTTTCGTTCTGTTCTCCTTTTTTTCGGCTTGATCACAAGGTGTTTCTTTCCTTCTTTTCTTGTCATCTGTGATCCTTCTTATTTTTAAATCCCTGCTTTCTTTCTTTATCTGTTTTATTTTTATGTAGTTCACAGACATCAGCAAACAATTGTTCTTTCTTTTTTTGTTTCCTTGTTTTTGTTTTCTTTCTTTCTTTTTCTTTTCTTTCTTTCTTTCTTTCTTTTTTTTTCTTTCTTTCTTTCTTTCTTTCTTCCTGTAGTTCAACAGACATCCACCAAAGTGGTTTTTTTCTGTGTCGTTCTTTCTTTCGTTCTTTCGTAAATTGCTTCTGCCTTTAGTTTTACTTTCTTTTCTTACTTTACAAAAATCAACAAAGTAATTCTCTGTCTGTCTGTCTGTCTGTCTCCTGTTCGTTCGTTCGTTCGTTCTTTCTTTCTTTCTTTCTTTCTTCTTTCTTTCTTTCTTTCTTTCTTTCTATCCTTCTTTCTTTCTATCCTTCTTTCTTTCTATCCTTCTTTCTATCTTTTTTTTCTTTCTCTCTTTCTTTCCGTAGTTTATCAAATTCACCAAAGAAACTCTTTCTTTCTTTCTTTCCGCAGTTTAAAAAAAACAACCAGAAATCACTAGAACAGTTCTTTCTTTCTTTCTTTTTCTTTCTATCCTTCTTTCTTCTTTCTTTCCGCAGTTTTTTCCCCACAGAAATCACCCGAAGAGATCTTTATTCTTTCTTTTAGTCGTCTGTCTGTCTGTCTGTCTGTCTGTCTGTCTGTCTGTCTGTCTGTCTGTCTGTCTGTCTGTCTTTCTTTCTTTCTTTCTTTCTTTACCTCCCCTTCAATCACTCTGTTCTTTTGTTTTACCTCTTTCAAAATATTAGTAAAGACAGTAATTACGAATGGTCTCTAACCACTAAATACTTTCTTTCTTTCTGTCTTTCTTTCCTCTCTTGTGCTCTTTCTTTTTTTCCCCATTTCCCTGTTCTCTTTTTTGTTTGTTTGTTTGTTTGTTCATTCATTTGTTCTTCTCTCTCTCTCTTTCTGACTGTTTGTTGGACCGTCTCTCTCTCTCTCTTTCTCTCTCTATCTCTCTCTCTTTCTCTTTCTCTCTCTATCTCTCTCTCTCTCTCTCTCTCTCTCTCTCCTCTCTCTCTCTCCTATCTCTCTCCTTTTGTTTCTACTGTGTGAGAGTATAAGTTTTGGGTTTATTATTAAGATGTATCCCTACAGGCGGGGACTATATGTAAAAAAGCACATGAGTGCTTATTCATTATCCTCGAAATAAAAGAATTTGTCATTGTCTCTCTCTCTCTCTCAAAAGGATCGTGTTGTAAAAAACAAAGAGTGAAAACGTGTGGGAGAGCTGAAAGGCTGTTTGAAGTGCACAGATTGAAATGTGTTTTGATGCGTGTGAAAATATTGACTAAGGGACTGATGTTCATCATGTTAACACTTCTTTTTCTGACAAAGGTTGTACTTTATTACTATTGGTGCAAGCCTATTTTTTCAAAAATTTTTTGTATTGTTTTGTACAATTCCTGTATAGGTAATAAACTTTGTCGTTATACTGTATTTGTTTTTAAACTGTTGAAACGACAGATACTCGGCTTTGTCACTCATAATATGACCTATCTGAAACACCTCTTTATCTATCCAAGATTTATGAAATATTAGGTTTTTGTCCAACTTTGATATTGTGGTTGCAGAATATAGGTTCTGAAGGAATCTCACTGATTCACAGATTTGTTTTCTCCCAAACTGTCTGTACGCAGACAAGACATCTTTCCAAAACATATTTAGAGGTGTTTAATCGAATTCTAGTTCACCTCCTACCTTGCCAATTAAAGAGATCCTTGGATATATTGCTAGTATATGTACTTTTCCACTTTACGACTGCTTGTTTTTAGCTTTCTAATCCAAGTCAGTTTTAGAGCAGCAACATATAGCCTTATGTCTGGGATACTAAGCCCACCGTTACTTTGTAAGGGGGGGGTGGGGGGGGGGTTCTACCAGTTCTGTCTGTTTCTATCCCAAAAAAATTCAAATATACTTTTTCTGAATAAGATTAATGTCTTTGTCTGGAGGATTTGGCAGCAGTATCCACAGGTACTATTTAGATTTGAAAGAATGAGAGATTTTAGAACTGCTACTCTCCCTAAAGGTGTTATCTGTCTTTTCAACCATATTTTATCTATTTTTCTTATTTCCATGAAATTTCTCTTTCATATTGATTGAAAGCAGTCCTCATGATTACTAGTGAACCATATGCCAAGATCTTGATGATGGTGGATTGCAAACCATCTGCAGATGAGCATATACTTTACTGATGAATTTCTTTTGCTACCCAGCCATACAGGAACTGTTTTTTCATTATTTAGTAATAACCCAGAGACCTTTACAAAACATTCTACAGTTCTTAGCTTCTTCAAATGAAGTCTTATTGCCATCCAGAAAAATGTCCGTGACATCGGCATATTGAGAAATCTTTATTTGTCTCAGCTATTTTAATTCCTTTGATCTGTTTATTTTCTTTGATCATGGTGCTAAGAAATTTCAACACAGAGAATGAACAAGTATGGTGATATTGGATCCCCTTGTCTACATCCACGGCTGATATTAAACCAAGGAGATATCTTTCCGTTTACTGATACTGCTGATTTTATACCGGTATAAAAGGTGGCGATCCATCTCTGAATTCCACAGCCAAATCCAAAGGCGTCAAGAACTTTGAACATGAAACTTCCAGTCTACCGAGTCGAAAGCTTTTTTTAAAGTCGAGGCATAGAAGTAAGCCGGTATTATCATGACTTTTGTGTAATCGATAAAGTCAAAAATGAGTCGTAGATTATCACCAATAAAGCGACTGGACATAAAGCCAGTTTGGGTTTTGCTGATCACAGAGGGGAGGATTCCTTTGATTCTATTAGCAATACATGCAGATCCTATTTCATATACAGTATCTTCTCTTCTTCTTCTTTCTTTCATCTGCCGCTGGTGCCTTTCGGTGTCGCGGGGAGACCAAGACGTCTGTCTGCAGCAAGGCGGGAGGCTTGATGTAGTGACAGGTCATGGGCTCGCAGGGTGTCAGCCACGGAGTCGCTCCATCGTCTCCTTGGTCTACCTCTGGCTTTCCAGCCATTGTATTTGGTGGTGTATGCCCGTAGGGCTGGTTGGTTGGGCGGCATTCTAGTGAGGTGACCAAACCACCTGATCCTTTGTTGTTCGATATGGTGGAGAATTGGTGTTAGTCCGACCATGTCTCTCATCACCTCATTCTTGATCTTGTCGCGTCTGGTCTTGTTGACAGCTTTTCTCAGGCAGCGCATTTAACATGTGACCAATTTTCTCTCTAAGGCTTTTGTTTGGGCCCATGTCTGACACTGGTATGTGAGTGTTGGAACAAAGATGAGTTTTGCCTTGGTGCTCATTGGGATGCTGGAATGTTTTAGAATGGGGGCGAGCTGGTAACTGACTGCGTTCACTTTCTGGCATCGTGTTTCTATCTCTCTGTCCAATTTTCCATCTTCAGTGAAGAAGCTGCCAAGGTATTTAAATTCTTTGGTCTGTTTCAGCTGGATACCGTTGATGTTGATGTACAGCTTTCCTGGATTTCTGCTGACAGACATAACTTCTGTTTTGGTGATACTGATCTTCATGTCATACCTCTCGCAGCTTGTGTTGAGTTGGTCTGTGTGTTCTTGAAAAGCTGCTTTGTTCTGATTCATCAAGGACTGGTCGTCAGCAAATAATAGTTCGTTCAGGGCCTCAAGATCTGGGTTGGCTTCCTTTGTAATCTGGTCCATGTAGATCACGAAGAGAAGGGGAGAGAGTACGCAGCCTTGCCTGACCCCTGATGTAACCGGGAACCAGTCGGATGTTCCACTGGCTGTTCGGACTGCCCTCATACTGTTGGCATAGATTGCTCTGATGTTATCAAGCAACTGCCCCTTCACATCGTACTGCTCCAGGATCTTCCAGAGCTTGTCTCTGTTGACTCGGTCGAAAGCTTTTTCTTGATCAAGAAATACTGTATGCAGGTCTTGGTTGTATTCGATGGCTCTTTCACACAGCTGTCGGAGTGCGAAAATGGCATCTGTGCACCCTCTTCCTTTCCGAAAGCCAAACTGGGCATTGCTCAGTAGGTGTTCTGCTTCGGCTCTTGTGCGCTGTTCCAGAATCTTTGCATACATTTTCCCTACATGGATGAGAAGTGAAATGCCTCTGTAGGTGCTGCAGTCTCTCTTGCTGCCCTTCTTCTTCCAAATTGGCACCACTATTGCATTTTGCCAGTCCATTGGTACTTTTCTCTCTTCCCATGCTTTCTGGAAGATGACGGTGAGCCACTTAACTCCCGTTTCTCCGCATGCAAGGATGGCTTCAGTTGTTATGCCGTCATCGCCTGCCGCTTTGCCTTTTGGGCTGGTCGTAATTGCTTTTTCTTGTTTCAGCTTCAAGGATTTGGGGCTCTAACTGGTCTTTATAGCGTGGTAAGAACTGATAGCTGGAAGCTTGTACTTCAGATGGGTTTAAAAGATCTTTAAAATAGTCGTCTCATCGTTTCAGAACTTCCTCTTCTTTGTGCAGTGCCTCTCCATTTGCATCATTCACTACTGTTTGTTGGATTGAATGACTTATCTCGTACTCTCATCGTCTTCAACACTTTTGAAAAGTTCTCTTGGGAGTTTTTTGCAAATTTCACTTAACTTCTCTCCAAAAGTCGCCCAAGATTTTTCTTTGGAGACTTTCACAACACGATTACTATGTCTTCTTGCGATTCTGTACTTGACGTAGTCCTCTTCTGTCTGGTCTTTACCCAAGCTTTATATAGCTGCTTTTTTTCTTGATGGCTTCCTTCACCTCTTGGTTCCACCAGGCTGTAGCTTTCCTGTTTTACCTCCACATTTCTTTGTCCCGCAAACTTCCCTTAAGGTGTTCAAGAGAGCTGGCTTCAAGGTGTCCCAGACTTGCTCCATGTTGAGAGGTGTTGTATCAATGGAGTCAAGTTTCACCTTGATAGCACTATGGATCTGTTCTTGCACTTCTTTCTCTTCCAGTTTGAGGAGGTTGATCTTTTCAGGCTGGTTCTTCCTAGCAGTTGTTATTTTCTTCTTCTGAGTACTGGAGGCTAGAATGACAGGCCTGTGGTCAGTGTCAAGGTTGGCATTGGGGATGGCTTTTGAGTCTTTGATGTCGTAACGTGTTCTAGATCTTGCAAGTATAAAGTCGATTTGAGACGAGATGTTGAGATCGTTCCATTTGTACCAGGTGTAAATTTGGGAGGCTCTGTGTTGGAAAAATGTGTTGGTGATGATCAGATCATGCTCTGCACATAGTTCCAGCACGCGGTTCCCGTTGTAATTGCAAGGTGTTCTGTGGTCACTGTCGGGTCCAAGATGTTTTGTCCACGGGTTTCTTCTCTCACCAACTCTGCCGTTGAAATCACCCATGACATACAGTATTGAGAAAGGAAATAGGTCTCCAGTTTTTTATGAAATGTTTTGGTTTGTTTTATTTAGGTAGACATATGATTATGCCTTCGTTTTGTGTTGATGATAATTCCCTTTTTCTAAACCCTTCGTTTAATGATCTAATGACCAAAGAACCTAGCTTTAGCCAGAGATTCTTTAAAAAACTCTGCCGAAAATCCATCTGTTCCTGGACTCTTGTTATTTTCATTCTTTTTAAAGCATTACTTGCTTCCTCCAATGAAATAAGTCCTTCAAGGGATTCCATTTCCTGGGCAGATAGCTTTGGAATATCATTTGTATTTACTAAATTGGTTACCTCCTGCTCATCCAATTTTCCCTGCATATATAGCTTTTCATAAAAGATTTTTTTTACATTATCTATTATTTTGTTTGTTTGTATGTCTCTTTCCATTGTCTATAATTAGTTAAATAATTTGTTTACTGGTATAATTTATTTTTTCAAGATTGCAAAAGTATCTCGTAACTTTTTCCCCATCTGCAACCCAACTGGGTTTTGATCAGAGTAGGACGCCCTTCATCTTATCTTCTCAAATAGCAATCAGTGCCTGCTTATCACTCTCCAACAGCTGAATCTCGTGCTCTGTTCAGGTCACTTTCTTTTCCAAGATCTTAATGCTTTGTTGTAAACGTTTTTGTTGTTCTTCCTCTTCTTTTTTCTTCTGTTTAGCATAAGCTATTGTTTTTGTTCTTACCTCATTAGCACGAGATCTAGCAGCAGTTGGTCAGAAATAGTGAACTGAATGTCGGATTTAGGCATAGCAGCTGTGTTATTTTATCATGAGTTGATGCTGCATATTCAACTATAATTTTGTCAATAAGGTCGTTAATTATGCTTAGAAATTGTTTATCCTTTAGCAGTGAGGAATTAAATTTCCAAAAGGAATTCCTCTTTTCCTCTACACCGAAGAACTGCAAGTGTAAGGTAATCATGGAATGGTCTGTTCTGTACCCAGGCTTGATGTCAGCTTCCCTGACAGAAGTCTAGAGCAGATCTGACATGAGGAAAACATCCAATCTGCTCTGCTGACATGGAGTATTTCTAGGCCAGGTGTAACGTCTCGTTTCTGGGTTAAGTTCACGCCAAATGTCTACCAAGTTAAGAGTGTCGATTACATTTTCAATTTGTTCTTTTGCCTTGATATTATTGGAATGTTTGTAATTATAAAAGTCCCTATTAAAATCCAATACCAAATTCCAATCTCCACCTATAAGGATGTGATCGTAATCATAACTTTTAATCTGATCTTGTAGCTCTTCATAAAAATTCAGGATGATCCTGGTTAGGACCTACAGACTAACAATAAGAAAGTGTTTTTTTTTATCAAACATCCTCATGGAGATGAAAATGTAGTTGCCCTTCAGATCTTTGAACACTTTCTTAACTTCAAATTCAAAGTTGTTATTTAACAGAACTGCAACTCCTCTAGCATTTGAATTAAAGGATGCAAAAAACGACTTAAATCCCCATTCGGCGTGAATACAATTCTTAATTTTGAGGTCAAAGTGTGTATCATGCAATAGGTATATAGAGTGTGCTTTTTTCCTTAAGAAATGAAAGACGTCTCTTCTCTTTTGGAAGTTGCCCAATCCGTGACAATTTATTGACACAATATTCACGGATAGATTGTTCATTCTATATGTTCTTTGAAAAGTGTACCACACGTCGAAATGTCATGAACCAAATGCAAAAATCCCAGTTTGGTAAAATGGCCTTCCTTCTTTTTTCCTCATTTCCTTTGGGTGACACGGCAGCATCACAAGTGCACACATACATGGCGAGGCTAGAGTTTCATCCAGTAACCAGGAAAATACATTCAGACATGCCTTACTTACAAACACGAAGCTGACATGCATCATACATACAAAAGAAAACAGCATAAACAGACTCCCTTTGGACTGATCCTAACAGGCAAGCCAACCCACAACGCGGCGCAAATCCACTAGTGCCTGCCTACGGATCCCTGACCATGTCATTCAGAATCCACACTATATGTATATACCAGGCTCCTCTACCTTCTTCGTTTTTCAAAACCATCAGATAATGGCCCAACATGAGGAGAGACATACATTATCATCAGCATGCCTAAAACCGAGATAATCACCATTTAGTGTTTTCTGAAAAGGCTGAAGCTTTTTCTGGCCTTGACCTTTGCAGTGCCACCATTCATTCGCTTCATGACCAGATAGCTTTGCCAGCTTCATGACCAGATAGCTTTGCCAGCTTCATGACCAGATAGCTTTGCCAGCTTCATGACCAGATAGCTTTGCCAGCTTCATGACCAGATAGCTTTGCCAGCTTCATGACCAGATAGCTTTGCCAGCTTCATGACAAGATAGCTTTGCCAGCTTCATGACCAGATAGCTTTGCCAGCTTCATGACCAGATAGCTTTGCCAGCTTCATGACCAGATAGCTTTGCCAGCTTCATGACCAGATAGCTTTGCCAGCTTCATGAGCAGATAGCTTTGCCAGCTTCATGAGCAGATAGCTTTGCCAGCTTCATGACCAGATAGCTTTGCCAGCTTCATGACCAGATAGCTTTGTCCAGCTTCATGACCAGATAGCTTTGCCAGCTTCATGACCAGATAGCTTTGCCAGCTTCATGACCAGATAGCTTTGACAGCTTCATGACCAGATAGCTTTGCCAGCTTCATGACCAGATAGCTTTGCCAGCTTCATGACCAGATAGCTTTGCCAGCTTCATGACCAGATAGCTTTGCCAGCTTCATGACCAGATAGCTTTGCCAGCTTCATGACCAGATAGCTTTGCCAGCTTCATGAGCAGATAGCTTTGCCAGCTTCATGACCAGATAGCTTTGCCAGCTTCATGACCAGATAGCTTTGCCAGCTTCATGACCAGATAGCTTTGCCAGCTTCATGACCAGATAGCTTTGCCAGCTTCATGACCAGATAGCTTTGCCAGCTTCATGAGCAGTATAGCTTTGCCAGCTTCATGAGCAGATAGCTTTGCCAGCTTCAATGAGCAGATAGCTTTGCCAGCTTCATGAGCAGATAGCTTTGCCAGCTTCATGACCAGATAGCTTTGCCAGCTTCATGACCAGATAGCTTTGCCAGCTTCATGACCAGATAGCTTTGCCAGCTTCATGACCAGATAGCTTTGCCAGCTTCATGACCAGATAGCTTTGCCAGCTTCATGACCAGATAGCTTTGCCAGCTTCATGACCAGATAGCTTTGCCAGCTTCATGACCAGATAGCTTTGCCAGCTTCATGACCAGATAGCTTTGCCAGCTTCATGACCAGATAGCTTTGCCAGCTTCATGACCAGATAGCTTTGCCAGCTTCATGACCAGATAGCTTTGCCAGCTTCATGACCAGATAGCTTTGCCAGCTTCATGACCAGATAGCTTTGCCAGCTTCATGACCAGATAGCTTTGCCAGCTTCATGACCAGATAGCTTTGCCAGCTTCATGACCAGATAGCTTTGCCAGCTTCATGACCAGATAGCAATTGCCAGCTTCATGAGCAGATAGCTTTGCCAGCTTCATGACCAGATAGCTTTGCCAGCTTCATGACCAGAAGCTTTGCCAGCTTCATGACCAGATAGCTTTGCCAGCTTCATGACCAGATAGCTTTGCCAGCTTCATGACAGATAGCTTTGCCAGCTTCATGACCAGATAGCTTTGCCAGCTCATGAGCGATTAGCTTTGCCAGCTTCATGACCAGATAGCTTTGCCAGCTTCATGACCAGATAGCTTTGCCAGCTTCATGACCAGATAGCTTTGCCAGCTTCATGACCAGATAGCTTTCGCGCTTCATGACCAGCATAGCTTATGACCAGCGCTTCATGACCAGATAGCTTTGCCAGCTTCATGACCAGATAGCTTTGCCAGCTTCATGAGCAGATAGCTTTGCCAGCTTCATGACCAGATAGCTTTGCCAGCTTCATGAGCAGATAGCTTTGCCAGCTTCATGAGCAGATAGCTTTGCCAGCTTCATGAGCCAGATAGCTTTGCCAGCTTCATGAGCAGATAGCTTTGCCAGCTTCTCTAACTTGTCTGCCTAACTGTCGCTGCTGGCTTGTCCCCCCCCCTTCCCCACCCCAGTTTTTCTTTCAAATAAGTATAAAACAACTGTGCAAGACTTAAAAACAACATAAAAAATAAACAAAATCTCAGGCATAAACTGCTCATATGAAAAACACTGCAAATCCCTGTAGAATATATGATATTTACAAAATACTTATTGATGCAAATACATATTACTATTAATTAATGCTATTATAACAGTTTTCTATATCTAGGAAAAAAACCCAAAACACTTTATTCACAAGGGTCAAAACCACTACATATGTACATGCACGCACACACACTCTCTCTCTCTCTCACACACACACAGAGGCCAAACACACACACAAACAAACACACCACACACACAGACCGCCACACACACACACACACACACACACACCACACACACAGAGGCCACACACGCACACACACACACACAGAGGCCACACACACACACACGCACACACACACACACCAACAGAGGCCACACCACACACACACACACACACAACAGAGGCCACACACACACACACACACACACAGAGGCACACACACACACACATACACAGATGCCACACACACACACACACACACACCACAGAGGCCACACACACACGCACATCACAGAGGCCACACACACACACACGCACACACACACACACAGAGGCCACACACACACACACACAGACCACCGCAGGCCACACACACACACAGAGGCCAAACACACACACACAGAGGCCACACAACACACACACACACACAGAGGCCACACGCACATACACACACACAGAGGCCACACACACACACACACACACACACACACACACACACACACACACACACACACACACACACACACACACACACACACACACACACACACACACACACAGAGGCCATACACACACACACATCAAGAGGCCAGACACACACACACACCAACACACACACACATATCTAAATTTCTGCACTTATTACTTCGGCCCTCAGCATCTACACATAGAGGGTGGTGTGTGCGTGCGTGTGCGCGCACGCGCGTGTACAGGTAGGTAGGCATGGGCGTAGACGTATGTGCGCACGCGCGCGCGTCATGTGTGAAAGTTTGGGGTACACTAGCCAAGAATGGCAGATTCCTAGCCACTGTTTGTGTAGTTTAAACAGGGTCGACTTGATGCCTGTCAACATCATCAGAAGGGCTTATGGCTGACAGTGGTTCCAGTGGATTACCCCTCTGTACCCCAATAAACTGATGATAAAGTTATGGCACTTTGTGACTGTTATCTATGGATTACCCTCTGTACCCCCAATAAACTGACGATAAAGTTATGGCACTTTGTGACTGTTATCTATGGATTACCCCTCTGTACCCCCAATTAACTGACGATAAAGTTATGGCACTTTGTGACTGTTATCTATGGATTACCCCTCTGTCCCCCCAATAAACTGATGATAAAGTTATGGCACTTTGTGACTGTTATCTATGGATTACCCCTCTGTACCCCCAATAAACTGATGATAAAGTCATGGCACTTTGTGACTGCTATCTATGGACTACCCCTCTGTACCCCCAATTAACTGACGATAAAGTTATTGCACTTTGTGACTGTTATCTATGGACTACCCCTCTGTACCCCCAATTAACTGACGATAAAGTTATGGCACTTTGTGACTGCTATCTATGGACTACCCCTCTGTACCCCCAATTAACTGACGATAAAGTTATTGCACTTTGTGACTGTTATCTATGGACTACCCCTCTGTACCCCCAATTAACTGATGATAAAGTCATGGCACCTTGTGACTGTTATCTATCGTGATCGCCAGTCACTGTGAAATACTGGACAGTATACAAAGAAGCAGCATCATGTAAAAAAACAACCAACAAAAACAAAAACAAAAATATCAACAAAACTACCTGAGCAAAAACGGGCCACCGCAAGTGTGGACATTTAGAGCTATGAGCAGCGCTGCATACTTAATACAGGGCCAGGGGCAATCTAGATAATTATGTCCTTGTTTGCAAAGAAACGAAAATAAGGAAGTATAGTTTCAAAGGAAAAATGAATGCACAAACACACACTTCTTAAACAATCAAGTTCTATAACTCAGTCGTCAATGTTTGTCCCCCAGTGACGATATCAACAAAACACAAAGGGGATCATCGCAAACCAAAGTGACAGTGTCCTCATCAGCAACAGCAATTCACCATCACAAAAAAACAGCAACAGGAAAAAGTCCTCTAGCCTGTGGTGGATCGGTGGTCTAGAGGTAACGCGCCTGTCTAGAAAGCAAAAAGTCCGGGTCTGAAGTGTGCGGCGGTTCGTACCCCGTTTGGACCGGAAATTTTTCCCCCATCCATTAGACCATGAGTGGTGGTCTGGGCGCTAGTCTTTCGGATGAGACGATAAACCGAGGTCCCGTGTGTTACACGTAATTATTTAGAGCACGTAAAAAAAAACCCACGGCAACAAGAGAGTTGTCCCTGGCAAAATTCTTAGAAAAAAGCCACTCTGATAGGGAAACAAATACAGCTGCAGAAAAAAAAAAAAGTGAAAGGGTGGCGCAGCGCTAAGTGGCGACGCGTTCTCCCGCTCTCCCCGGGGAGAGCAGCCCGAATTTCACGGAGAGAAATCTGCCGTGACTTAAAGTGGTATGAAATAAAATCTGAGCGCTTTGATTTGTTGCTTTACAAGATTCAGCGCTATATAAATTCCATACATTATTATTATTATTATTATTATTATTATTATTACTAGAAGGGAAAGCTTGCTCAGTGACATCAGTGAAGTAAGCAGGCCATGGCATGAAATGTAGACGCAATACAATACTTGCTGTGTAAAAAAATGTAGAAAAAATCAATAAAACAAACAAGCAAAAAAGCAAAACAAAACAAGGGGTGAAGGGTGATTACGGAAATATAAGCATGGATTCTAAAGTACATAACTGAATAAACACCTTTTAGTAGGAACGCCCCAAGAATGACTGACACTTCGCACAATTCAAAACATGACTGAAGTATCACAAAGTCTCAAAAGGGCCTGAAATGTTTCAAAACTTCAAAAGGGACTTGGATGTTTCAAAACGACAAAGGGGACTGAGGTGTCACACAACCACAAAAATGACTGGAATTTCATTGTTAACCATCACACCCCCTCCCCTCCCCAGAAAAAAAGTCCGCGAACATCCCCTCTTTTTACAAGCTGTGTACATTATAGCTAATACACCACATTTTAACAACCACAATGAAGCCATTAAAGAGAGGTAAAAATAATCTGGTTAGTACCTTGTTCATTAGATTAATATTGCCTTGTGTTTAGGACGGGCCATTTTAATTCACGGTTTTGAGCAGGAAACGGGAATCACAAATCCCATAAACAACAAACCAACAAACCAGACAAACAAAAATGGACGTAAATTTTAAAGTAGGAGAAATGCCACCTACGCAGTATTTATTGCTTTGGACAAGACTTCTTCGAGATGACTGTTAAGCTGCAGTGTTGTGCGTTTTTAAGCTGGGTAAAACTCGTGCCATTGGAAGACCACGTTGCCAGTGTAGCAGAGTGTTTGCTAGCCCTCGTCAGCAGTGAATAGTTTGTTTTGGTGAGATCTTCGCTGATAGAGATCCCAAGTTTTTCTAAACTGTCTTCTCTCTGCCAGCACCTGCCCCTTCCCCCTCCTGGAACAGAAGCGGACAGGGCTAGGTGGGGTCTGGCACCGCCAGGCCTGCCTGTTATGTGGGCCACCTCCACGTCCTCTTCCCTCCCCGCACACCAACCTGCTCGCTCTTCCTAGGCAGGCCTCTGCTGTCTCCTCCCCTCCTCTCTCCTCCCCCTCCTCTCTCCTCCCCTCCTCTCTCCTCCTGTACACCGTACACTCGCACGTTCCAAGAACGCCCCTGCTGCTCTTGATCGTTCTGTGCCATCCGCAGCCCATTCAGTTCTTTCTTCCTTTGCTCCATCTGACCGCGAAGCCAGACATTTTCTTCTTTCAGCTTCTTCAGTTCTGAATTTGTTTTGTCTCGCTCCTCCTCCATTTCAAATAGTTTGCTTTCCAGCATGTCCAGTCTTTTCATCCAATGTTCATTTGTTTTCCTGAACTCCTGGGTGACAGTCTAGATGTCTTCCTTGGTGGACAGCTTCCCCACCTCGGCCCGGAGTTCCTCCAGCGTGACTGGCAGCCTGGCCCCGTCTGTCTTCCCAGTCCATGTCTTTCTGTTTCTTCCTGTCCTGTTTCTGTTTGATGGTGAAGTCAGGACTGTCGCCGGGGTCGCTTGTAGAGGAACGCGACGGTTGTTTGCGTTTTGCACCACCGGTAGAGTTGTCGAGTTGTTGTCCTGGAACTTGGAGAGTTTATTGGCACTACTGCTCATACTTTTTCACTGGCGTTGGATTTTCTTGTGCGCATGTAATTATTAGTAATTTGTAAAGAAACAAGCTATTCTTGCATTTTTTATTGTTTGTTTGTTTTTTGCTCTGGAAAAGTTGGCTTTTTAAGATGTCCAATCCATAGCAGGGCTGCTGGAAAGTCCTGCCATCTGCACCCTGCATGGCCAGCCAGCCTGGACTTCCTCTTCCTCGCCATCCCTGCCGCAGGACAGGAAAAGTAGGCAGCGGTTTTTCAGTGGACAGTCAGAGCCAAGCAGAAACACGTCCGCTCTGTATCTGAGCCATGATCAGACCGACCCGCCGCCGAGAAGTGTTGGGTTCCACTCTCGAGGTCCGGAATCCAGTACTGGCTGACCGCCGCAAGCTGAAGCAAACTGGGGTGTGGGTGGGAGAGGACTTGACGCAACTCAATTACAAACTGTTGAGACGAGCAAGTCAGCACTCAGCCGTCCTCGCCGCCTGGTCCTCTAACGGCAAGTGGCGAAACTAAAGAAGGGCAGGACACTGAAACTGGACATTCAAATGGACATCGACGCTGAAATGACTAAAAGCAATGTGAGAGAACTGACTGTGCTTTACTGCGGAGTTATTCATTCATTTTCTTTGCATTTGTTCCTTTTAGTGAGGTCCTGGGAGTGGTGTGGTGGTGTGGTGAATTTGCTTTCTTGTTACGGGGAGGGGTGGGGGAAGGGACCCTCCCCAGGGAAAAAAAGTTTTAAAAGATCGTTCTGAGAAGGATTTCTTATCAGGCTAGTGGAGGGAGTTGGCCTGCTTGGTCGGTCTCCCAGGTCTCTTAAGGTTGGTGGCTTTAGTAACGCATGTATGCTTATACAGGTGAATAATTATACGTCTATTTGGTTCTTTGATTTAACCTTTCATTTCTTAGGATGTCCATGCTATTGTTCATTAATGGTCCTGTTTTATTTTCTTTGTTTCTCTTTGTTTCTCTTTAAAGAATTTCTTCCTTGCCTGCCTGCATATATTCTGAGTGGGTCAGCGCCCTTCCCCTCCTTCACATCTTAGTTCATTTGGTCAGGAAGGAATGTGTAGAGCTGCTGGCTCTTGTGGAGTGCTGTGGTTTCGAATCGTGTTTTTGCAGTGTGGAGAATTGTCTGGGATGCATGTTTACTGGTCTGTCTGGCTGTATGGTGGCATGGGTCTTTGAATGGGTTTGATGTCTGTTGGATGAAGCTGGGAGGTGACCAGGGCGTTCTGTCCTGCCCACTCCCCCTTTTTTGCCACGTTTTGTTGTCTGCAAATCATTTGCGTTGACTGATTTGTTTGTTTGTCTGGTGAGAGGCGGGCCAATTGTTGACTAGCTTAGGGCAGTCTGTGACTCTGAAAGAGATGGACTGGGCCAGAGTGGCTTGCCCAGTCTGCTGCGGGCTGTGGCAGGAGGGGGCAGTGTAGGCCAGTGCAAGGCCTTGACAGCCTCAGGGGCAGGGGACAGGTTGGTGGCTGCCTGGTGGGGGTGGGCTGGCATGGTGACAGAATGCTGTGTCATTGAAGATCGGTGGAGATCATATCATAAATAAATATCTATATATATATTATATATATATCCATCACTCCTTACACTTACGTGCTTGTATACTGCTCTGAGGGTTTATGCACATATCTCATTTCGAACTTCCTTTTTGTGCACCACACATTTTGGAAGTTTACTTCATCCTTACTTAAAGATATACAGTACGTGGAGGAGATTAATAAATAGATCACCTATGTATTATTAGAATATGCAGCGGATTGTTATGATAAGGAAAATATAGATGAAATTGAAAAAGCTGATATTGAATTAAAGATTTCAGACTGGGTGTTTTTGGATTTTTTGCTAATGAAAATACGGGGTAAAAGTATTGCATATTCCTCAATGAAGAAGAAAAAGACTTTAGCAGCCGAACATAAACTTATCAGAGATATAGAGACGTTAGAAAAAAATTAAAAGAAAACAGACGAAAACATTCAGCAGATTCAGGAAAAGAACCAGGAATTAAGAGTAATCAGAGCCAAAAAAATGGAAGAAGTTTTGTTAAGATCCAAGGCAAGATGGATTGCTGAAGGGGAACAAATTTCAAAGTACTTTTGCAATTTAGAAAAACGGAACTATGTTAGCAAGCAAATGGCAAAGTTGATAATTAGTGACGGGGGAGGTAATAGAAGACCCCACAAACATAGCAAGTAAAGTGAAAGCATTCTATGAAACATTGCATAAGAAAAGACATGTAGAAGACTGTGAAATAAGTGAAGTTGTCAAAAACTTCCTAGAATATCCCATGAGCAAAATAATTTAATGGAAGGAAATATCACTCTTGATGAAGCAACTCAGGCATTGAAAAACATGAAAAATGGTAAAAGTCCAGGCACTGATGGGTTTACTGTCGAATTCTTCAATTTTTTGGACACGCTTAGGACCCTTTGTTGTCAGATCTTTAAATGAAGCATATAGGCATGGTGACCTGTCTACAACACAAAAAGGTGTTATCACTTGTATTCCCAAAGGTGATAAATCAAAAGAATATATAAAGAACTGGCGACCTATCTCTCTACTTAATGTTGTATACAAAATGGGATCTTCATCTATAGCTAACAGAATAAGACAGATACTGCCAATCCTTATCAGTGAAGATCAAACTGGGTTTGTAGGTAACAGATATATGGGCGATAATGTAAGATTTTTGTACAGTATGATTAACTACCAAAATGTAAAAAGTGTCACAGGTTTGCTACTCTGTATTGATTTTGAAAAAGCCTTTGATTCCTGAAATTGGTGTTTTATGATTAAAGTTTTGAAAGCATATGGCTTTGGCAGTAGTATTTGTCGTTAGATTGAAACATTCTATAAGGATATAAAGTCAACAGTGGTTGTGAATGGACAGAGTGGGCAGTGGTTTAAAATTGAAAGAGGCTGAAGACAGGGAGATCCAGTTTCACCCTATTTATTTATTCTCTGTGCAGAAATTCTAGGTACAATGATAAAATGATATGCTCTACTCTCACATATAATAAACAACCACCATAGTGATAATCATTTTTATGCCGATGATACTCAGCTTCAGTGCATTGATACTGTTGAAAACTTGCCTTCCCTCCTGACAAATATGTCCTACTGCCTTCAAGACATTAAAAACTGGATGACTTAGAACAAGTTACAACTTAATGCCAATAAAACCGAAGCCATGCTCATAGGGACCGACCATAAACTCTCCTCCATCACAAAAACTTCAATAAAATTCGGCAATACGTCAGTTCCTTTGTCCAATTCTGTGAAGTATTTAGGAGTAGTTCTTGACAACACACTCTCTATGAAAAAATTCATCACCCAGACCTGCCAGTCTTGCTACTATCAATTACGGCGCATAAGCGCAATTCGCAAGTATCTGTCCACTGATGCAACTTCCAAGCTTGTCATGTCTCTCATTCTTTCACATTTAGACTACTGTAATTCTCTTTTGGCTGGCCTACCAGCATCATCTATCCACTCTCTTCAACGCATACAAAACTCTGCAGCTGGACTGATCCTAAGAAAGTTCAATGAACACATCACTCCTCTTCTGCGATCTCTTCACTGGCTGCCTGTCTCACAAAGGCTGAAGTATAAGATCAATACCCTCTGTTTCAAATGTCTCCACAAATCTGCACCCCCTTATCTCTGTAAATGTCTTCACCTGTATACTCCATCCCGTTCCCTTCGTTCATCCGCAGATACTTTGTGCTTTCGAACACCCAGATTCAAACAAACCACTGTTGGCCGTCGTTCTTTCTCTATTTCTGGTCCATCCACCTGGAATGACCTCCCTCTTTTACTTCGCCAAAATTCTTCATTTGATACCTTCAAATCTAGCCTCAAAACACACTTATTTTCTACTTGAGACTTTCCCCTCATATCTGTCCCTAATTTTCAA
The DNA here is from genome assembly GCA_028751875.1 of Rapana venosa. NCBI lineage: Eukaryota > Metazoa > Mollusca > Gastropoda > Neogastropoda > Muricidae > Rapana > Rapana venosa. The sequence goes on from CM054139.1 coordinate 78,451,993, forward strand.
CAGCATCCTTCACCTCTTAAGTGTGTTTGTGAGTGTGTGTGTGTGGTGTGTGTGTGTGTGTGTGTGTGTGTGTGTGTGTGTGTGTGTGTGTGTGTGTTTGTGTACGCGCGTGCATACGTACGTGCGCGCGCATGGATTTGAAATCTGTTGTTCATTATGTTTAAGGAAAGTTGCATGCGTGTAATTGATTTGAGTGCAAGCGCTTCGATTTGCTTGTTTTTACAAGTTTCAGCGCTATATAAATTCCATGTATTATTATTGTTATTATTAAGATAAAATAATTAAGGGAATTAAGATAAATGGTAGGAAACATAGGATTCTACAGTCTGCTGATGACACCCAACTGTTTAATATTGGTGATAGGGCTTCTTTTGAACAACCAATATTCGTTCTTGACAGATTTAGTAGTGTCAGATTTATTCATGAATTGTGATAAAACACAAGTTGTATGGCTGGGAAATAAAAGAAGATCTAGGAAGATATTCTGTCCTTATTTAAAAATGATATGGAACCCATCTACATTTAAAATACTAGGGGTTTGGTTTACTGATAATTTAGTAGAATGTGAAAATATCAACTATAAAGATAAGTTAGCGGAAGTGAAAGCTTATTCTGTCAAAGTTAATCCATCTCTGGATTCTGCTACCAGATCCACCTGACCAGTTTATACAGAAGCTCCAAAAGTTATGCTTTCAGTTTGTTTGGAACAGAAAAAACGATAAAATTAACAGGAAAGCAGCAGTTAAAATGATTAAACAAGGTGGACTTAACATTCCAGATATTAGAAAATACATTTTTGATTGAAAACTTTTCTGGATAAGAAAAAGTAAAATAACAGAGCACAAGTGGAAAAAAATATTGCTATAGAAACCTACCCATTTCTTGAAAACCTAGAATGCTATGGGCCAACATATACCTTAAAATATACAAGTATTAACTCGTTTTGGGCTCATGTATTTAAAGCATATAGAATTTTTTGTGTTCAAATCATACCACGTAACCAGTACGAGCTTCTTGAGGAGCCGGTCTTCTATAATGAAAATATTAAAGTAGGAAACGCCAGAGTTAAACAAGATAAATGATAAAGAAAGCGGTGTATTCTTTCAAACACTTTATTAAAGAAAATGGAGCATTTGTCAAATACCAAATTTTTTTAAGTGATACAAGTTTTTGTATTAACTTTATCACCTACAATGGATGGATATCTGCCATAAAACAATATGTAAAAAAACGGGAATTCACATAGATGATAAAACTACTCAACATGGAGGTATGTTTTGTGCAATAAAGTGTATATAAATGTAGATAAAGGAGCAAAAAAGTACTATGAAATTCTTACATCCGATAACAATAAACCAAAATGTTGTTCCAAATGGTCAGAAAAAAATAAAATGCATGTATATCATAGGAAAAAAAATTCAGAAAAATACACAGAACCAGAGATGCACAATTTAAATGGCTACAAATCAGAATCGTACATAGAATAATTGCCACTAACGTGATTTTTCACGCACAGGGTTGGCAGGGTTTCGACTGTTAAAGGCAAGGACAGAAATGAAATGAAACAAGAGGGGAAAGTCTTAGATTTGAAATAAATGTGTCTTGAGGCTGGATTTAAAAGTGTCAAAAGTAGGCTTTTGGCGGAGGGAGAGAGGGAGGTCATTCCAGATCACTGGACCAGAAATAGAGAAAGAGTGACGGCCGACTGGGGATTGGTTGAATCTCGGTATTCGTAAGCACAAGGTATCTGCAGCAGAGCGGAGGGATCGAGAAGGAGTGTACAGATGAAGACATTCACAGAGGTAGGAAGGTGCTGTTTTGTGGAGACATTTGTAACAGAGGGTACTGATCTTATAGTTTACTCTCTGTTACACAGGCAGCCAGTGGAGAGATTGCAAGAGAGGAGTAACGTCCTCAGATTTTTTCTTTCTGAGGACTAGTCGAGCTGCAGAGTTTTGTATACGTTGAAGGGAGTGGATAGATGATGATTACAGACCAGCCAGAAGAGAATTGCGATAATCCAGACGTGAGAGAATGAGAGACGTGATTAGTTTGGATGTTGCATCAGTGGACAGGTACTTCCGAACTGCACTAATACGCCGTAATTGATAGTAGCATGACTAGCAGGTCTGGGTGATGAATTTTGCATGGAGATTGTGTTGTCGATAAATACCCCTAGATATTTCACAGCAGTGGCTAGAGGGACAGACAAATTTCTGAATTCTATTGAAGCAGTTGTGATGGAAGACAATTTGTGTTTCGTACCTACAAGCATGGCTTCGGTTTTATCTGCATTTAGCAGTAATTTTTTTTGTATCATCCAATTTAGGATATTTTGAAGGCAGTAGGACATATTAATCAAGAGAAAAGACAGATTTTCAGGAGTATCACTGCTAAGAATCTGAGTCATCTGCATAAAAATGTTGGCTGATCTGATGACGATTTATTATATGTGTAAGTGGAGCAGCGTAGAGAGTGAAAAGAACAGGGCCAAGAGCTGATCTCTGTGGGACTCCACATTCTAGTTTGACAGGTGAGGATTGAATCTTGTTTACTGCAACTGTTTGGAATGGGTCTGTGAGATTTGAACTAAACCAGGTTAGGGCTGTGCCAGTAATACCAAACGTTTTTTGAAGACGTTTTTTGTATTATATATGTAAAATGTTTGCTTTTAAAAAACGGTTTAAAAAAACTTATCAAAATCATTTCTGAATGACAAGGAAAGTGTGTTTCAAAGTCACAAAGGGGAAACATCATGACTTTCAAAACAGCGCCTCCGCGAAAAAAAAGCCTTTAAAAAGAAATTGGGCAAGGTGAAAGGTTAATCCAACAGACAGTCAAACAACAGCTTGAAGCAGGCACAGGGCAGCTGCAGGCAGGGGGTGAAAACACCTCTCCACCTGTCCTCCACTGGTCTTCACCTCACCTCAACTCACCTCACCTCACCTCACCTCACCTCACCTCACCTCACCTCACCTCACTTCACCTCACCTCACCTCACCTCACCTCACCTCACCTCACCTCACCTCACCAGCTACTTTGAGGTTGACGAGAATAGTTATCTTTCCAACTAGGGTCTGGAGAGCAATGAAGTGATGGCCACCAGTCAGGCATGAAGTGATGGCCACCAGTCAGGCATGAAGTGATGGCCACCAGTCAAGCACTGAAGTGATGGCCAGGCATGAAGTGATGGCCACCAGTCAGGCATGAAGTGATGGCCACCAGTCAGGCATGAAGTGATGACCACCAGTCAGGCATGAAGTGATGGTCAGGCATGAAGTGATGGCCAGGCATGAAATGATGGCCAGGCATGAAGTGATGGTCAGGCATGAAGTGATGGCCACCAGTCAGGCATGAAGTGATGGCCACCAGTCAGGCATGAAGTGATGACCACCAGTCAGGCATGAAGTGATGGCCAGGCATGAAGTGATGGCCAGGCATGAAATGATGGCCAGGCATGAAGTGATGGTCAGGCATGAAGTGATGGCCACCAGTCAGGCATAAAGTGATGGCCATTCAAGGCCCGGGTTTCTGACAGGCAGAGGGTCTGTCCCTTAGATGTCAGAGGCCCGTCAGGTACATTGCCATGTCACCTTGACACTGTCACAGAGCCATGTCACCTTGACACTGTCACAGAGCCATGTCATCTTGACACTGTCACAGAGCCATGTCACCTTGACACTGTCACAGAGCCATGTCATCTTGACACTGTCACAGAGCCATGTCACCTTGACACTGTCACAGAGCCATGTCACCTTGACACTGTCACAGAGCCATGTCATCTTGACACTGTCACAGAGCCATGTCACCTTGACACTGTCACAGAGGCAGACACAGAGCTATGTCATCTTGACACTGTCACAGAGGTAGACACAGAGCTATGACATCTTTACACTGTCACAGAGGTAGACACAGAGCTATGACATCTTTACACTGTCACAGAGGCAGACACAGAGCTATGACATCTTTACACTGTCACAGAGGTAGACACAGAGCTATGACATCTTTACACTGTCACAGAGGCAGACACAGAGCTATGACATCTTTACACTGTCACAGAGGCAGACACAGAGCTATGACATCTTTACACTGTCACAGAGGCAGACACAGAGCTATGTCATCTTGACACTGTCACAGAGCCATGTCATCTTGACACTGTCACAGAGCCATGTCATCTTGACACTGTCACAGAGCCATGTCATCTTGACACTGTCACAGAGCCATGTCATCTTGACACTGTCACAGAGGGAGCACACAGAGCCATGTCATCTTGACACTGTCACAGAGGGAGCACACAGAGCCATGTCATCTTGACACTGTCACAGAGGGAGCACACAGAGCCATGTCATCTTGACACTGTCACAGAGGGAGCACACAGAGCCATGTCATCTTGACACTGTCACAGAGGGAGCACAGAGCCATGTCATCTTGACACTGTCACAGAGGGAGCACACAGAGCCATGTAATCTTGACACTGTCACAGAGGGAGCACACAGAGCCATGTCATCTTGACACTGTCACAGAGGGAGCACACAGAGCCATGTCATCTTGACACTGTCTCAGAGGGAGCACAGAGCCATGTCATCTTGACACTGTCACAGAGGGAGCACACAGAGCCATGTCATCTTGACACTGTCACAGAGGGAGCACACAGAGCCATGTCATCTTGACACTGTCACAGAGGGAGCACACAGAGCCATGTCATCTTGACACTGTCACAGAGGGAGCACAGAGCCATGTCATCTTGACACTGTCACAGAGCCATGTCACCTTGACACTGTCACAGAGCCATGTCACCTTGACACTGTCACAGAGCCATGTCATCTTGACACTGTCACAGAGCCATGTCATCTTGACACTGTCACAATCAGATGCTTGCTCTCTCACTGTGCTCTTCTCTCCCTTCTTCCCCTCCGCTATTAGGTTTGTTAGTCCGTCTGTTTGTCTCTGTGTTTGTTCTCTCTCTCTCTCTCTCTCTCTCTCTCTCTCTCTCTCTCTCTCTCTCTCTCTCTCTCTCTCTCTCTCTCTCTCCTTGCTCTTTCTCTTTATTTTTTTACAAGACTTTTAAGCTTCAAGAAATAAAATAATAACTTTAGTAAAGAAGCCTATAGTTCAGTGATCAAGTAACATTTCATTGCATGTATGATATCATGCATTGTATTGTTCACATTCCCCTTCATAAGGTGCTGATGTCTATTGAATAAATCATCTGCCTCTGCATTTGCGTCTCTCTCTCTCTCTCTGTCTGTCTGTCTCTCTGTGCTAGTTTTATGCAGCTGCTGCTGTATATCTGTCTGTCTACCTGTTTGTGAGAACACATCTATAATGTTATTCATGTGGCGAAAATAAAGTTTGACCATATTCGTCTGCCTGGGTTAAAATTGTAACTTATCGTCCTTCCAGGGATAAGGTTTTGAGGCAGGCATTCTTCTGGCGCGGATTGCAGTGCAGCTTTCTTCAGTGCCCAGACATTGAGTGATGAGGGAGTAGCACGCAGACATTGAGTGATGAGGGAGTAGCACGCAGACATTGAGTGATGAGGGAGTAGCACGCAGACATTGAGTGATGAGGGAGTAGCACGCAGACATTGACTCTGCACACGGCCCGTAGCTTTCCCACAATGGCCTGTCTTGGATCTCCGCCATATGCAAAAGTTGCTGCTCCTGATGGCCATCAGAAATCCTAGCTAGGCAGAAAGCAAAAACTACGTGACACTGTACCCCCCCCCCCCCCCCTCCTTCATTGAACCGCCTCTCTCCCTACCCCCCATCCCCTCTGCCTGCAGTGGCCCAGTTGCACGCTGCTTGGCGTAGTTCAGTGTGCAAGTTCCACAAGTGAGCACACAGGGAAGGAAGAGCAGGAAATGGTCAACACTGGGGTCAACAGCAGCTTGGGGGCGAAATGAAACCGTGCCCCTCCTCCGCTGGTTACTGGCTGGTTGACTCTGACTACTGGTTGATTTATAGTTTGGTTGACTCTCTGACTACTGGTTGATTTATAGTTTGGTTGACTGTTTGACCCTTTGACCAGCTGGCTGATTGTCTGATGGATTGGCAGGTAGCTTTTGTTGAGAAATCTAGACCATCATCTATTTTATATCTTTTAGAGGGCGTGTTCAAAGCATAAAGCAGCCAGTTAACCAACCATTCAAACATGCAAGCAAGCAAAGAAACAACTCCTCAGCTGATCAAGTTACTAACCAAAAATTCACCAACCAACCAACCGGTGGATCGGTGGTCTAGAGGTAACGCGCCTGTCTAGAAAAGCGAAAAGTCCGGGTCGGAAGTGTGCGTGGTTCGTATCCCGTCTGGGCCCGAAACTTTTCCCCCATCCATTAGACCATGAGTGGTGGTCTGGGCGCTAGTCTTTCGGATGAGACGATAAACCGAGGTCCCGTGTGTTACAGAAAATTATGCAGCGCACGAAAAAGAACCCACGGCAACAAGAGAGTTGTCCCTGGCAAAATTCTTAGAAAAAGCCACTCTGATAGGGAAAGAAATACAGTTGCAGACAAAAAAAAAAAAAAAAAAAAAAAAGGGTGGCGCTGCTCTTGTGGCGACATGCTCTCCCTGGGGAGAGCAGCCCGAATTTCACGCAGAGAAATCTCGTGACTTAAAGTGGTATAAATAAATAAATACATAAATAAATAAAATAAATAAATAAATAAATAACCAACCAACCAACTAGGCAGAATAGATTCAGACGATGGTAAAAACCATTTATAAATGCATCCAGAGAAAAGGAATGGAAACTAGACAACCCCCCAAAGGAATACAAAGGAGAAAAAGAAAAACTCAGATCCTTTTGTACCATGGTGTTGTCATTTGCATGTGTTAAGAGCAGTTGAGTCTGGAGAAACAACCTGTTACTGGTCCTCTTCAGCCTCTCTCTCTCTCTCTCTCTCTCTCTCTCTCCTCTCTCTCTCTCTCTCTCTCTCTCTCTCTCTCCCTCTCTCTCTCTCTCTCTTTCTAACAAGCACCCCTATTATGAACCCGCCGCAACAGGAAACAGTTTGGAAAAAATAAGGGTAAAGTTTCCAGAAACAAGGTGTTCCTGATTTTTGTTGTGTATCATTATGGGTTTCATGCACATGTATACGTAGATTGGACAGAAAGCAATATTAACTGGAGAAGAAAAAGAAATAGAAAAGAAAAGAAAAGAAAAAGGGACAATAAAAGCAATAGCATAATTATGATCACATATGAAGTACACCACACATTGATATCAACATCTACACGCGAGAGAGAGAGATAGAGACAGCGACAGACAGACGGACGGACTCAGACAGACAGACGACAAGACAGGCAGGCAGGCAGCAGGCAGGCAGACAGACAGACAGATAGAGATAGACAGACAGACAAAACAGTAGGGACAGATAGACAGTCTGTGATAGAGACAGTGATAGCGAGACGAGGAGGACAAGAAGTATGGAATGCGGAAATAAAGTGTAATTAATACAATCTTGGGAAGGAGTATGGTTGTATCACATTGTTTCATCAACCGATCTTGATACATTTTTTTACATTTTTTATAGATTAGTTTTCATTTTGTAGTTGGTAGAGGAAGCTATTCCACACCAGCCCCCAGAATATGCTAGACTTGATATGAATAGTGTTATCTTAGGTAGAGGTAGATTAATCAAATGAGAGTGTCTAAATTCATTTTATGTGAAGATGATTTGTAATAAAGTATGGGGCATTTCCAGCAAGATCCTTACTGCATCAAAACTCTTATGAAAAAGAAGTTGACTTAAGGGAAGATTGTTAATATCTGATATGGTCAGCAACTGTTAAGAGTTGATGATTTGTTTAGGATAAAGCTTATAGGGCTGTTATGCACCCTCATATTAATGTAAGGTATGAAAATTATTGATGGCCATATCCACAGTGTAGATGCATAATCTATTGCTGATGAATGTAAGAAATAAAAGTTATTTTGGGCATGCTAGAGTTAGGAAGTTTTTTTATCTTACGGCGTTGCGTATATTTTGAGGCAATGTTTTTTTAGCAGTTTTGGATGTGGGCAGACCATAATAGGTTGTTGTCAATAGTTATTCCTAGAAAAGATTTGTGATTGAGACTTCTTCAATTTTATCATTGCCAATGTAGAGAAATGGGAGATTGCTATTAAATGGTTTCGTTTCTGTCTTGTGAAGATGAGCATAAATTTAGTTTTCTTTGGAATGAAGGGCCTATATTATGGTTCAATAGTGAGTCCATTCACAGAAGTAACATTATATATCTTCTTGCGAATGCGAAAGATTCAACGATTGTTAACATGGTTTATAATCAATAGTTGTGTGATGTCATCTGCAAATTAATCAACTGGAAGTTCTTTCATAAGTCTGCTTGATGAATTTGTAAACAGAAATATATATCCAAATGGATGAAAAACTTATTAATTGAATTATTTCGAAAATGTCAATAGATGGATAATGAAATGGTTTCTTAAACATACTATTCTGGTTCCAACACAAGCACCAAAGGACGCAACTTTATTGATATATAGGACGCCAGTCAGATACACCAAAACTTGGGCATTCGAGCGTAGAGATTAAAAACCATGTTGCGCCAAGTCGCAATGGTGAATAACAGACTTATCAATGAGTATTGCACTTTGATCACACTTTTCTTTTTCACTTTCATCAATCAGTACTGCACTATATGCTCACATCACTTTCTTTTTCCACTTTTCTTCGCAATCAGTAAGCACTATTTTCACACATACTTTCTGTTCACTTTCATCAATCAGTTATGCCTACTATATTCACACATCTTTCTTTTTCACTTTCATCCATTCTGTATGACTATATTCAAACTTCTTCTGTTCACTTTCGATCAATCTAGTAGCACTATTTTTCACAATCTTTCTTTTTCACTTTCATCATGTCAGTATGCACTATTTTTCACACCTCTTTTCTTGTTACTTTCTATCATACAGTATGCCTATTTTAACACACTTCTTTTCTTTCACTTGCATCACACTGTATGCAATATTTTCACACATCTGTAATGTGCATCTCACAAAAATTACTGTGTGCTAGGTCCATGCATTACTCTCCCATTCCATCTACCTTGTGGGCATGTGTCAGTTCAGCAACAATCCAATTCACCTTATAAAGATTTCTGTGTTGATGTACTTTCTCTGAAAACCACAGCACGCTTCAATTAGGTTGGGGGTTGACCTAACGAAAACAACCACACACCCCCCCCTTCCCACTTCCCACCCCAGATATAGTGGTGTTATAGTAGGCTAGTTGGACTGAAAAGGAGGACCTCCTGACCCACGGAATACTTTAGCAGTTGCCCTCAGGGAATCAGGCTTAAGAAAGTAAGTACTTGTGTGGGCAATAACAATAGGGTAACAGCACTGAATTACCGTTTTCTAATATTTGTTTTGTGAAACTGTTGCCACGTTCCTTTTCAGTACAAGCTCACATGGGAAGAAAGCAATATAAAAGCAAATTGGAGATACAGGCACGTACTTTTGGAGAGAAGAGGAATAGTCCTACACGTGTCTGACACACCCCAGTGTTACAACACTCTCGTCATGATGATAGGAGGACAATTAGTCCATACTCACTGGCTGGACACACCCTGCTGTTCTACAACTCACTTCATCGTCATGATGATAGAGGCTGTGAAAAAGCCCAGACATGCCAGATCTTCACAGGCTTGACGTGCCAAATGTGTGGTAGAAACAGCCTTACTGTCAATCTTAAAGGGGAACAGGTCTTTTTAGTGTAGAAGGTCCTTATGTTGTGGCTGTTTAGACTGCTGTAATTCTCTTTTGGTTTTGTCTACCTAGTCGGTTCATCCATCCACTCTCTTCTCAACGCATACAAACGCTGAGATCGACTGTCTGAGAAAGACAAATCTGAACACATCACTCCTCTTCTGCTGATCTCTTCACTGGCTGCCTGGTCTCACAAAGACTGAAGTATTAGATCAATTACCCTATGTTTCACATGTCTCAAAAATGCTAATAATAAGAATAATAATATAATAATAATAATAATAATAATGTATAGGAATTTTTATTGCGCTGTAATCTTGTAAGTAACAATAAAAGCGCTCAGATTTTTTTCTGAGGATAATGGTATAAGCACTCATGTGCTTTGTTTTTTTACTTCAGTCCCTGTGTGTATGCGGTTTGTAAATGTTGTCATCTGTTTCCCCCCGGCACACAATGGCCTACTCTTTCGAAAGCGGAACAGGTATTTAAACAGTTGTCGCGCTAGGTGTTCTGCAATGCGTATCGCACTCGGTGGCCTCCGGCTTTATAGTCCTCTTACGAGGTATGCCACACATCTTATCTCTGTAACTGTCTTCACTGTATATTCTCATCCCGTTCCCTTCGGTTAGCCGCAGAACGTTTGTGCCTTCGAACACCCAGATTCAAAAACACCTCTGTTAGGTCGTCGCTCTTTTTCTATTCTGTCCATCACTGAATGACCTCTCTCTTTCACTTCGGATTGAGACTTATAACGAAACAGTCCCGTGTTCGAACGCATGCAGTACATCTTGCGTACATGTAAATCATGTTCCGCTTTTCGGAAGAGTAGGCATTGTGTGCGGTGATGGAAACAGACGACAGAATTTACAAAACTGCATACACACGGGTACTGGATACAAAAAAGCACATGGGTGCTTATTCCATTATCCTCGATAAAAAAGAATAAATAATTTGTTTTAAAAAAACTTCGCCAAAAGTCTTCATTGGGTACCTTGAAATACAGCCTCAAAACACACTTATTTTCTACCTGAGATTTTCTCCTCATATCTGTCCCTAATTTTCATCAGTATCCTTTATTTTATATTTTATATTTATTTTATTCTTTTATATCGAGGATCATGGAATAAGCACTTATGTTCTTTTTTACATCTAGTCCCCGTGTGTATGCGGTTTTGTGAATTCTGTGATCTGTTCCCACCGGCACACAATGGCTTACTCTTACCAAAAGCGGACATGATTTTTCTAACGTGTGCGCAGATGTTCTGCCGTGGCAGTTCGCACACGGATGGCCTCGGTTTACGTTTTCCGAAGGAGTATGGGGAGAGTGGAAATCGTCTGCAAATGATGTTAACTCCAGTAAAAAATCCCCTTTGATCGGGACGAATCGAACTCGGTTTGTCAAGATTGCGAGCGCACATGGTCTAACCCACTAGGTTATACGTCACCCCTTCACTACCTAAGTGTGAATGTGTGTGTGTGTGTGTGTGTGATGTGTGTGTGTGTGTGTGTGTGTGTGTGTGTGTGTGTGTGTTTGTGTGTGTGTGCGCGCGCGCGCGCGCGGTGCGTACGTGGTGCGTGCCGTGCGTGCGTACTCGTCGCATGGATTTAATTATATGTTCTTTGTCATATGTTGTCGTCTACTATAAATTCCTTACAATTGTTATCATTATTATTATTATAATTATTATTATTATTATTATGTTTAGGATGGTGTAAAATATTTGAAGTGCAAGCGCTTCGATTTGTAGGTTTTTACAAGATTCAGCGCTCTATAATTTCTATATATTCTGTCTTCTTGTCTTGTTCCTTGTTCATTGTTCTATGTTCTTCTTGTTCTTCTTCTTCTTCTTTGGTTCTTCTTCTTCTTCTTTTCTTCTTTCTTCTTTTCTTCTCTTCTTCTTCGTATTCTTCTTCTTCTTAATTATTTAGTGATTATTATTATTATTTTTATATTAATCCTGTCTGGCTTATGGCAGGAGGGTTTTAGGTCCTTAATGATCTGAGGGCAAGACATAGTAGGGCTAAAAGGAGTCATTAATGTTGTTTCCATGACTGAGTGACCCACGACCTCGCTCAAAGAAGAGGTCATGATGCCATGTTTAGAATGATGCTCTGGTTGGACATTAACTTGAATAATCACGAATGATTCATCAATTATTGATGCTGTCTTCATGTTCCCAGCTATTTGACGCAGGCTTGAAACTTTCTGCGCAAAAAGAATTGTCATTCCGTCTTAAAAGTTCAGATTAGAACAACTCGCTTCTGTTGCTATGCAACCAACAAGCAACCGAGTCTGCGCAACAACAATCCGAACCAACCCAACCAACAACCACACCTCTCTCGCCACACTCATCAGTTAGCTTCCCTTCCTTGTAGCCAGGCATGAGGTCTTACTGCCTAGCAGAGTGAACAGCATTCGTAGATTTTAGACAAAAAAAGTGTCAGCAAGATGTCTTTAATCATAAGCTGTGAACGCATTATAGTTTTTAGAGTAGTAATATGCTTCAGCAAGATGTTCTCACTCATAAGCTAGTGAACAGCATTCAGATTTAGAAAGTAAAAGTAGTCTAGCAAGATGTCTTACTCATAAGCAGTATGAACAGCATTCTAGATTTTAGAAAGTTAAAGTGTTCAGCAAGATGTCTTACCCATAAGCAGTGAACAGCATTCTAGATTTTAGAAAGTTAAAGTGTTCAGCAAGATGTCTTACCCATAAGCAGTGAACAGCATTCTAGATTTAGAAAGTAAAAGTGTCTCAGCAAGATGTCTCACCTCATAAGCATTTGGTGAACAGCATTCTAGATTTTAGAATAGTAAAAGTGTTCAGCTAGATGTCTTTACTCGCAAGCAGTGAAAAAGCATTCTAGATTTTAGAAAGTAAAGTGTTCAGCAGAAGTCTCACTCTAAGCAGTGACAGCATTCTTAAGATTTTAGAAAGTTAAAAGTGTTCTCAGCAAGATGTCTTACCCATAAGCAGTGAACAGCATTCTAGATTTTAGAAAGTAAAAGTGTTCAGCAAGATGTCTCACTCATAAGCAGTGAACAGCATTCTAGATTTTAGAAAGTAAAAGTGTTCAGCAAGATGTCTCACTCATAAGCAGTGAACAGCATTCTAGATTTTAGAAAGTAAAAGTGTTCTAGCAGATGGTCTTACTCATAAGGCAGTCTGAACAGAGCAATTAGATTTTAGAAAAGTAAATGCTGTTCAGCAGCTGTTTACTCATAAGCAGATGAACAGCATTAGATTTTAGTAAAGTAAAAGTGTTCAGCAAGATGTCTAATATAAGACGTGAACAGCATTCTAGGTTGTTTAGAAAGGAAAAGTGTTTTCAGCATGATTGTCTCACTCATAAGCAGTGAAGAACATTCTAGATTTTAGAAAGTAAAAGTGTTCAGCATGCCGTGAGGTACCCCCACCAGGGCTGTTGGCACAAGCTGCTTCAAGGCTGCACTGGGGCTGGGCAGGCTGACAGCTGCGCGTGTTGTGATGATGGCCAACACTCCCTGCTAGCTCTTGTGAGAGAAAGACAACATCTGCTTACAGGCAGGCCCCTGGAAGAAAAGGCGAGTGTTCACTAAACTGCTCTGACCCACCCGCCCATGTTTGGGCTGTGCTTCTTCAGGAGAGGGGAAAACTTCTTGCTGCTTCCCCCCTTTCCTCCCCTCCCCCTGCATCCATCTCTACTGTCTTCTAGAGACTCAAAGGCCCTTGTGGAACGTGAACGACTAAACATTCCGTCAAACAAGACCTCGATACATAGGTTGAGAAGGAAGCAGACACTAGCACATCACACAGAAGGGGCCTGGGTGGTTATGTGCTTCCAAGGAGTTATAGTTTCTGTATGCGAAGCGCTGACTTTTCCAAAGCAAGCTGGTCTCTGATTCAGACTGTACAATAATTGGTTGGTATTAGGATACCACAGGGAACAGTTCTCTCTTTACACATTCTCCTTTTCAATCATGATCTTATGCAGGTCTTGTCAGTAGTTAATACGACCTTGTTTTTAATACGGCCGGTGCTATTGGCTTGTGGGCAGTTACCACTTCTCCTCTAACATGTAATTAAAAGAAAAGGGATAATTGTGTCAAAAGTTATCTATCCATCTCTACTACGCATACAAAACTTGAAGCTCGACTGGTCCTTAAGAAAGAAAAAAATCTGAAAAATCATCCTCTTCTTGCGAGATTCTCAATGGTTGCATGTCTAACAAAGATGGATTAAATCACATACCCTCTGTTTCAAATGTGTTCCACAAATCTGCACTCCCTCTTATCTCTGTAACTGGTCTTCACCTGTACCAATCATCGCGTTCCCTTCGTACCAGCCGCAGATACTTTGTGCTTTAGTACACCAGATTCAACAACCACTGTTAGGCCGTCGCTCTTCTAGTTTTGGATCTCACCTGGAAATTGACCTCCCTCTTTTCACTTCGTCAAAAGCCTTCACTTGATTCCGTGTCAAATCAAGCCTCAAAACACACTTTATTTCCTACACTGAGACTTTCCCCCACATTTTCTGTCCACCGTATTTTCACTGCGATCTTCACCTTCTAAGTGGTGTTCCGTGTGTTGTTGTGTGTGCGTGTGCTGTGCGTGTGCAGGCGTCAGTGCGCGGCGCATGATTCATGATTGAATTCGTGTTGCATCGTTATGTTTAAGGAGAGTTGCATGCCTGTGAATGATTGAGTGCTAAGCCACCCGCTTACGATTTGTTTGTATTTACAGTTTCAGCGCTATATAAATTCATATATTATTATTACTTATTATTATTTATTATTTTTATTATTATTCAGGATAAACTAAACAGACTTCGTAATACATGACAACACACTCTCAATGAGCACAAAGTTCATCACCAGGACCTGCCAGTCGTGATACTATCACATTACGGGAATCAGTGCAGTTCGAAAGTACCTGTCCGCCTGATGCAACAGCAAAACATTGTCACATCCATCATTCTCTCGAAGGCGAATGGACATTGCGTCTATTCTACTTACTGGCGGTCTCCCAGCTTTCTTCTATCCACTCCCTTTAAATCGAATACAATACTCCTGCAGCTCGACTAGTCCTCAGAAAGAAAAAAATCTGAGTCCATTACTCCTCTCTTGTAATCTCTCCACTGGCTGCGTCCACAGTGAGTAAACTATAAGATCAGTACCCTTCTGTCTTACAATGCCTCCACTAAAACCCTAGCACCTTCCCTACTCTGTGATGTTTCCATCTGTACACTCCTCTAGTCCCTCCGCAATGCTGCGCTACCTTGTGCTTAAGAAACATCTAGATTCAACTGTCTAACGTTTGGCCGTCGCTCTTTCTCTGATTTCTGGTCCATGAATTGAATGACCGCCCTCTCTCCCTCGCCAAAAGCCTTCATTATGAAGTTTTAAATCCGGCCCTCAAGACTTATTTATTTCAAAAACCTAAGATTCTCTCTCTTAGTTCCATCTCATTGGTGGTCCTGCCTCAACAGAGACAAACCTCCCAACCACACACTGCCCGATTGCTATTACCTTTATGTGTTGTGCGTGTGCGCGTGTGAATCTATACATTTGATTTGTAAAAACTATTGATTGTAAACTGGCTGCGATGTGAATGAGTGGGATGAACGAAAGCGCTATGATTTGGAGTGTTTTCTAAAGATGTGGCGCATATATACAATTTCATTGATTATTTATTATCATTGATATGAAGAGAATGGGTTGAGGTGTTGGATCCAAATTAACCAAGGGTTGTCTTAGCATTGATCAACCAAACACAGACAGAGACAACACTGCATGCCAAACTATTGACAAATACATTTGGTGTGAAGCTTAATACAAACAAGAGGTGAATGAAATTAGACGGGAGTACTTTTTAAATGCAAGTTAAACTGGAAAACTGCATGTTGAATAGTTTTTTATTATGAAATCCAGGTAAACGACTTAGATTGGAAATCTTATAATTTGCGAGGTGCTGAGCTATGGGGTCAGGTCACTGAAGACACTCATCATTTTGTGGATTCAAGGGGTTTGCTTCACACTGAGTTTGTGTCCAGAGATGGCATCTTTGTACTGCTGATGAAGATGTTGAACAAGTGACACATGTTTGATAGCAACGCAATCAGAAATGCGCTAGCAGCTCGGACTCCTGTACATACATGAAACACAACATACAAGAAGCTCCTATACGCTTCCCTTTAGGAGCAGGAATGCTGTTTGTTTCTTAGGGTGCGTCAAAGTCTCGCTTTGAAATTCAGTGCTTAATTAAATGTTCAGTAATCAGATAGAAATATATAACAATAAGCTAGAGGGTTGTTTTGTTTTCTGCAGGAACTGTATCTAATCACACAGAAGAATGTATGACAGAAAATGTTTGGAGATGTAAGAAAATCATCAGTTTTATAGTTGTTCCCCAGAGCAGATCCTACCAGATTCGACTGTGGGAATATAAAATAAGCTGAAATGATATGACATGTCAGACATAAGTAAGAACATAGATCATAGCATACTGGCTGTCGAGGTTTGGAATTCATTTCAATGTCAGTATTCAATCATGTTCCGAAAGTATACAGGTGTGAGTCTGTCTTAAAAAGGGGCAATGTGCTAGGGGCTGCATTAATTTGTTATACCGCATTTAAAAGTTGAACACTTTGTTGTGTTAGACAAAGTTTCTGATATTCAGTCTGAATATTTGCTGCTATCAATGACACTGATTGCCTTTCACTGCCTTCTGTTGCCTTTTCACATGACTCAATTCGTGTGATAACAAATCATGTTTTTTTTGCCCTTCTATACAATGGCTTTGAAGATGAGAAATGACCTCTGTTCTAAGTTAAGCTCTTTATATTCCTGTCTGTAGCAGTAAGAAGGGAGCTAACTTGGTTGCCGGTTCGCTGATAATACAGCAGTTCTTTGCTGAAATACTGACAACTCCTTAGCAAAACAAAAGTGTCTCAGATGTACAAGTGAATTGTGATTAATGGCCCGGATTAAATTTATCACTAAATAAAATTAATTTCAAATTCTTGCAAAACTCTGTCGTGCGTCAACTATTTTAGAACTTATTGGCGTATCTTGTTGCACCACGAAATAAACTAATTCATAAATCACACCCTGAACGTTTATAAATCACACCGAAGCTTATTAAAATCACACCTGAACGCTTATATCACACCCGAACGCTTATAAATCACACCTGAACGCTCAGAATACTCGTATGCTTTATCTGCACTGGGTCTGCCCATTTATTCTCAGTCCATCAGATCTTGTTGGATTTACCCTGAGTCATACGCCTCTGGTAGACAAGCAAAAAGAGTTAGAGAAGTGAGTAAACATTCTGATGATAAACCTTGATCTGTGCACTCTGAGCTGCATGTTTAGTCTCAGTGTAGAAAGTAGTTTGTTGCAGTCAACACTAGGACAGTTACTGTGTTTATATATTTGATGAGTATCAATCTGCCTGTCAGTATTGTAATTGCCCTTCGTGGAATGATTAAGTGTTTTGGACTTTGATCTGTTGACTTTATTGTACCATCAGTCACACTCTTCACGCTTCAACCCCACAATCACTAGTCTGCTGCTATTGCTACAATTCATAATGTGAAGGCTAAAAGTGTCTACTATATACCTTTAAGTTGGAATGGTAAGGAGAGAACCCACACACGCTCACGCGCGCGCGCATGAAGGTTACGTGAAAACACATCTAGCTAAACACCTACCATCTTCATTAATGTATGAATAAATTTAAAATTCAAAAAGACTTGTTTTAGTTTGTCTTTTAGTCATATGTGCAAATGTCCTATCAAACAGCAAACTGCCCTGTATTACCCACCCCTTGCTAGCTTGTTGCCTGGTCCATAGTAGAGACTTGTGGGCACAAGGCTGGAGGATGCGGTAAGAGGTCAGTGTGGACGCTGGCTGTGTGTGTGTGAGTGTGAGTGTGTGTGTTCTTGTGTGTGTGTGTATGTGTGTGTTGTCGTGTGTGTTGTGAGTGCATATGTGTGTGTGTGTGTTGTGTGTATGTGAATTGTGTGTGTTGTGTGTGTGTATGTGTGTGTAGTGTGTGTGGGATATGGGTGTGTGTGTGTGTATGTGTGTGTGTGTGTGTGTTGTGTGTGTGTGTGTGTGTGTGTGTTGTGTATGTCGTTGTGGTGAGTGTGTGTGTGTATGTGTTTGTGTGTGTGTGTGTGTATGTGTGTTTTCAGTGTGTGTGTGTATGTGTGTGGGCTTTGTGTGTGTGTATGTGTGTGTGTGTGTGTCTGTGTGTGTGTGAGTGTGTGTTGTGATGTGTGTGTGTGTGTGTGTGTGTGTATGGTGTGTGTTTGTGTGTGTGTGTGTGTGTGTGTTATCATACTGTGTGTGTGTGTTGCTGTGTGTATGGTGTGTGTGTATGTCCCCCCTCTGTGTGTGTGTGTGTGTATGTGCTGTGTTTGTGTGTGTGTGTGTGTGTGTGTGTGGTGTGTGGTGTGTGTGTGTAGCCTGGATGGTTGCAGCGCGGAAGGAGGCAGGTCCTGGTAAGGAAGCAGGCACAACACCACGGCCAGCCGGGGAAGAAGCCAAGCTGTCTGTCTGTCTGTCTGTCTGTCTGCTCTTTTCTCTCTGGTGTGACCGTCGCTGACTATGGAGGGATTTGAAAATGCTGCTCAGGGCAGCATGCTTCCTGCACCTTCTGCCCTCTCCCCCAAACTTTCCTTGTCCTCCCCACTATCTGCGTCGGTCTCTCCTAGTCTTCTGACAGACAATCCCGTTTTTAAAAAAAATTCAGTTTCATCGTCTGCGAATCTCCCCGTGTCTGTTGCTTTCTGGTGTTTTTCTATATTATCTGGAACCACCCTGCACACTCCTTTTCTTGTTGTTGGACAAAGGACACGTGGGTCTTGCAGCTGCTGCATCAGAAACATGGCGTGAGAGGCTCTGCATGGTGAAAGAGGTAAATGGTTGTATTGGTCGTCAAGACCAAGCCCAAAGGCTTCACATGTCTGCCTGGCACACACTGGCTGAGGACACATGGGCAGAACTTGTCAACTGTGCAGAGACCCAACTGTCTGCCTGCATAAATGCCTGTTGCCTGAGCTGGGTGCAAGAGGTTTGCAGGCACGGAAGGCAGCTGCAGGCAGTGGAAAGTTCTGTGCCTTCATCCCTCTGAAGAGGCATGGCCACTGCAAACAACCGCCGCCTGCATGCTGACTGACTGGGAAGAGGAGGGGCTTTAGAAACTCCCCTGGAGTATCATCTGGACATGTGCCACTGGGTAGTGGAGTTCATTCTCTAACTGAAATCCATAACTAATGACAGGCCGCGCGGTTCAGGAGTGCGAGTGAAATGTCATCATTTATGGCGGCAGAGTAGTTCCTTTATAAAACAGTAACAATTAGATATACACATTTACCTTGTATGTGTGTGTGTGTGTAGAAAGGCTACAATGGAGAAAATATTCTGCAGGTAATGTTTTACTGAAGCGTAGTATTACCATCATTGACTTTGTTTTTATGGGAAAATGCATAGTGTGTGGACACTACCATCAGTTTTATACACACGAAAAGGATCAGTATTTACAGAGTTAAGAAGTTAAATCTTAAAAAACACAGCTTCAGTACTTGTACACTTGTAAGTGACACACGTAGATCTGATTTGCGCTTTATTAGACATAAAACAGACTGGCGCACACATATGTAGTTGAAAATTAAGTGGAGGAGAGATATTATCTCTCTATTCTTTGCAATTACCTTTAAGTAGTGAATGGGAGTCCAAGCAGTGCTATACAAATTCCCTGTTCATTTCAACCAGAAAAGCATAGTGTGTATGAATCGGTCATCCAAGGAACAGTGCCGCGTACACTCACTGCGTGTCTCCACGGTGAAGTAGAATTACGACGTTGAAGCTCGTGTTCCTTGCACACGAGGGCAATTGGGATCATAGCATCATATCCACCACGGTCGTTCTTGTTCTACACAGTCAGTTGAAGAGGGACGCCATCCTTGGTGCTCCAGCACAGGGCTGTTGCCAGGGCCTCTCAGCCTGCTGGTATCCAGCCTTTGGAGGCCTGCTGGTGATCACGCCCTTTGAGCAGGCCTGCTGGTGATCAGCTTTGGCAGGCACTGCTGGTGATCAGCCGCTTTGGCAAGGCCTGCTGGTGATCAGCCTTTGGCAGCCTGCATGGTGATAAGCCTTTGGCATGGCCTGCTGCAGTGATTCTGCTTTGGAGGCCTGTGGTGATCAGCCTTTGGCAGGCCTGCTGGTGATCCCCAGCCGGGCATCCTCTGGAACAGGCTGGCGATCGGCTAGATGAGCTCCCAACTCTGCAGCCACCTATCGGCTGTGATCCCAACAGCGGTCATTTCAGTTTTGAGATAGAAGCTATGTTATGCAGTTTACAGTTAGTTTACCACACAGGCGAAATGTGTAATGGAAGAAGTCAGAACCACACTTGCATCCAAAGAAGCACAACTCGCTGGTGTCTCACTGTTACTGTAGAAACACGGCATTGCGCTCATACTCCTTCCGCAAGGAAGGCAGCTCGGACAGCCCCCTTCACAGAAACATTCACTATTTTATCTGGAAAAAGCAACCAAACAATGAAGGTAATGGTAACAACAATACAATGAACACAACAATGACAAAGCAAATAATTTAGTTTGGGGATATTAGAATCGTGTGTATTTGGTTTGTAAAAAGTTGTATGTTGATAAATAAAAAACACACACATTGATCTGCAGCTGTGTTGGAAGAGCATGGCGAACACAAGGGGTGGGAGAAGGACAGGGATGGTAAGGTCCACAGGAGACAGACAGGGGAGGACGGTCTGTGACTGGTCACTGTGTTTCTAATTCCAGTGAACAGGGAACTGATGTAGCCAGGTACCTGGTGCCTTGATGTTTTATACACCCCTTCAGCTTTCTTTCATTTGTCCCTTTTCAAGGGAGAGCATCGTTGGCTTCTTCACTGTTTTGTCTGTTGTAATGGGCATGTGGGGAGGAATGAGCTGTACCGCTCTTCAGTAAATGAGCTGTACCACTCTTCAGTGTTTTGTCTGTTGTAATGGACATGTAAAAGGCATAGGACACCCTGAAGAAACTCACAAAACCACTTCAAACCAAATCATAAAGTCATTGAAGGACAGCTATTTATAATAATGTATGGAATTTATATAAGCGCTTCCTGGAATCTTGTAAAACAACAAAATCTCAAATAGCGCTAAGATTTTATTACATACCACTTTAAGTTGAAATTCGGGCTGCTCTCCCCGCAGGGAGTGCAGGGAGAACGCGCGTCGCCACTAAGCGCTGCGCCACCCTTTCACCCTTTTTTTTTTCTGCAGCGGCATTTGCTTTCCTCTCAGAGTGGCTTTTTGTCTAGAATTTTTGCCAGGAGAAACTCTCATGTTGCCGTGGTTTTTCTTTACTGCGCTAAATAATTATGTGTAACACGCACGGGACTCGTTTTATCGTCCATCCGAAAGATCTAGGCCCAGATCACCACTCATGTCTAATGGAGGGGGAAAAAATTCGGTCCAAACGGGGTACGAACCGCGCCACACTTCAGACCCGGACTTATTCGCTTTCTAGACAGGCGCGTTACCTCTAGCCACCGATCCACCATCATTGAAGACTGCTCCGGGAAACCTCCTCTCAGAAGCTCAGCTGTTACTTGACAGGTGTCTGAGTATTGTCAACGAACTATACAATACCTCCAATACAACCTGGGGGGGGGGGGGGGGGGGGGGGGGGGGGTGGGGACAAGAGCTAACTAGAAGAGGAAGCAGCACATTAGAGCACCTGCAATTACCTATACTAGGAAGAAGTGGAGAGGCCATCGCCGCAGTTACCCAGTAGGAAAGTCCAGGAAGACAGAATACCAGCAGAGCTGCTCAAGCATGGTGGACGAAACAGTCATCACACATGTTACAGCTATTGTCAGAAGATTTGGGAGACAAAACAGAGTCCAACAGAATGGGACACAATCCACTCATCATACTCCTGCCCAAGTCGGGGGAATTTACGCCAATGCCACAAAACTAAAATTTAGGAACATCACGCCTTCTAGCCACGCCGCAAGGATCATGCTCAAGTTATTTTGAAATCGACTCAAGATTGGATGAAGAAGAACACCTATCCCTGCGAGGAAACAAGCTCGGGTTAGGGGCAGGCAGGAGCACAATCGAACAGATTTTTAACTGCCACATCCTGATGGAAAAAACCTCTTTCCACATCAGAGAGCCCTGTTCACAACTTCACTGACTTCAAGAAGGCTTTCGACAGAGTTAAGGACGATAGGCCATTGGCAGGTCCTCTAGAATGTTTGGCATTGAAGAAGGATAAGTGCAAATGCATTCAAAGCACTATACAACACCGCAAGCAGTGCGTCCTTATGAACAATCAGGCGGAGGATTACTTCAAAACCACTGTTGAGGGTCCGACAGGATGCCTTGTTATCTCCAGCCATGTTTTAATCTGTTCTTGAAACATTATGAGAGAAGACCCTCCATGACTTCCACTCTACCATCTCCATGGCCGGCTGAACCCCTCAACAACTTGCGGTTTGCGATGACATTGACCCTCATGGTCGGAAGTAACACAGCAGCGGCTAGATCTTGAGAACAGAGCTGGAGCATATGGGATGGAGGATGAGCTCGAGAGAAAAGTAAGTAACTTGTGAACTAGCACGAGCAACGCCACTGCTAAATTTACTTGAAACGGCCAACAACTGGTAAGGAGGTAGACGCCTTTTAAATACCTTGGCGATACACTCATAAAAGCACGGGCGATCGACGACAGAAATCAAAGTCAGCAATAGCCATGGCAACATCTTCCATGACAAAACTTACCACCATATGGAAAAGTAAGAGATCAGTCTCCCAATCAACTAATAGCTCTACAAAGCCCTTATTCAGACGATCCTGCCTGTACGGAAGTGAAACCTGGACTTGATGCGTGGTAAACAGCAAGCGAATCCAGTCATTGAAACAAAATGCACAGAAAAACTGTTGGGCATATCTGGATTGAGACGAAAGTCAATGAATTGTCAAGAGCAAAAGTAACACGGCTTGCAGGTCACAGAAACCTTCTCACCATCGTTCAGAGAAAGCTGAACATGTTCAGGCCACGTCTACTGCCACAACACTCTTCACACACAGGATCAGCAGGAACCTCGAACGTGGTGTGCAGAAAGAGGGGAGACAGAACAAGTCTTGGATGGGACAAACATCAGAGGGATGGACCAGGATGAATGACTCGGCACTCTGCGCAGAGGCCGAGGACCGAGATGGATGGAGGAGGCTTACCACGGTAGTCGTCTTTCGTGTCTCCTCCACGACCGCCAGGTCAGGGACTTGATGATGATGATGATGAATGGGCATATGGGGAGGAATGAGCTGTACCGCTCTCTTCAGTTGATGAGAAACCTTTTTGTGGGACGCTGTAGGCATTGGCTCATAGCTATTGAGGGCATTAATTGATATGAGGGCATTGACAATTGTTATTATGCAAAGATAAGAAAAAAGAAGTTTAGGGACTGGCTAGTGTGGATGTGATTGTTTCACTTCAAACACCAAAGAAGAGTACTTCGCAACCTGCTACATACTTTGAGAAGATTGGGCTGCCTTTTTTTTTTTTACTTCGTCATATATGATAATGCTAAAACGTTAGAGTGTGTGTGTGTGTGTTGCGTGCGTTGTGTTAGTGGTGTGTGAGAGGAGGAAAGAGAGAGAGAGAGAGAGGGAGAAGGAGAAGAGGATGATAGAGACGAGACGAGACCGAGAGAAAGAACTGTTTTTCATCCAGCCCTCAAAAAGAAATAGAAAAGAAAAGAAAAGAAAAAGGGACAATAAAAGCAATAGCATAATTATGATCACATATGAAGTACACCACACATTGATATCAACATCTACACGCGAGAGAGAGAGATAGAGACAGCGACAGACAGACGGACGGACTCAGACAGACAGACGACAAGACAGGCAGGCAGGCAGCAGGCAGGCAGACAGACAGACAGATAGAGATAGACAGACAGACAAAACAGTAGGGACAGATAGACAGTCTGTGATAGAGACAGTGATAGCGAGACGAGGAGGACAAGAAGTATGGAATGCGGAAATAAAGTGTAATTAATACAATCTTGGGAAGGAGTATGGTTGTATCACATTGTTTCATCAACCGATCTTGATACATTTTTTTACATTTTTTATAGATTAGTTTTCATTTTGTAGTTGGTAGAGGAAGCTATTCCACACCAGCCCCCAGAATATGCTAGACTTGATATGAATAGTGTTATCTTAGGTAGAGGTAGATTAATCAAATGAGAGTGTCTAAATTCATTTTATGTGAAGATGATTTGTAATAAAGTATGGGGCATTTCCAGCAAGATCCTTACTGCATCAAAACTCTTATGAAAAAGAAGTTGACTTAAGGGAAGATTGTTAATATCTGATATGGTCAGCAACTGTTAAGAGTTGATGATTTGTTTAGGATAAAGCTTATAGGGCTGTTATGCACCCTCATATTAATGTAAGGTATGAAAATTATTGATGGCCATATCCACAGTGTAGATGCATAATCTATTGCTGATGAATGTAAGAAATAAAAGTTATTTTGGGCATGCTAGAGTTAGGAAGTTTTTTTATCTTACGGCGTTGCGTATATTTTGAGGCAATGTTTTTTTAGCAGTTTTGGATGTGGGCAGACCATAATAGGTTGTTGTCAATAGTTATTCCTAGAAAAGATTTGTGATTGAGACTTCTTCAATTTTATCATTGCCAATGTAGAGAAATGGGAGATTGCTATTAAATGGTTTCGTTTCTGTCTTGTGAAGATGAGCATAAATTTAGTTTTCTTTGGAATGAAGGGCCTATATTATGGTTCAATAGTGAGTCCATTCACAGAAGTAACATTATATATCTTCTTGCGAATGCGAAAGATTCAACGATTGTTAACATGGTTTATAATCAATAGTTGTGTGATGTCATCTGCAAATTAATCAACTGGAAGTTCTTTCATAAGTCTGCTTGATGAATTTGTAAACAGAAATATATATCCAAATGGATGAAAAACTTATTAATTGAATTATTTCGAAAATGTCAATAGATGGATAATGAAATGGTTTCTTAAACATACTATTCTGGTTCCAACACAAGCACCAAAGGACGCAACTTTATTGATATATAGGACGCCAGTCAGATACACCAAAACTTGGGCATTCGAGCGTAGAGATTAAAAACCATGTTGCGCCAAGTCGCAATGGTGAATAACAGACTTATCAATGAGTATTGCACTTTGATCACACTTTTCTTTTTCACTTTCATCAATCAGTACTGCACTATATGCTCACATCACTTTCTTTTTCCACTTTTCTTCGCAATCAGTAAGCACTATTTTCACACATACTTTCTGTTCACTTTCATCAATCAGTTATGCCTACTATATTCACACATCTTTCTTTTTCACTTTCATCCATTCTGTATGACTATATTCAAACTTCTTCTGTTCACTTTCGATCAATCTAGTAGCACTATTTTTCACAATCTTTCTTTTTCACTTTCATCATGTCAGTATGCACTATTTTTCACACCTCTTTTCTTGTTACTTTCTATCATACAGTATGCCTATTTTAACACACTTCTTTTCTTTCACTTGCATCACACTGTATGCAATATTTTCACACATCTGTAATGTGCATCTCACAAAAATTACTGTGTGCTAGGTCCATGCATTACTCTCCCATTCCATCTACCTTGTGGGCATGTGTCAGTTCAGCAACAATCCAATTCACCTTATAAAGATTTCTGTGTTGATGTACTTTCTCTGAAAACCACAGCACGCTTCAATTAGGTTGGGGGTTGACCTAACGAAAACAACCACACACCCCCCCCTTCCCACTTCCCACCCCAGATATAGTGGTGTTATAGTAGGCTAGTTGGACTGAAAAGGAGGACCTCCTGACCCACGGAATACTTTAGCAGTTGCCCTCAGGGAATCAGGCTTAAGAAAGTAAGTACTTGTGTGGGCAATAACAATAGGGTAACAGCACTGAATTACCGTTTTCTAATATTTGTTTTGTGAAACTGTTGCCACGTTCCTTTTCAGTACAAGCTCACATGGGAAGAAAGCAATATAAAAGCAAATTGGAGATACAGGCACGTACTTTTGGAGAGAAGAGGAATAGTCCTACACGTGTCTGACACACCCCAGTGTTACAACACTCTCGTCATGATGATAGGAGGACAATTAGTCCATACTCACTGGCTGGACACACCCTGCTGTTCTACAACTCACTTCATCGTCATGATGATAGAGGCTGTGAAAAAGCCCAGACATGCCAGATCTTCACAGGCTTGACGTGCCAAATGTGTGGTAGAAACAGCCTTACTGTCAATCTTAAAGGGGAACAGGTCTTTTTAGTGTAGAAGGTCCTTATGTTGTGGCTGTTTAGACTGCTGTAATTCTCTTTTGGTTTTGTCTACCTAGTCGGTTCATCCATCCACTCTCTTCTCAACGCATACAAACGCTGAGATCGACTGTCTGAGAAAGACAAATCTGAACACATCACTCCTCTTCTGCTGATCTCTTCACTGGCTGCCTGGTCTCACAAAGACTGAAGTATTAGATCAATTACCCTATGTTTCACATGTCTCAAAAATGCTAATAATAAGAATAATAATATAATAATAATAATAATAATAATGTATAGGAATTTTTATTGCGCTGTAATCTTGTAAGTAACAATAAAAGCGCTCAGATTTTTTTCTGAGGATAATGGTATAAGCACTCATGTGCTTTGTTTTTTTACTTCAGTCCCTGTGTGTATGCGGTTTGTAAATGTTGTCATCTGTTTCCCCCCGGCACACAATGGCCTACTCTTTCGAAAGCGGAACAGGTATTTAAACAGTTGTCGCGCTAGGTGTTCTGCAATGCGTATCGCACTCGGTGGCCTCCGGCTTTATAGTCCTCTTACGAGGTATGCCACACATCTTATCTCTGTAACTGTCTTCACTGTATATTCTCATCCCGTTCCCTTCGGTTAGCCGCAGAACGTTTGTGCCTTCGAACACCCAGATTCAAAAACACCTCTGTTAGGTCGTCGCTCTTTTTCTATTCTGTCCATCACTGAATGACCTCTCTCTTTCACTTCGGATTGAGACTTATAACGAAACAGTCCCGTGTTCGAACGCATGCAGTACATCTTGCGTACATGTAAATCATGTTCCGCTTTTCGGAAGAGTAGGCATTGTGTGCGGTGATGGAAACAGACGACAGTATTTACAAAACTGCATACACACGGGTACTGGATACAAAAAAGCACATGGGTGCTTATTCCATTATCCTCGATAAAAAAGAATAAATAATTTGTTTTAAAAAAACTTCGCCAAAAGTCTTCATTGGGTACCTTGAAATACAGCCTCAAAACACACTTATTTTCTACCTGAGATTTTCTCCTCATATCTGTCCCTAATTTTCATCAGTATCCTTTATTTTATATTTTATATTTATTTTATTCTTTTATATCGAGGATCATGGAATAGAAGCACTTATGTTCTTTATACATCTAGTCCCCAGTGTGTATGCGGTTTGTGATTCCTGTGATCTGTCCCACGGACACAATGGCTTACTTTACCAAAAGCGGACATGATTTTTCTAACGTGTGCGCAGATGTTCTGCCGTGGCAGTTCGCACACGGATGGCCTCGGTTTACGTTTTCCGAAGGAGTATGGGGAGAGTGGAAATCGTCTGCAAATGATGTTAACTCCAGTAAAAAATCCCCTTTGATCGGGACGAATCGAACTCGGTTTGTCAAGATTGCGAGCGCACATGGTCTAACCCACTAGGTTATACGTCACCCCTTCACTACCTAAGTGTGAATGTGTGTGTGTGTGTGTGTGTGATGTGTGTGTGTGTGTGTGTGTGTGTGTGTGTGTGTGTGTGTTTGTGTGTGTGTGCGCGCGCGCGCGCGCGGTGCGTACGTGGTGCGTGCCGTGCGTGCGTACTCGTCGCATGGATTTAATTATATGTTCTTTGTCATATGTTGTCGTCTACTATAAATTCCTTACAATTGTTATCATTATTATTATTATAATTATTATTATTATTATTATGTTTAGGATGGTGTAAAATATTTGAAGTGCAAGCGCTTCGATTTGTAGGTTTTTACAAGATTCAGCGCTCTATAATTTCTATATATTCTGTCTTCTTGTCTTGTTCCTTGTTCATTGTTCTATGTTCTTCTTGTTCTTCTTCTTCTTCTTTGGTTCTTCTTCTTCTTCTTTTCTTCTTTCTTCTTTTCTTCTCTTCTTCTTCGTATTCTTCTTCTTCTTAATTATTTAGTGATTATTATTATTATTTTTATATTAATCCTGTCTGGCTTATGGCAGGAGGGTTTTAGGTCCTTAATGATCTGAGGGCAAGACATAGTAGGGCTAAAAGGAGTCATTAATGTTGTTTCCATGACTGGAGTGACCCACGCAACCTCAAAGAAGAGGTCATTGATGCCCTGTTTAGAATGATGCTCTGGTTGACATTAACTTGAAGAATCACGAAGATTCATCAATTATTGATGCTGTCTTCATGTTCCACAGCTATTTTGACGCAGGCTTGCAACTTTCTGCGCAAAAAAATAGTCATTCCGTCTTAAAGTTCAGATTAGAACAACTCGCTTCTGTTGCTATGCAACCAACAAGCAACCGAGTCTGCGCAACAACAATCCGAACCAACCCAACCAACAACCACACCTCTCTCGCCACACTCATCAGTTAGCTTCCCTTCCTTGTAGCCAGGCATGAGGTCTTACTGCCTAGCAGAGTGAACAGCATTCGTAGATTTTAGACAAAAAAAGTGTCAGCAAGATGTCTTTAATCATAAGCTGTGAACGCATTATAGTTTTTAGAGTAGTAATATGCTTCAGCAAGATGTTCTCACTCATAAGCTAGTGAACAGCATTCAGATTTAGAAAGTAAAAGTAGTCTAGCAAGATGTCTTACTCATAAGCAGTATGAACAGCATTCTAGATTTTAGAAGTTAAAGTGTTCAGCAAGATTCGTTTACCCATAAGCAGTGAACAGATTCTAGATTTTAGAAGTTAACGTGTCAGCAAGATGTCTTACCACTTAGCAGTGTACAGCATTCTAGATTTAGAAAGTAAAAGTGTCTCAGCAAGATGTCTCACCTCATAAGCATTTGGTGAACAGCATTCTAGATTTTAGAATAGTAAAAGTGTTCAGCTAGATGTCTTTACTCGCAAGCAGTGAAAAAGCATTCTAGATTTTAGAAAGTAAAGTGTTCAGCAGATGTCTCACTCATAAGCAGTGAACAGCATTCTAGATTTTAGAAAGTTAAAAGTGTTCAGCAAGATGTCTTACCCATAAGCAGTGAACAGCATTCTAGATTTTAGAAAGTAAAAGTGTTCAGCAAGATGTCTCACTCATAAGCAGTGAACAGCATTCTAGATTTTAGAAAGTAAAAGTGTTCAGCAAGATGTCTCACTCATAAGCAGTGAACAGCATTCTAGATTTTAGAAAGTAAAAGTGTTCTAGCAGATGGTCTTACTCATAAGGCAGTCTGAACAGAGCAATTAGATTTTAGAAAAGTAAATGCTGTTCAGCAGCTGTTTACTCATAAGCAGATGAACAGCATTCTAGATTTTAGAAAGTAAAAGTGTTCAGCAAGATGTCTCACTCATAAGCAGTGAACAGCATTCTAGTTTTTAGAAAGTAAAAGTGTTCAGCATGATGTCTCACTCATAAGCAGTGAAGAACATTCTAGATTTTAGAAAGTAAAAGTGTTCAGCATGCCCGTGAAGGTACCCCCACCCAGGGCGTTGGCACAGCTGCTCAAGGCTGCACTGGGGCTGAGGCAGGCTGACAGCTGCGCGTGTTGTGATGATGGCCAACACTCCCTGCTAGCTCTTGTGAGAGAAAGACAACATCTGCTTACAGGCAGGCCCCTGGAAGAAAAGGCGAGTGTTCACTAAACTGCTCTGACCCACCCGCCCATGTTTGGGCTGTGCTTCTTCAGGAGAGGGGAAAACTTCTTGCTGCTTCCCCCCTTTCCTCCCCTCCCCCTGCATCCATCTCTACTGTCTTCTAGAGACTCAAAGGCCCTTGTGGAACGTGAACGACTAAACATTCCGTCAAACAAGACCTCGATACATAGGTTGAGAAGGAAGCAGACACTAGCACATCACACAGAAGGGGCCTGGGTGGTTATGTGCTTCCAAGGAGTTATAGTTTCTGTATGCGAAGCGCTGACTTTTCCAAAGCAAGCTGGTCTCTGATTCAGACTGTACAATAATTGGTTGGTATTAGGATACCACAGGGAACAGTTCTCTCTTTACACATTCTCCTTTTCAATCATGATCTTATGCAGGTCTTGTCAGTAGTTAATACGACCTTGTTTTTAATACGGCCGGTGCTATTGGCTTGTGGGCAGTTACCACTTCTCCTCTAACATGTAATTAAAAGAAAAGGGATAATTGTGTCAAAAGTTATCTATCCATCTCTACTACGCATACAAAACTTGAAGCTCGACTGGTCCTTAAGAAAGAAAAAAATCTGAAAAATCATCCTCTTCTTGCGAGATTCTCAATGGTTGCATGTCTAACAAAGATGGATTAAATCACATACCCTCTGTTTCAAATGTGTTCCACAAATCTGCACTCCCTCTTATCTCTGTAACTGGTCTTCACCTGTACCAATCATCGCGTTCCCTTCGTACCAGCCGCAGATACTTTGTGCTTTAGTACACCAGATTCAACAACCACTGTTAGGCCGTCGCTCTTCTAGTTTTGGATCTCACCTGGAAATTGACCTCCCTCTTTTCACTTCGTCAAAAGCCTTCACTTGATTCCGTGTCAAATCAAGCCTCAAAACACACTTTATTTCCTACACTGAGACTTTCCCCCACATTTTCTGTCCACCGTATTTTCACTGCGATCTTCACCTTCTAAGTGGTGTTCCGTGTGTTGTTGTGTGTGCGTGTGCTGTGCGTGTGCAGGCGTCAGTGCGCGGCGCATGATTCATGATTGAATTCGTGTTGCATCGTTATGTTTAAGGAGAGTTGCATGCCTGTGAATGATTGAGTGCTAAGCCACCCGCTTACGATTTGTTTGTATTTACAGTTTCAGCGCTATATAAATTCATATATTATTATTACTTATTATTATTTATTATTTTTATTATTATTCAGGATAAACTAAACAGACTTCGTAATACATGACAACACACTCTCAATGAGCACAAAGTTCATCACCAGGACCTGCCAGTCGTGATACTATCACATTACGGGAATCAGTGCAGTTCGAAAGTACCTGTCCGCCTGATGCAACAGCAAAACATTGTCACATCCATCATTCTCTCGAAGGCGAATGGACATTGCGTCTATTCTACTTACTGGCGGTCTCCCAGCTTTCTTCTATCCACTCCCTTTAAATCGAATACAATACTCCTGCAGCTCGACTAGTCCTCAGAAAGAAAAAAATCTGAGTCCATTACTCCTCTCTTGTAATCTCTCCACTGGCTGCGTCCACAGTGAGTAAACTATAAGATCAGTACCCTTCTGTCTTACAATGCCTCCACTAAAACCCTAGCACCTTCCCTACTCTGTGATGTTTCCATCTGTACACTCCTCTAGTCCCTCCGCAATGCTGCGCTACCTTGTGCTTAAGAAACATCTAGATTCAACTGTCTAACGTTTGGCCGTCGCTCTTTCTCTGATTTCTGGTCCATGAATTGAATGACCGCCCTCTCTCCCTCGCCAAAAGCCTTCATTATGAAGTTTTAAATCCGGCCCTCAAGACTTATTTATTTCAAAAACCTAAGATTCTCTCTCTTAGTTCCATCTCATTGGTGGTCCTGCCTCAACAGAGACAAACCTCCCAACCACACACTGCCCGATTGCTATTACCTTTATGTGTTGTGCGTGTGCGCGTGTGAATCTATACATTTGATTTGTAAAAACTATTGATTGTAAACTGGCTGCGATGTGAATGAGTGGGATGAACGAAAGCGCTATGATTTGGAGTGTTTTCTAAAGATGTGGCGCATATATACAATTTCATTGATTATTTATTATCATTGATATGAAGAGAATGGGTTGAGGTGTTGGATCCAAATTAACCAAGGGTTGTCTTAGCATTGATCAACCAAACACAGACAGAGACAACACTGCATGCCAAACTATTGACAAATACATTTGGTGTGAAGCTTAATACAAACAAGAGGTGAATGAAATTAGACGGGAGTACTTTTTAAATGCAAGTTAAACTGGAAAACTGCATGTTGAATAGTTTTTTATTATGAAATCCAGGTAAACGACTTAGATTGGAAATCTTATAATTTGCGAGGTGCTGAGCTATGGGGTCAGGTCACTGAAGACACTCATCATTTTGTGGATTCAAGGGGTTTGCTTCACACTGAGTTTGTGTCCAGAGATGGCATCTTTGTACTGCTGATGAAGATGTTGAACAAGTGACACATGTTTGATAGCAACGCAATCAGAAATGCGCTAGCAGCTCGGACTCCTGTACATACATGAAACACAACATACAAGAAGCTCCTATACGCTTCCCTTTAGGAGCAGGAATGCTGTTTGTTTCTTAGGGTGCGTCAAAGTCTCGCTTTGAAATTCAGTGCTTAATTAAATGTTCAGTAATCAGATAGAAATATATAACAATAAGCTAGAGGGTTGTTTTGTTTTCTGCAGGAACTGTATCTAATCACACAGAAGAATGTATGACAGAAAATGTTTGGAGATGTAAGAAAATCATCAGTTTTATAGTTGTTCCCCAGAGCAGATCCTACCAGATTCGACTGTGGGAATATAAAATAAGCTGAAATGATATGACATGTCAGACATAAGTAAGAACATAGATCATAGCATACTGGCTGTCGAGGTTTGGAATTCATTTCAATGTCAGTATTCAATCATGTTCCGAAAGTATACAGGTGTGAGTCTGTCTTAAAAAGGGGCAATGTGCTAGGGGCTGCATTAATTTGTTATACCGCATTTAAAAGTTGAACACTTTGTTGTGTTAGACAAAGTTTCTGATATTCAGTCTGAATATTTGCTGCTATCAATGACACTGATTGCCTTTCACTGCCTTCTGTTGCCTTTTCACATGACTCAATTCGTGTGATAACAAATCATGTTTTTTTTGCCCTTCTATACAATGGCTTTGAAGATGAGAAATGACCTCTGTTCTAAGTTAAGCTCTTTATATTCCTGTCTGTAGCAGTAAGAAGGGAGCTAACTTGGTTGCCGGTTCGCTGATAATACAGCAGTTCTTTGCTGAAATACTGACAACTCCTTAGCAAAACAAAAGTGTCTCAGATGTACAAGTGAATTGTGATTAATGGCCCGGATTAAATTTATCACTAAATAAAATTAATTTCAAATTCTTGCAAAACTCTGTCGTGCGTCAACTATTTTAGAACTTATTGGCGTATCTTGTTGCACCACGAAATAAACTAATTCATAAATCACACCCTGAACGTTTATAAATCACACCGAAGCTTATTAAAATCACACCTGAACGCTTATATCACACCCGAACGCTTATAAATCACACCTGAACGCTCAGAATACTCGTATGCTTTATCTGCACTGGGTCTGCCCATTTATTCTCAGTCCATCAGATCTTGTTGGATTTACCCTGAGTCATACGCCTCTGGTAGACAAGCAAAAGAGTAGAGAAGTGATAAACATTCTGATGATAAACCTTGTCTGTAGCATTCCTAGCTGCATGTTCTAGTCTCAGTTGTAGAAAGTAGTTGCCAGTCAACACTAGGACAGTTACTGTGTTATATATTTGATGAGTATCAATCTGCCTGTCAGTATTGTAATTGCCCTTCGTGGGATGATTAAAGTGTTTTTGACTTTGATCTGTTAGACTTTAAAGCATCAGTCACACTCTTCACGCTTCAACCCCAATCACTAGTCTGCTGCTTTGCTACATTCATAATGTGAAGGTAAAACTGTCTACATTACCTTTAAGTGAATGGTAAGGAGAAGAACCCACACACGCTCACGCGCGCGCGCATGAAGGTTACGTGAAAACACATCTAGCTAAACACCTACCATCTTCATTAATGTATGAATAAATTTAAAATTCAAAAAGACTTGTTTTAGTTTGTCTTTTAGTCATATGTGCAAATGTCCTATCAAACAGCAAACTGCCCTGTATTACCCACCCCTTGCTAGCTTGTTGCCTGGTCCATAGTAGAGACTTGTGGGCACAAGGCTGGAGGATGCGGTAAGAGGTCAGTGTGGACGCTGGCTGTGTGTGTGTGAGTGTGAGTGTGTGTGTTCTTGTGTGTGTGTGTATGTGTGTGTTGTCGTGTGTGTTGTGAGTGCATATGTGTGTGTGTGTGTTGTGTGTATGTGAATTGTGTGTGTTGTGTGTGTGTATGTGTGTGTAGTGTGTGTGGGATATGGGTGTGTGTGTGTGTATGTGTGTGTGTGTGTGTGTTGTGTGTGTGTGTGTGTGTGTGTGTTGTGTATGTCGTTGTGGTGAGTGTGTGTGTGTATGTGTTTGTGTGTGTGTGTGTGTATGTGTGTTTTCAGTGTGTGTGTGTATGTGTGTGGGCTTTGTGTGTGTGTATGTGTGTGTGTGTGTGTCTGTGTGTGTGTGAGTGTGTGTTGTGATGTGTGTGTGTGTGTGTGTGTGTGTATGGTGTGTGTTTGTGTGTGTGTGTGTGTGTGTGTTATCATACTGTGTGTGTGTGTTGCTGTGTGTATGGTGTGTGTGTATGTCCCCCCTCTGTGTGTGTGTGTGTGTATGTGCTGTGTTTGTGTGTGTGTGTGTGTGTGTGTGTGGTGTGTGGTGTGTGTGTGTAGCCTGGATGGTTGCAGCGCGGAAAAGAGGCAGGTTCTGGTAAGGGAAGACAGGCACAACACCACGGCCAGCCGGGAAGAAGCCCAAAGCTGTCTGTCTGTTCTGTCTTCTGGTCTGTCTGCTCTTTTCTCTCTGGTGTGACCGTCGCTGACTATGGAGGGATTTGAAAATGCTGCTCAGGGCAGCATGCTTCCTGCACCTTCTGCCCTCCTCCCCCAAACTTTCCTTGTCCTCCCCACTATCTGCGTCGGTCTCTCCTAGTCTTCTGACAGACAATCCCGTTTTTAAAAAAAATTCAGTTTCATCGTCTGCGAATCTCCCCGTGTCTGTTGCTTTCTGGTGTTTTTCTATATTATCTGGAACCCCCCTCACCACTCCTCTTTCTTTGTTGTTGGACAAAGGATCACGTGGTCTTGCAGCTGCTGCATCAGAACATGGCGTGAGGAGGCTGCATGGTGAAAGAGGTAAATGGTTGTATTGGTCGTCAAGACCAAGCCCAAAGGCTTCACATGTCTGCCTGGCACACACTGGCTGAGGACACATGGGCAGAACTTGTCAACTGTGCAGAGACCCAACTGTCTGCCTGCATAAATGCCTGTTGCCTGAGCTGGGTGCAAGAGGTTTGCAGGCACGGAAGGCAGCTGCAGGCAGTGGAAAGTTCTGTGCCTTCATCCCTCTGAAGAGGCATGGCCACTGCAAACAACCGCCGCCTGCATGCTGACTGACTGGGAAGAGGAGGGGCTTTAGAAACTCCCCTGGAGTATCATCTGGACATGTGCCACTGGGTAGTGGAGTTCATTCTCTAACTGAAATCCATAACTAATGACAGGCCGCGCGGTTCAGGAGTGCGAGTGAAATGTCATCATTTATGGCGGCAGAGTAGTTCCTTTATAAAACAGTAACAATTAGATATACACATTTACCTTGTATGTGTGTGTGTGTGTAGAAAGGCTACAATGGAGAAAATATTCTGCAGGTAATGTTTTACTGAAGCGTAGTATTACCATCATTGACTTTGTTTTTATGGGAAAATGCATAGTGTGTGGACACTACCATCAGTTTTATACACACGAAAAGGATCAGTATTTACAGAGTTAAGAAGTTAAATCTTAAAAAACACAGCTTCAGTACTTGTACACTTGTAAGTGACACACGTAGATCTGATTTGCGCTTTATTAGACATAAAACAGACTGGCGCACACATATGTAGTTGAAAATTAAGTGGAGGAGAGATATTATCTCTCTATTCTTTGCAATTACCTTTAAGTAGTGAATGGGAGTCCAAGCAGTGCTATACAAATTCCCTGTTCATTTCAACCAGAAAAGCATAGTGTGTATGAATCGGTCATCCAAGGAACAGTGCCGCGTACACTCACTGCGTGTCTCCACGGTGAAGTAGAATTACGACGTTGAAGCTCGTGTTCCTTGCACACGAGGGCAATTGGGATCATAGCATCATATCCACCACGGTCGTTCTTGTTCTACACAGTCAGTTGAAGAGGGACGCCATCCTTGGTGCTCCAGCACAGGGCTGTTGCCAGGGCCTCTCAGCCTGCTGGTATCCAGCCTTTGGAGGCCTGCTGGTGATCACGCCCTTTGAGCAGGCCTGCTGGTGATCAGCTTTGGCAGGCACTGCTGGTGATCAGCCGCTTTGGCAAGGCCTGCTGGTGATCAGCCTTTGGCAGCCTGCATGGTGATAAGCCTTTGGCATGGCCTGCTGCAGTGATTCTGCTTTGGAGGCCTGTGGTGATCAGCCTTTGGCAGGCTGCTGGTGATCCAGCCGGGCATCACCTCTGGAAACAGGTGGCGATCCGGCTAGATGAGCTCCAACTCTGCAGCCACTATCGGCTTGATCCCAACAGCTGTCTTTTC
The DNA here is from genome assembly GCA_028751875.1 of Rapana venosa. Taxonomy (NCBI): domain Eukaryota; kingdom Metazoa; phylum Mollusca; class Gastropoda; order Neogastropoda; family Muricidae; genus Rapana; species Rapana venosa. Next base: position 78,488,391 of record CM054139.1, read on the forward strand.
AGTTTTGAGATAGATCTTATGTTATGCCAGTTTACAGTTAGTTTACCACACAGGCGAAATGTGTAATGGAAGAATGTAAGTACCACACATTGCATCCAAAGAAGCACAACTCGCTGGTGTCTCACTGTTACTGTAGAAACACGGCATTGCGCTCATACTCCTTCCGCAAGGAAGGCAGCTCGGACAGCCCCCTTCACAGAAACATTCACTATTTTATCTGGAAAAAGCAACCAAACAATGAAGGTAATGGTAACAACAATACAATGAACACAACAATGACAAAGCAAATAATTTAGTTTGGGGATATTAGAATCGTGTGTATTTGGTTTGTAAAAAGTTGTATGTTGATAAATAAAAAACACACACATTGATCTGCAGCTGTGTTGGAAGAGCATGGCGAACACAAGGGTGGGAGAAAGACAGGGATGGTACAGGTCCACAGGAGGACAGACAGGGGAGGACGGTCTGTGACTGGTCACTGTGTTTCTAATTCCAGTGAACAGGGAACTGATGTAGCCAGGTACCTGGTGCCTTGATGTTTTATACACCCCTTCAGCTTTCTTTCATTTGTCCCTTTTCAAGGGAGAGCATCGTTGGCTTCTTCACTGTTTTGTCTGTTGTAATGGGCATGTGGGGAGGAATGAGCTGTACCGCTCTTCAGTAAATGAGCTGTACCACTCTTCAGTGTTTTGTCTGTTGTAATGGACATGTAAAAGGCATAGGACACCCTGAAGAAACTCACAAAACCACTTCAAACCAAATCATAAGTCATTGAAGACAGCTAATAATAATAATGTATGGAATTTATATAGCGCTGAATCTTGTAAAACAACAAATCAAAGCGCTCAGATTTTATTTCATACCACTTTAAGTTGAAATTCGGGCTGCTCTCCCCGCAGGGAGTGCAGGGAGAACGCGCGTCGCCACTAAGCGCTGCGCCACCCTTTCACCCTTTTTTTTTTCTGCAGCGGCATTTGCTTTCCTCTCAGAGTGGCTTTTTGTCTAGAATTTTTGCCAGGAGAAACTCTCATGTTGCCGTGGTTTTTCTTTACTGCGCTAAATAATTATGTGTAACACGCACGGGACTCGTTTTATCGTCCATCCGAAAGATCTAGGCCCAGATCACCACTCATGTCTAATGGAGGGGGAAAAAATTCGGTCCAAACGGGGTACGAACCGCGCCACACTTCAGACCCGGACTTATTCGCTTTCTAGACAGGCGCGTTACCTCTAGCCACCGATCCACCATCATTGAAGACTGCTCCGGGAAACCTCCTCTCAGAAGCTCAGCTGTTACTTGACAGGTGTCTGAGTATTGTCAACGAACTATACAATACCTCCAATACAACCTGGGGGGGGGGGGGGGGGGGGGGGGGGGGGTGGGGACAAGAGCTAACTAGAAGAGGAAGCAGCACATTAGAGCACCTGCAATTACCTATACTAGGAAGAAGTGGAGAGGCCATCGCCGCAGTTACCCAGTAGGAAAGTCCAGGAAGACAGAATACCAGCAGAGCTGCTCAAGCATGGTGGACGAAACAGTCATCACACATGTTACAGCTATTGTCAGAAGATTTGGGAGACAAAACAGAGTCCAACAGAATGGGACACAATCCACTC
>CM054139.1:78495266-78547766 GCA_028751875.1 Rapana venosa
CATTAGAGGGAGTGTACAATAGGAATCAGGCAGCAACATAAGTAGGGAGTACAAACAGAACAGCAGCAACATTAGTGAGGAGGTACACTAATAAGGATCAAGCAGCAACATAATAGGGAGTGTACAGAATAGTGCCAGGCAGCCACCTTAGTAGGGAGTGTACAGTATTGAACAGACAGCTACCATTGGTAGGGAGAGTACAAATAGGATCAGGCAGCACATTAGTAGGATGTACAGAATAGGAACAGGGCAGCACCATAGTAGGGAGTGTACAGAATAGATCAGCGGCACCATTAGTAGGTGCAGTGTACATATAATAGCAAGAAGGATCAGGGAGAAAATTTAAGAAAGAAACATAAAAGGAAAAACAAAAAAAAAGAAAAAATGACTGACATAGAAAGACAAAGAATAATAGCCCCCACCCCCACTCCTCGGAAAAAAGAGAAAAAGAAAAAAGTGACCATGATGGAGAGAATACAAACAGGAAGACACGTCCAGAAAGACCAAGATGTCGCTACAGAACACAACACCCCTAACAAACCATACACAAACACAACCAACAATGCAAAAAGCAACCACACACATAGCTAAACACAATGGTTCTTTTCTTTGTCTGGCCAAAATATGAACATTAACAGACGATGTACTATGATTTATTGTTTCCGATTGTATTGTATTGCATTGTATTGTATTGTATTATATTATATTGTACTGCGTCCTCTGCTTGAAATTGTACCTCCCTTTGACAGGACAGGGGGGAGGGGGGTGGTAAGCAAGGTGTATCACGATTCCTTGTTTCCCTTCCTTTATGGCGGTGCTTGTGTGTTGGCGTAGCAGCAACTAAATCCACTGTGCAGGTTGACTTGAACAACAGAGAACTTATTGAAACAAAGAGCAAGAAGAGAAGCGGGGATTTGCCTCCCCTGCCGGTGGTCTGGCTCCCTTTCCACACCATGACACTGTCCGCTCCCCGGAAGAAGTGCAGGCATCCCTGTCTGCTTACTACCCAGTCTATCTGTCATCTCTCTAAGATAAATGTAGACATACCAGCAGATCCGTCTACATCCCAGTCTATCTGTCATCTCTCTAAGATAAAATATGTAGACATACCAGCAGATCCGTCTACATCCCAGTCAATCTGTCATCATGTCTCTATGATAAAATATGTAGACATACAAGCAGATCCGTCTACATCCCAGTCTATCTGTCATCTCTCTAAGATAAATGTAGACATACCAGCAGATCCGTCTACATCCCAGTCTATCTGTCATCTCTCTAAGATAAATGTAGACATACCAGCAGATCCGTCTACATCCCAGTCTATCTGTCATCTCTACAAAGATAAATAAGACATAAAAACCACAGACCGTCAATATCCCAGTCAATCAGCCCATCTCTCTAAGATCAAATATGAGACATACCAGCAATCCGTCTACAATCCCAGGCTATCTGCCATCTCTCAAAGAAAAATGTAGACATACAGCAGATCCTCACATCCAGTCTAACTGTCATCTCTCTAAGATAAAGTAGTCATACCATCAGATCCGTCTACAGAAATCCCCAGTCGATCAGTCTTCTCTCAAAGATAAATGTAGACATACGAGCCAGATCCGTCTACATCCAGTCTATCTGTCATCTCCTAAGATAAATGTAGACATACCACATATTCCGTCTACAACCCAGGCTATCTGTTCCATCACTCAAAGATAAATGTAGACAAACTCAGCAGATTCCGTCTACATCCCCCCCCCCAGTCTATCGTCATCTCTCTAAGATAATGAGACAACAAGCAGATCCGTCCTATATCCCAGTCAATCTGCCATCTCTCTAAGATAAAATATGTAGACATACCAGCAGATCCGTCTACATCCCAGTCTATCTGTCATCTCTCCAAGATAAATGTAGACATACCAGCAGATCCGTCTACATCCCAGTCAATCTGTCATCTCTCTAAGATAACATATGTAGACATACCAGCAGATCCGTCTACATCCCAGTCTATCTGTCATCTCTCTAAGATAAATGTAGACATACCAGCAGATCCGTCTACATCCCAGTCTAATCTGTCATCTCTCTAAGATAAATGTAGACATACCAGCAGATCCGTCTACATCCCAGGCTATCTGTCATCTCTCTAAGATAAATGTAGACATACCAGCAGATCCGTCTACATCCCAGTCTATCTGTCATCTCTCTAAGATAAATGTAGACATACCAGCAGATCCGTCTACATCCCAGTCAATCTGTCATCTCTCTAAGATAAATGTAGACATACCAGCAGATCCGTCTACATCCCAGTCAATCTGTCATCTCTCTAAGATAAAATATGTAGACATGCCAGCAGATCCGTCTACATCCCAGTCAATCTGTCATCTCTTTAAGAGAGGTGTAGACATACCACCAGATATGTCTACATCCTAGTCAATCTGCCATCTCTTTAAGAGAGGTGTAGACATACCAGCAGATCCGTCTACATCCCAGTCAATCTGTCATCTCTTTAAGAGAGGTGTAGACATACCAGCAGATCCGTCTACGTCCCAGTCTATCTGTCATCTCTCTAAGAAATTGTAGACATACCAGTAGATCCTCCTACATCCCCAGCTATCTGTCCATCTCTAAGATAAATGTAGACATACCAGCAGATCCGTCTACATCCCAGTCTATCTGTCATCTCTCTAAGATAAATGTAGACATACCAGCAGATCCGTCTACATCCCAGTCTATCTGTCATCTCTCTAAGATAAATGTAGACATACCAGCAGATCCGTCTACATCCCAGTCTATCTGTCATCTCTCTAAGATAAATGTAGACATACGAGCAGATCCGTCTACATCCCAGGCTATCTGTCATCTCTCTAAGATAAATGTAGACATACGAGCAGATCCGTCTACATCCCAGTCTATCTGTCATCTCTCTAAGATAAATGTAGACATACCAGCAGATCCGTCTACATCCCAGTCAATCTGCTCATCACTCCAGATAATGTAGACATCTCAGCAGATCCTCTACGTCCCGAGTCTATCTGTCATCTCTCTAAAGATAAATGTAAGAAAAACCCGCAGATCCGACTACAACCCAGTCTATCGTCATCTCTCTAAGAGAAAAATTAGACATACCAGCAGATTCCTCTACATCCAATACAGTCCTATCGTCATCTCTTCTAAGATAAAAATAGTGTAGACATACCAGCAAATCCGTCGTACATACCATTCTATCTGTCATCTCTCTAAGATAAATGTAGACATACCAGCAGATCCGTCTACATCCCAGTCTATCTGTCATCTCTCTAAGATAAATGTAGACATACCAGCAGATCCGTCTACATCCCAGTCTATCTGTCATCTCACTAAGATAAATATAATATAACCAGCATTCCGTCACAACCAGGTCTATCTGTCCATCTCTAATCCTCTCTAAGATAAATGTAGACATACAGCAGATTCTCGTCTACATCCCAGTCTATCTGTCATCTCTCTAAGATAAATGTAGACATACCAGCAGATCCGTCTATATCCCAGTCAATCTGCCATCTCTCTAAGATAAAATATGTAGACATACCAGCAGATCCGTCTACATCCCAGTCCTATCCTGTCATCTCTCTAAGATAAATCGTAGACATACCAGCAGATCGTCTACAGCCCAGTCAATCTGAATCTTCTGCCTTCTCTCTAAGAAAAATATGTGACATACCAGCAAATCCGTCTACAACCAGTCTATCGTCATCTCTCTAAATAAATATAGACAAGCCAGCAGATCCGTCACATCCCAGTCCTATCTGTCATCTCTCTAAGATAAATGTATACATACCAGCAAGATCCGTCCAACATCCATCAATCTGTCCTTTCTCTAAGATAAATGTATACAAACCACAGAACCGTCTATATCCCAGTCAAGCTGCCATTTCTCTAAGATAAAATATGTAGACATACACGATCCGTCACATCCCAGTCTAACTGTCATCTCCTCTAAGATAAATGGTAGCATACCAGCGAATCCGTCTACCACCCAGTCAATTGCCATCTCTCTAAGATAAAATATGTAGACCATACCAGCACTCCGTTCTACATCCAGTCTATCGTCATCTCTCTATGAAAAAATGTAGACATACCAGCAGATCCGTCTACATCCCAGGCAATCTGTCAGCTCGCTAAGATAACTTAATACAAACCAGCAGATCCCCAACATCCCAGTCTATCAGTCCATCTCTCTAAGATAAATTAGACATAACCAGCAGATCCGTCTACATCCCAGTCAATCTGTCAGTCGTCTAAGAATAATGTAGACAACATCAGATCTGGTCTACATCACAGTCTATCTGTCATCCTCTCTAAAGATAAATGTAGACATACCACAAGATCCTCTACATCCCAGTCTATCCCCCCTTGTCATTCTCTAAGATAATGTAGACAACCAGCAGATCCGTCTACACCCAGTCAATCTGTCATCTCAGAAGAATAATGTAGACATCCCACAGATTCCGTCTACATCCCAGTCAATCTGTCATCTCTCTAAGATAAAAAATGTAGACATACCCAGCTATCCGTCTACATCCCGTCTATCTGTCATCTCTTTAAGATAATGTAGACAATAATAGCGAGCAGATCCGTCTACAAACTCAGTCCATCTGTCATCTCTCTAAGACTAAAAGTAGACAATACCACAAAGCAGACCGTCCTACATCCCAGTCTATCGGTCATCATCTTTAATAGCGGTGTAGACATACCAGCAGATCCGTCTACATCCCAGTCTATCTGTCATCTCTTTAAGAGCGGTGTAGACATACCAGCAGATCTGTCTATGTCCTAGTCTAATCTGTCATCTCTCTTAAGAGGTGTAGACATACAGCAAGTCTTTCTATGTGTTCTTCCTATATTTCTTGCAATTTGGCGGTTATCCTTTTTATTGCTGAATAAACACTTTGGAACTAAACATCAAACTGAAGAACACACATCATATACACAGACAAAAACATACACATACACACGCACACAAATACACACGACACACACCATGCACAACACACCACATACAGAGAATTAATGCAGCCTTAAGGTAAGGATTAGCAATACATTATTTCCTTTAGGATCATATATAGAAAGAAAGAAAGAAAAGAAAGAAAGAAGAAAGAAAGGAGGCTGTGAAAGAGAGAAAAGAAAACATGGTAGAGAAAAAGAGCATAGCAAATGTACAGATAGAAACCAGGGAGACAAACAGATTCAGTAACATAGGTAAGGAGTGTACAACTAGAAAAGAGGCAAAGCAAACATTAGTACGGAGTGTACAGAATAGGGTTAAAGTCATCAAGAATTAGTAAAGGAGGTACAGAATATGGTAAGTCATCAACATTAGTAGGGAGTGTACAGATTAGGGTAAGTCATCAACATGAGTAGGGAGTGTACAAGATAGGTAAGTCATCAACATTAGTAGGGAGTGTACAAGAATAGGTAAGTCCATCAACAAGAGCAGGGAAGTGTACAAATAGGGTAAGTCATCACATGAGTAGGAGTGTAACAAATAGGGTAAGTCATCAACAAAAGTAGGGAGAGTACAAGATAGGGTAAGTCATCAACATGAGTAGGGAGTGTACAGAATAGGGTAAGTCATCAACATGATAGGAGTGTACAAGATAGGGTAAGACATCAACATGAGTAGGGAGTGTACAGGATAGGGTAAGTTCATCCACATGAGTAGGGAGGGTACAAGATAAGGGAAAGCATCAACATGAGTAGGGAGTGTACAAGATAGGGTAAGTCAACAACAATGAGTAGGCGTGTACAGGATATGGATAAGTCATCAACATGGATAGTTAGTGTACAGGATAAGGGTAAGTCATCAACATTAGTAGGGCAGTGTACAGAATAGTAAGTTCATCAACATAGTAGGGAGTGTAACAGAATAGGGTAAAGTCATCAACATGATAGGGATGTAACAGGATAGGAAAGCAGTACATTAGTTGGGAGTGTAACAGAATAGGGTCCAGGCATGCAACAAGTAGTAGGAGTGTAAAGAATAGAACAGGCAGCAACATGAATAAGGAGTGTACAGGATGCGAAATGAGGCAGCAACATTAAAGGGATCTATGGAATAGGACCATACAGTAACATTAGTAGTGAGTGTACAGACTTAGAACATGCACGAACATTACACAGGGAGTGTAAGGACAGGAATAGGCAATAACATCAGTAGGGAGTGACAGGATAACGAATGTGCAGCAACACCATAGGGGGTGTACAGAATAGGATCCGGCAGTAACATTGAAGTAGTGTACATAATAAGGAAAAGTTGCAGTAACAATCGTAGGGAGTTTTACAGACTAAAGGACTAAGGCAGTAACATAGCAGGGAGTGTACGGAAGAGGACAAGCACAACATTGTAGGGAGTGTACGGAAGAGGAAACAGGCAGCAACATTAGTAGGGAGTGTTGAGAATAGGGAAAGAGGCAGTAACATATCGAGGAGTTTACAGACTAGGCACAGGCAGAAACCTAGTAGGAAGTGTACAAGGTAGGATCAAACATAACATGAGAAGGAGTGTACAGAATAGGAACAGGCAGCAATATAGGGAAGAGTGGTAAGAATAGGAACAGGCAGCAACATTAGTAGGGAGTGTAACAGAATAGAATCAGGCCAGTAACATGATTAGGAGTGTACAGAATAGATCAGACAGCACATTAGTAGGGAGTGTACAGAATGACACAGGCAGCAACATTAGTAGGGAGTGTACAGAATAGGAAACAGGCAGCAACATTAGTAGTGGAGTGTGTACAGAATAGATCAGGCAGTAACTGAGTAGGGGAGTGTACAAATAGTGAACAGAGCCAGCAACATTATAGAGTGTAACAGAATGGATCAGGCAGTAACATGAGTAGGGAGTGTACCAGATAGGATCAGGCAGTAACATGAGTAGGAGTGTACGAATAGGAACAGGCAGTAACATGAGTATGGTGTGTACAGAATAGGTCAGCAGTAACATTAGTAGGAGTGTACAGATTAGAATCAGTCAGTAACATTAGTAGGGAGGTACAGGAATAGGACAGGCGCAACATTAGTAAGAAATGTACAAAAGGATCAGAGCAACATGATAGGAAGTGTCATCATCATTTCATCATCAGGTCCCGTGACCTTGGCGGTCGTGGGGAGACAACGAAAGACGATGCCGTGGAAGACCTCATCCATCCATAACTCGGTCCCTCGGCTCTGCGCAGTAGTGCCGAGTCATTCATATCTGGTTCATTCTCTGATGTTTCCCATCCATGACTTGTTCTGTCTTCCCCTCTTTCTCTGCCACCTTCGAGTGTTCCTTGCAGTACTGTTTTTGGGCAAGTGTTGTGGCGGGTTGACGTGGCCTTAACCATGTCATCTTTTTCCTTCTTGACGATGGTGAGAAGGGTACCTGTGGACCTGCCAGCCGCGTTAATTGAATCTTGGCAAATTCCATGGTCTTTCGTTCTCGGTCCAGATATGCCCAGCAGTTTTCTATGGCATTTTGCATTCAAATGACTGGATTCGCTTGCTGTTTCAGCAGGTCAATGTCCAGGTTTCACTCCGTACAGAAGGATAGTTCCCTGAATTAGGGCTTTGTAGAGCTTTAGTTTGAATTGGGAACTGATCTCTTTTACTTTTCCAATGTTGTGAGTTTTTTTCCATAGAAGATGTTGCAATGGCTTATTTTCTGACTTTGATTTCTGTCATTCCGATCACCCGTTCTTTGAGAGTGTAGCGACAAGGTACTTAAAAGCGTCTACCTCCTCCATTGTTGGCCGTTCATGTAAATTTTAGCAGTTTGCGTTCTCGTGCTGTTCACAAGTACTTTACTTATTCTCCGAGCTCACCTCCAACCCAAGCCTCCAGCTCTGTCTCAAGTCAGGTCGTAAAATCCTTGCAGCTACTGTGTTACTCCCCCCTGAGGTCAATGTCATCGCAAACCGCTAGTTGTTGAGGGTCTGCCGGCCAATGGAGTATGGTAAGTGAAAGTCATATGGAGGGTCTCTCTTCATAATGTTGATCCAAGAACATTAAACATGACTAGGGAGATAACAGGCATCCCTTGTCGGACCCCCACTGTGGTTTTGAAGTATTCTCCGACTAATTGTTCAGAAGGTACTGCACAGCTTGCGGTGTTGTTATAGAGCTTGAATGGTTTGCACTGAAAAAATAATAACGAGTCCTTCTCATTGCCCAAACATTCTGAGGACCTGCCACAGGCCTCGTGTCATACTCCTGTCGAAGGCCTTCTTGAAGAGTCGATGAAGTTGTGGCCCAGGTCTCTCTGATGTTATGATAGTTTTTTCATCAGGATGTGGCAGTTAAAAATCTGTTTTTTTTTTCGATTTGCTCCTGCCTGCCCTGAACCCAGCTTGTTCCTCTGCAATGTGTTCTTCTGCCTCCTTCTTGAGTCGATTCAAAATAACTTTGAGCATGATCTTGCTGGCGTGGCTGATGAGGCTGATTGTTCTATAGTTTTGGCATTGGTGTAAATTCCCCTTCTTGGGCAGGGGTATGATGAGTGATTGTGTCCATTCTGTTGGCCACTGTTTTGTCTCCCAAGGACACGAAATGAGGCAGCAACATTAGTTCGAGTGTACATATTTAGATCAGGCAGTAACATGAAACGAGTAGAGTGTAAGAAAGGATCAAGGCAGCAACATTATGGGGATTGCAAAATTGGAACAAGCAGCAACATTAGTAGGGAGTGTACAGAAGAGTTACATGCAGCAACATTAGTAGGGAGTGTACAGAATAGGATCAGGCAGCAACATTAGTAGGGAGTATACAGAATAAGATCATGCAGCAACATTAGTAGGGAGTGTACAGAATAGGATCATGCAGCAACATTAGTAGGGAGTGTACAAAATAGGATCAGGCAGTAACATTAGTTGGAAGTGTACAGAAAAGGAACAGGCAGCAACATGAGTAAGGACGGTACAGGACACGAAATGAGGCAGCAACATTAGTTCGAGTGTACAGATTTAGGATCAGGCAGTAACATGAGTAGGGAGTGTAAGAAAGGAACAGGCAGCAACATAAGTGGGGATTGTAGAAATTGGAAGAGGCAGCATTATTAGTAGGAGAGTAACAGAATAGATAAAGATCGTCTGTCAACATAAGGGAGTGTGACAGAATAGGAGAAGAGACAGTAACCATTAGTAAAGGGAGTAGACAAACTATGAAACATAGCAGCAACATTAGTAGGGAGTGTACAGACTACAAACGTAGCATCAACATCAAAGGGAGTGTAACAGATAGGATCAGGCAGTAACATGAGTAGGGATTGTACAGAATAGGAACAGGCAGCATCATTAGTGGGGAGTTTAAGAATATGGACAGGCAGCAACATGAATTGGGGAATGTACAGAATAGAATTAGACAGCAACATTAGTAGGAAGTGTACATACTAGGAACAGGGAGCAACATTAGAGGGAGTGTACAGAATAGATCCAGCAGCAACATTAGAAGGGAGTGTACATATTTAAGATCAGGCAGCAACACTAGTAGGGAGTGTACCGATTAGATCAGTCCAGCAAACATTAGTAGGGGATGTACAGAAATAGATCAGTCAGCACCAATCGTAGGAGTGAACAGAACAGATCCTAGTCAGCAACATATAGAGGAGTGGACAGAATGGTATCAGCGTAAATGATAGGGAGTGCACATAATAGGATCAGTCAGCAACATTAGTAGGGAGTGTACAGAATAGGATCAGTCAGCAACATTAGTAGGGAGTATACAGAATGGGATCAGGCAGCAACATTAGTAGGGAGTGCACAGAATAGGATCAGGCAGTAACATTATGAGGGATAGTACAGAATAGGATATGGCAGCAACATGTGTAGGAAGTGTAAAGGATACGAAGTGTGGCAGGAACAGTAGTGGGAGTTTACAGAATAGGTACAGGCAGCAACATGAGTAGAGAGTGTAAGAAAAGAAACAGGCCGCAACTTTAGTGAGGATTGTAAGAATAGGAACATGCAGCAACATTATTAGGTAGAGTACAGAATGGGATCATGCAGTAAATGATTAGGGAGTTGCACATAATGAGGAATCATTCAGCAACATTATAGGAAGAGTGTACAGAATAGGATCATCAGCACATTAGTAGGAGTATGACAGAATAGGGATCAGCAGCAACATTATCGGAAGTGCACAGATAGGATTTAATCAGGCAGAACATTAAGAGGGATATTACAGAAAATGGATATGGCAGCAACATGTTCGTGAGTGTAAAAAAACAAGTGTGGCAGATCAGAGTGGTAGTTTACAAATAAGGTACAGCAGCAACATGAGTAGAGAGTGATAAGAAAAGAAACAGGCCGCAACTTTAGTGAGATTGTAAGAATAGAACATGCAGCAACATATTAGGAATGAAACAGATTAGATAAGGCAGTTACATGAGTAGAGGGAGTGTAGAGAATAGGAATACGGCAGCAACATTATGGCGATGTACAAATAGGGCCCCCCCCCCACCTCCGACAGTAACATGAGTAGGGAGTGTACAGAAAAGGATCAGCAGCACATTAGAGGGGGTGGTACTTAAACGATTAGGCAGCAACTTTAGTATGGAGTGTACAGAATAGGATCATGCAGCAACATTAGTAGGTAGTGTACAGAATAGAATCAGTCTGCAACATTAGTAAGGAGTGTACAGAATAGGAACAGGCAGAAACATGAGTAGAGTGTGTACAGGATACGAAATGAGAAAGCAACATTAGTAGGGAGTGTAAAAAATAGGAACAGGCAGCAACATTAGTAGGGAGTGTACCGAAAAGGATCAGGCAGCAACATTAGTAGGGAGTGTACAGAAACAGATTAGGCAGCAACTTTAGTATGGAGTGTACAGAATAGGATCAGACAGTAACATTAGTAGGGAGTGTACAGAATAGGATCATGCAGCAACATTAGTAGGTAGTGTACATAATAGAATCAGTCTTCAACAGTGGTAGGGAGTTTACAGAATAGGAACAGGCAGAAACATGAGTAGAGTGTGTACAGGATACGAAATGAGGAAGCAACATTAGTAGGGAGTGTAAAAAATAGGAACAGGCAGCAACATGAGTAGGGAATGTAAAGAATAGGATAATGCAGCAACATTAGTAGGGAGTGTACAGAATAGGATCAGACAGCTACATTAGTAGGAAGTGTACAGAATAGGATCATGCAGCAACATGAGTAGGGAATGTACAGAATAGGATCATGCAGCAACATTAGTAGGGATTATACAGAATAGGATCATGCAGCAACATTAGTAGGGAGTGTACAGATTAGGATCATGCAGCAACATGAGTAGGGAATGTACAGAATAGGATCATGCAGCAACATTAGTAGGGATTGTACAGAATAGGATCATGCAGCAACATTAGTAGGGAGTGTACAGATTAGGATCAGGCAGCAACATGAGTAAGGAGTGTAAGTATAGGAACCGGCAGGAACATTAGTGGAAAGTGTAAGAATAGGAACAGGCAGCAACTTTAGTAGGGAGTGTACAGATTAGGATCAGGCAGTAGCATTAGTCGGGAGTGTACAGTCTAGGAACAGCCAGCAACATTAGTGAGGAGTGCACAGAATAAGATCAGACAGTCTCAGTAGTAGTGAGTGTACAGAAAAGGATCAGGCAGTAACATTAGTAGGGAGTGTACAGAATAGGATCAGGCAGCAACATTGGAAGTGAGTGTACACAATAGGATAAGACAGTAACATTAGTAGGTTGTGTGCATAATAGGATAAGGCAGCATCATTAGTAGGGAGTGTACAAAATAGGATCAGGCAGCAACATTGGAAGTGAGTGTACACAATAGGATAAGACAGTAACATTAGTAGGTTGTGAGCAAAATAGTATAAGGCAGCATCATTAGTAGGGAGTGGTGCATAGTAGCGTCAGAAAGCTACATTAGTAGGGAGGTAATTCAAATATGGGTTAGGCAGCAACATTAGTAGTAGTGTACACAATCGGATCAGGCAGTAACATGAGTAGGGAGTGTACACACTAGGATCAGTCAGTAACTTTAGCGGGGAATGTACTAAACAGGATCCGGCAGTAACATTAGTGGGGAGTGTACAGAATAGGATCAGCCAGTAACATGAGTGGGAGTGTACAGAATAGGATCAGGCAGTAATATGAGTAGGGAGTGTACAAAATAGAAACAGGTAGCAACATGAGTATGAAGTGTACAGAATAGGAAAAGGCAGGAACATGAGTAGGGAGTGTAAAGGATGCGAAATGAGGCAGCAACATTAGTGGGGAGTATACAGAATAGGATCATGAAGCAACATTAATAGGGAGTGTACAGAATAGAACAGGAAGCAACATTGATATCGAGTGTAAGATAGGAAACAGGCAGCAACATAGTGGGGCAGTGATAGAATAGGACACGCAACAACATAAGTAGGGAGTGTACAGATAAGGATCAGGCAGTAACATTAGAAGGGAGAGTAGATAATAGGAACAGGCAGCAACATTAGTGGGGAATGTACAAAATAGGAACAGGCAGCAACATTAGTAGGGAGTGTACAGAATAGGATCAGGCAGCAACATTACTAGGGAGTTTACAGACTAGGAGCAGGCAGCAACATTACTAGGGAGTGGATCAGGATCAGGCATCAACATTAGTAGGGAGTGTACAGAATAGGATCAAGCAGCAACATTAGTATGGAGTGTACAGAATAGTAGCAGGCAGCAACATTACTAGAGAGTGTACAGAATAGTAGCAGGCAGTAACATTAGTAGGGAGTGTACAGAATAGGATCAGGCTGAAACATTAGTAGGGAGTGTACATAATTGGATCAGACAGTAACATGAGTAGGAGTGTACATAATTGGATCAGGCATACTGATTAGGGACTGTACCGATCAGATCAGGCAAAACCTTATGGGATGTACTGAAAAGGCATCAGGATAGAACAGGCAGCACATTAGAATAAGTGGTACAGATAAGGCTCAGGCAGTAACAAAGTCAGAGAGTGGTACAAAATACGATTAGGCCAGCCATATTATGTAAGGAAGTTTACAGAAAAGGATCAATTGGCAACATTAGTAAGAGACTGTACAGAAAAATGAATTATGAGCAGCAACATTAGCAGGGAGTGTACAAGAATGGGATCAGCTGCAACCATTAGTATGGAGTGTACAAGAGTAGGATCAGACAGCTACATTAGTAAGGAGGATACAAATAGGTCAGGCAGCAACATTAGTAGGGAGTATTCAGAATTGGATCAGCAGTAACATGACTTGGGAGTGTACAGAATAGGATCAGGCAGTAGCATTAGTAGGGAGTGTACAAAATAGTATCCGGCAGTAACATTAGTGGGGATAGTACAGAATGAACCTCAATATAATAGGACTTTCAGAAGTGAGATGGAAAGGAGCAGGCTGCATAACATCCGACAACTACACCATTCTTTACTCAGGAGGAGATCAACACCAGAAAGGAGTTGGCATGATTCTAGATCAAGAAACCTCAAAGACCCATCAAAGGTATTCTGGACTGTAATGACAGAGCGATAGTAAAACTTAAGGGCACACCTTCGACATAGGAATAGTACAAGTATATCACCAACAGCTGCTAAAGATGACGCAGAAATTGAGGAGTTTTATGAAAATATCGAAAAGGCAATAAGCAACTGAAGTCTCAAGATATCAGAATAATAATGGGTGACCTCAATTCAAAGGTAGGCAAAAGGGAAAGATGAAACACAGTTGGCCCATTTGGAATAGGAGTGAGAAATAAAGAGGAGAGCGCTCACGGAATGGTGCAAGGAACACAGAGCTGAGCTGTCCATGAACACATGGTTTTGAAATACCAGCCAAGAAGATGCAGGACCTGGAAAAGCCCTGGCACAGAACCGGAACAATAGATTACAACCTGATTCAAGAAGAATGCTTCGTAACTCTAGTAACAACTAGAAAAGTCCATGCCAGTGCAGACTGTGAAGTGACATGTCCCAGTTACTCGGGACAATGCAACAAAATTGATAAAGTTTTCATAAGTAAAAAAGAACACCGAAAACAGCAAATGAACATGCAACAAAAAACTGACGAAGAAATCAAAGAAAAATACAAAAATCAAAGTTGGAAACACGTCGATGGCCTAGATCAACTCACCACTACAGAGGAAAAAGGCAGATGATGAAGATAAGCCATCAGCGAGGCAGCAGAAGATATATACCAGTCATAAATAGAAAGGACCCTAAGAAAGTGGATGAGCTCCGAGATTTAAACCTAATGAAAACAGAGAAAGGCAAAAGTCGATGAAAAGAAGTATAAAGAACTCTACACACTGTTTAATGAAAAAATGTAATGAAGCCAAGGAAAATGGATCAATAAGCAGTGCAAGGAATTGAAATGAATGCAAATTTTTGATAGAGCAAACTTAAGCATGAAAAAATAGAAAGATGTGACAGTAAAGAAATATCTGCAAAAACAGGCTGTATAGAAGTCGAAGATGGAGATAATACTCATGGAAAAAGTAGATATTCTTAACAGTGGTCAGAATACACGAAGAGTTATTACCACGACGACAGAGGTCCACCCCTTCATATTAGCAACGAAGATGGCCACATAAACATGGAAGACGAATTGAGACATCACTCAGCAAGATGAAAAGTGGTAAATTGCCAGACCTGATGAATCCCCATCTGAAATGATAACAGCCCTGGATGAAGTGGGAATTAAGGCAGTCACGAAACTACTAATCAATATAATATGACACAGGAAGAGATTCCGACAGATATGAAGAAGTTCATCTACATTGCGATCCCCTAAAGAACTGGTACAAGCTGAATGTGACCTATCAGCATACACTCAGCCCCGAATGATCACCTCACGAAAGTCTTTTAACGAACACTCATGAAGAGAGAATAAACTAAAATACTACCAGAAATATCAGAAACGCAATTTGGATTCATGGCAGACAAAGGCAACAAAATCAATCGTCCATTGAAAACTCTCCATGAAGATCCTACGAGGTCCAGAAAGGACCTTCACCGCTCAGCTTCATTGACTACTCACAAGCGTTCGACAAGTAACGTCACTCCGACATGTTTGATATCTGGCAGGCTATACATAGACTGAAAAGAATCTTCGAGTCCTCAAAACATATCTTGGTAACAGGAGGCAGCCATTAATTCGACAATGAATCAGTCAATAGAGACCAATCTGCAGGGTGTGAGGCAGGCTGATAGTTCCCTCGCCTGAATTTTATTTAATGTATATAGTGAAATAATTGTAAGAAATATTGGAGAAATCAATGAAGGAAATATGTAGGCTGTCCACAACATCAACACCCTGAGATATGCAGATGACACAGCCTTATCGCCGTCTCTGAAGAACAACGCAAAAGATTTAACAACAGTAACAGAACGAAAGCGAAAAAAAAACAAGGATTACAGCTCAATGCAAAGAAACAAATGCATGGTGATCTCGAAAAAGCTGTTATACCACAATGCAACAAAGCCCTGTAAAGGAGAGAGAATCAGACAAGTAAACACCTTTAAATACCTTGGTTGTAATATCACCTCCGACGGCAATGTGACAGAAATCAAGAAGAGAATCCGGTCAATCAAAGGCAACTTTTACAAACAGAAAAAAAATAAAACCAACAGTAAGATAGCCTCAAAACAAAGATCCAGTTCTTGAAAGCCTACGTATGGTCCATTCTCTGTACGGATGTGCGTGCTGTGATCCCTAGCCAAGGACACAGAATAGCGACGTAGAAGCAGTGGAAATGTGGTTTCAACCGGAGAATCATGAAAGTCTTCATGGACAAAAAGAAAAACAAATGCAGAAGCCGCAAGGAAATGGCTGGGGTACTAGAGATCCCTTCTCAACACGACAGAGAAAGACAGCTCAAATTTATCGCCATATAATCAGAGCTGACGGACTAGAGAAACTGTTATGGATGGCAAATTCTGTGGAAAAAAACCCAAGAGCAAGGTAGGACCAACGCACAATATTCAACAGACAGCTTAAACTAATTCGCAATGAAAAAGAGGGCACCAACAATGAGCTCATAGAGGGACCGAGAACAGGAAGAATGGAGAGCCATGATCGTCGCTAGTCGCAGGACCAGACCGGACACTATGAAAACGTATCAGAAAAGGTCAGCCATACATGGAGTTAGGGTGTTATCATAGGAACTGGCCGCAAATAGTAGGAGTGTAATCAGATACGAAATGAGCAGCAACATTAGTGGGGATATACAGAAGTAGTATCAGGCAGCAACATAGTAGAGAGCAATACAGAATATGGAACAAGAGTAACATGAATATGGAGTGTAAAGAATAGAACAGGCAGCAACATTAGTGGGAGTGTAAAATAGGAACAGGCAGCAACAAGAGTTGGGGGAGTTTACAGAATAGGATCACACAGTAACATTAGGTTTGAGTTTTACAGACTAGGAACAGCAGCCAACATTAGAGGGAGTGTACAATAGGAATCAGGCAGCAACATAAGTAGGGAGTACAAACAGAACAGCAGCAACATTAGTGAGGAGGTACACTAATAAGGATCAAGCAGCAACATAATAGGGAGTGTACAGAATAGTGCCAGGCAGCCACATTAGTAGGGAGTGTACAGTATAGAATCAGACAGCTACATTGGTAGGGAGTGTACAGAATAGGATCAGGCAGCACATTAGTAGGATGTACAGAATAGGAACAGGGCAGCACCATAGTAGGGAGTGTACAGAATAGATCAGCGGCACCATTAGTAGGTGCAGTGTACATATAATAGCAAGAAGGATCAGGGAGAAAATTTAAGAAAGAAACATAAAAGGAAAAACAAAAAAAAAGAAAAAATGACTGACATAGAAAGACAAAGAATAATAGCCCCCACCCCCACTCCTCGAAAAAAATAGAAATAGAAAAAAGTGACCATGATGGGAAATACAAACAGGAAGAAACACGTCCAGACCGACCAAGATGTCGCTACAGAAACACAACACCCCTAACAAACCATAACACAAACACAACCAACAATGCAAAAAAGCAACCACACACATAGCTAAACACAATGGTTCTTTCTTTGTCTGGCCAAAATAAGAACATTAAAGACGATGTACTATGTTTTATTGTTTCCGATTGTATTGTATTGCAATTTGTATTGTATTGTATTATATTATATTGTACTGCGTCCTCTGCTTGAAATTGTACCTCCCTTTGACAGGACAGGGGGGAGGGGGGTGGTAAGCAAGGTGTATCACGATTCCTTGTTTCCCTTCCTTTATGGCGGTGCTTGTGTGTTGGCGTAGCAGCAACTAAATCCACTGTGCAGGTTGACTTGAACAACAGAGAACTTATTGAAACAAAGAGCAAGAAGAGAACGGGGATTTGCCTCCCCTGCCGGTGGTCTGGCTCCCTTTCCACACCATGACACTGTCCGCTCCCCGGGAGAAGTGCAGGCATCCCTGTCTGCTTACTACCCAGTCTATCTGTCATCTCTCTAAGATAAATGTAGACATACAAGCAGATCCGTCTACATCCCAGTCTATCTGTCATCTCTCTAAGATAAAATATGTAGACATACCAGCAGATCCGTCTACATCCCAGTCAATCTGGTCATCATGTTCCTCAATGAACAATATGTAGACATACACAGATCGTCTACATCCCAGCCTATTCTGTCATCTCTCTAAGATAAATGTAGACATACCAGCAATCCGGCTAACATCCCAGTCTAACCGTCATCTCTCTAAGATAAAGTAGACATACCAGCAGATCGCTCGTCAACATCCCAGTCTATCTGTCATCTCTACAAAGATAAATAAGACATAAAAACCACAGACCGTCAATATCCCAGTCAATCAGCCCATCTCTCTAAGATCAAATATGAGACATACCAGCAATCCGTCTACAATCCCAGGCTATCTGCCATCTCTCAAAGAAAAATGTAGACATACAGCAGATCCTCACATCCAGTCTAACTGTCATCTCTCTAAGATAAAGTAGTCATACCATCAGATCCGTCTACAGAAATCCCCAGTCGATCAGTCTTCTCTCAAAGATAAATGTAGACATACGAGCCAGATCCGTCTACATCCAGTCTATCTGTCATCTCCTAAGATAAATGTAGACATACCACATATTCCGTCTACAACCCAGGCTATCTGTTCCATCACTCAAAGATAAATGTAGACAAACTCAGCAGATTCCGTCTACATCCCCCCCCCCAGTCTATCGTCATCTCTCTAAGATAATGAGACAACAAGCAGATCCGTCCTATATCCCAGTCAATCTGCCATCTCTCTAAGATAAAATATGTAGACATACCAGCAGATCCGTCTACATCCCAGTCTATCTGTCATCTCTCCAAGATAAATGTAGACATACCAGCAGATCCGTCTACATCCCAGTCAATCTGTCATCTCTCTAAGATAACATATGTAGACATACCAGCAGATCCGTCTACATCCCAGTCTATCTGTCATCTCTCTAAGATAAATGTAGACATACCAGCAGATCCGTCTACATCCCAGTCTAATCTGTCATCTCTCTAAGATAAATGTAGACATACCAGCAGATCCGTCTACATCCCAGTCTATCTGTCATCTCTCTAAGATAAATGTAGACATACCAGCAGATCCGTCTACATCCCAGTCTATCTGTCATCTCTCTAAGATAAATGTAGACATACCAGCAGATCCGTCTACATCCCAGTCAATCTGTCATCTCTATAAGATAAATGTAGACATACCAGCAGATCCGTCTACATCCCAGTCAATCTGTCATCTCTCTAAGATAAAATATGTAGACATGCCAGCAGATCCGTCTACATCCCAGTCAATCTGTCATCTCTTTAAGAGAGGTGTAGACATACCACCAGATATGTCTACATCCTAGTCAATCTGCCATCTCTTTAAGAGAGGTGTAGACATACCAGCAGATCCGTCTACATCCCAGTCAATCTGTCATCTCTTTAAGAGAGGTGTAGACATACCAGCAGATCCGTCTACGTCCCAGTCTATCTGTCATCTCTCTAAGATAAATGTAGACATACCAGCAGATCCGTCTACATCCCCAGCTATCTGTCCATCTCTAAGATAAATGTAGACATACCAGCAGATCCGTCTACATCCCAGTCTATCTGTCATCTCTCTAAGATAAATGTAGACATACCAGCAGATCCGTCTACATCCCAGTCTATCTGTCATCTCTCTAAGATAAATGTAGACATACCAGCAGATCCGTCTACATCCCAGTCTATCTGTCATCTCTCTAAGATAAATGTAGACATACCAGCAGATCCGTCTACATCCCAGGCTATCTGTCATCTCTCTAAGATAAATGTAGACATACAGCAGATCCGTCTACATCCCAGTCTATCTGTCATCTCTCTAAGATAAATGTAGACATACCAGCAGATCCGTCTACATCCCAGTCAAATCTGCTCATCACTCCAGATAATGTAGACATCTCAGCAGATCCTCTACGTCCCGAGTCTATCTGTCATCTCTCTAAAGATAAATGTAAGAAAAACCCGCAGATCCGACTACAACCCAGTCTATCGTCATCTCTCTAAGAGAAAAATTAGACATACCAGCAGATTCCTCTACATCCAATACAGTCCTATCGTCATCTCTTCTAAGATAAAAATAGTGTAGACATACCAGCAAATCCGTCGTACATACCATTCTATCTGTCATCTCTCTAAGATAAATGTAGACTTATACCAGCAGATCCGTCTACATTCCCAGTCTAATCTGGCATCTCTAATATAAATGTAGACATACCAGCAATCCCGTCTACATCCCAGTCTATCTGTCATCTCACTAAGATAAATATAATATAACCAGCATTCCGTCACAACCAGGTCTATCTGTCCATCTCTAATCCTCTCTAAGATAAATGTAGACATACAGCAGATCCGTCTACATCCCAGTCTATCTGTCATCTCTCTAAGATAAATGTAGACATACCAGCAGATCCGTCTATATCCCAGTCAATCTGCCATCTCTCTAAGATAAAATATGTAGACATACCAGCAGATCCGTCTACATCCCAGTCTATCTGTCATCTCTCTAAGATAAATGTAGACATACCAGCAGATCGTCTACAGCCCAGTCAATCTGAATCTTCTGCCTTCTCTCTAAGAAAAATATGTGACATACCAGCAAATCCGTCTACAACCAGTCTATCGTCATCTCTCTAAATAAATATAGACAAGCCAGCAGATCCGTCACATCCCAGTCCTATCTGTCATCTCTCTAAGATAAATGTATACATACCAGCAAGATCCGTCCAACATCCATCAATCTGTCCTTTCTCTAAGATAAATGTATACAAACCACAGAACCGTCTATATCCCAGTCAAGCTGCCATTTCTCTAAGATAAAATATGTAGACATACACGATCCGTCACATCCCAGTCTAACTGTCATCTCCTCTAAGATAAATGGTAGCATACCAGCGAATCCGTCTACCACCCAGTCAATTGCCATCTCTCTAAGATAAAATATGTAGACCATACCAGCACTCCGTTCTACATCCAGTCTATCGTCATCTCTCTATGAAAAAATGTAGACATACCAGCAGATCCGTCTACATCCCAGGCAATCTGTCAGCTCGCTAAGATAACTTAATACAAACCAGCAGATCCCCAACATCCCAGTCTATCAGTCCATCTCTCTAAGATAAATTAGACATAACCAGCAGATCCGTCTACATCCCAGTCAATCTGTCAGTCGTCTAAGAATAATGTAGACAACATCAGATCTGGTCTACATCACAGTCTATCTGTCATCCTCTCTAAAGATAAATGTAGACATACCACAAGATCCTCTACATCCCAGTCTATCCCCCCTTGTCATTCTCTAAGATAATGTAGACAACCAGCAGATCCGTCTACACCCAGTCAATCTGTCATCTCATAAGATAAATGTAGACATACCAGCAGATCCGTCTACATCCCAGTCAATCTGTCATCTCTCTAAGATAAAATATGTAGACATACCAGCTGATCCGTCTACATCCCAGTCTATCTGTCATCTCTTTAAGATAAATGTAGACATACGAGCAGATCCGTCTACATACCAGTCCATCTGTCATCTCTCTAAGACTAAAAGTAGACAATACCACAAAGCAGACCGTCCTACATCCCAGTCTATCGGTCATCATCTTTAATAGCGGTGGTAGACATACCAGCAGATTCCGTCTACATCCCAGTCTATCTGTCATCTCTTTAAGACGGTGTAGACATACCAGCAGATCTGCCTATGTCTATGTCTAATCTGTCATCTCTCTTAAGAGGTGTAGACATATAGAAATGTATAAGTTAAGTGTGTTTCGGGAAAAGCCAAAAAATTAAAAATTTTTTTTCTCTTATTCGATAATTTTGATGGAAATTTTTACTTTTTTTTTGCAGGTTTATTTTTTAAATGCCCAACATAGACCCTTAAATAGCCGGGGTTTGATTGTGCTGACTATTGGAAAAGTTGACAGAATTGAAAAATTATGAAAGGGGAGATAACAATAAGACAAAAAAAAAGAAACTGTAGAGAAAGCCCCGATTTTCAAAATGGGATGCCTGAATAAAATACAAATAGAGAAAAGAAGCAATTTTTAAAAATTGACTAAAACAACTTGTAGGGAGGGCCCCAAAAAGGACAAAAAGCAACGTATAAACAAAACAAACACAAAGCAAGTCAAAAGAAACTTTAAAAATTCCCAAAGAAATAAGGGCTAAAAAGTAAATAGATAAAACACTAATTCATTGAAATTAGATTCAACAAATAGAAAAGACAAAAGCTATGGCAAACTCTTCAAATCAAAAAGTAAAGATTTTCCCCAAAAAACTTTTTCCGCAGCCAAAAAGGGTTGGAACCAAAAAACACAAAAAACAGCACTACCATCATTTTAAACATATCATGTGAAAATTAGACAATGTGTTACAAGTATTTCATGGGATGACATGGGGGTCCTTTCCCCTTTCTGTGTTATGAGTTCAGAAGCCAAAAAAAAAGGAGAACCCGTATAGGGGGAAGTAATCTTTAAATGGGAAGGGTAAAGAAAGGGTGGTTTTTAAAGCGGCTAGGATTGTTGAATTAGAGAAGGATGTGAGGGGGGGGTATCCTAGGGGGAAGGGGGAGGGGTGCTGTAAAGGACTGCGGATCCCCGTGAGTGTGAATGTGAGCTTCTTGGGGAAAAAGTGGGATCACAGGGGAAAAAGGATAAAATTATTTTGTGCCGGAAAAAAGGGAGGATAGTGCGGGATAAGGACAAAGGGGACGGGTGCAAAATTGATGTGGGGCCCTGACTTCCTTTGAGATTGTGGAGGGGTCCGAGGGCCCTCCCATGAAATTTGGATGAGCTAGGGGGTACCTAGTAAAAGGGTTTGGGAACTGCCCTGTTTTAAAGGTGCTCAAGATCAAAAATTGACGCTGATGTGTATTTCTGGAGGAACAGCTGTTTTGCTCGGGGAAAAGAGGACGCTGGCGTTTGCTTAACGTTCACCAGCGGGAAAAGGAGGTTGCCCTTTGAAAGGTAGTTGTCTGGTGAAACACGGCGTTCATCTTTTTGGTTGAAGACCGCGCTTCCATTTGATCAACACCAGTGGAAGTGAAAAGCACTACGGAGTTAAAACTTACTTAAGCTCCCTAGAGAAAAAATCACCATTGGACGGAACGCCGTCACTCTCCCAGTGGGGAAAAAATCAAAGAACTGGGTTAGCTTAGCCGATATAAAGGGGGACATTTGACTAGGAAATGAGAGGGACGGGATTTGGGAGACATTGATGAAAAAGGGGCAAACAAGATCTGTACAGGGCCAAGAAAAAAAAACACCAACATGGATGGCTTTATTGTCAGAAAGGAAGTGTGGGGTGCATTATCACTGTACCCCCCGTTTCCCCGCGGGATTATCACATCCGGGTGTCCCCCACCCAAGAACATCACCATCAAAAAAATTATGCCCATCTCTGACCAACAATGAAGAAGTGAAGAATTTTATGAAATCTTGAAGTGACCATTAAGAAATACCCAAGAAGGACTCCACTCCAAGGGATTTTAAAACGCCAAAAGTAGTCCTGACTCTTACAACCAATGGGCCCGGGAACATTGGGTCATTTGGAACTGGGAGACCAACGACAGGGACACGTCGCGGGAGTTTGCCTGCACCCACAGATTTCCCATTGCCAATACCCTCTACCCCACAAGCAGTCAAGAGGACAACCGGGCATGCCCAAACGCAAATCCAAACCAAATAATTTTTCCCCTTAACCCACCACGGCCCCCTTCAAAACCAGCATCAACGGGCCAAACAAGACCTACCCTGGAGCTGAATGGGCGGGACCCGACCTTTCTACTGGTTCCAAAAATGAACTAAAGAAAAACAAACAGCCTGCAAACCCCGATCAAATTTGACGGGACAACTAAAAGATCCAATGTCGAGGAATCTTCCAACTAAGTTTGGGGGACTTTTTGGGCGGCTTAACCCTCCTACAATGACACAAGACCTCACCAACAATTTCAATAGGATCCAAAAAAAGGAGGGGTACTCGGTCGTCGAGGAATAAACACCACCCAGGGACTCCCAATGACTCTTGGACCCTGCGATACAAAAAGAGCACTGAAACCAACCAGGTTTTCCAACCCAAAGAATCCAGGGGGCCAACAATCTCGTAAGAATCAATTTTTAAAGGCCAAAAGATGACAGGATCAATGTGAGAGATCAAAAAAAACATAAAGTGGCAACAGTAAAAGGCATACACCCCTAAGAAACCCCAAAAAAACCCTTAAAACCCAAAACAATCACATTGAAACGCCCCGGAAACCCCTCACAGAAAGCTCAGCTGAAATTGAACAGGTGGTCTGAATATTGTCAAGAACTGTAAAAACCCCCCAAATACAACCTTAC
Source organism: Rapana venosa (assembly GCA_028751875.1). Taxonomy (NCBI): domain Eukaryota; kingdom Metazoa; phylum Mollusca; class Gastropoda; order Neogastropoda; family Muricidae; genus Rapana; species Rapana venosa. The sequence goes on from CM054139.1 coordinate 78,519,104, forward strand.
AAGAGCATAAAAAGAAGAAAAACAGCAACATCAAAGCACCCTCGCCATTCCCTAACTGAGGAAGAGTGGAAGAACCCATCCGAGTTACCAGTGGGAAAGTCCCCGGAGCAGACAATATACCAGCAGAGCGCTCAAGCATGGGGGCGAAAACATCCATAAATATGTTACAGCTATCTTCAAAGATTTGGGAGACAAAACAGGCCAACAGACTGACACAATCATCACATACCCCTCCCAAAAGGGGAATTTACGCCAATGCCAAAACTTAGAACAACACCTCTCAGCCACCCCCAAAAGATCAGCTCAAATTTATTTTGAATCGAACCAAGAAGGAGCAGAAGACCACCTTGCAGGGGAAAAAACTGGTTCGGGGCAGCAGACACAATCGAACAGATTTTAACTGCCACATCAGAGGAAAAACATCTTCAACATTAGAGACCTTTCCACAACTTCATCGCTTTAAAAGGCTTTTTTACAAGAGGCACAAGGCCTGGGGCAGGTCCCCCAGAATTTTTGGCATGAAAAAGGACTATGCAAACCATTCAAGCACTATCAACACTGCAACAGTGCATCCTTCTGAAACAATCAGGGCGGAGACTACTTCAAAACCAAATTGGGGGCCGCAAGGATGCCTTTATCTCCAGTCCTGTTCAAAATCGTTTTTGGAAAAAATCAGGAAGAGGACCCTCCAGACTTTCCCCCTCCATCTCCTTGGCGGGGAGACCCCTCAACAACTTACGTTTGCCGATGCATTGACCCCTGGGCAAGAACAAAAAAGCTGCAAAAATCTTACGACCAGACTTGAGAACAGAGCTGGAGCATATGGGATGAGGGGGCTCGGAGAAAAAAAGTACTTTTGAACGCACGAGCAATGCCACCGCTAAAATTTACATAACGGCCAAAAACTGGAGGAGGTAGACGCTTTTAAATACCCCGGCCACACTCACAAAGGAGGCGATCGACGACAGAAACAAAGTCAGAATACCATTGGGAACATCTTCCTGACAAAACCACCACCAAGGAAAATAAAGAGATCATTTCCCAATCAAAATAAACTCTACAAAGCCCTAATTCATCGATCCTCTTGTACGGAATAAAAACCGGACATTGACTGCTGAAACAGCAAAGCGAATCCATCATTCGAAAAAAATGCCTAAAAAAATACTGGGGAAATCCTGGAGAGAACGAAAAAACCAACGAATTGTCAAGATCAAAAACACCTGGGAGGTCCCCAGGGAAACCCCTTCTCACCATCTCAAAAAAGAAAAAGCTGACATGGGGCGGGCCCCGTCCCCGCCACAACCTCGCCCCCAAAAAAGTACTGCAGGAAACTCGAAGGTGGGAAAAAGGAGGAGAAAAACAAGTCATGATGGACAACATCAAAATGGCCCCATAGACTCGGCCCCCTACTGCGCAGAGGGCCCAGGACCGAGAGGATGGGGGGAGGCTTACCACGGCTCGCTTTTATGTCTCCCCCACGACCGCCAAGGTCACGGGCTGAGTGAGATGATGATCTTGAGGGAAAATTGGGAGTGGTCTTGTTGACTGGTCTGGCTATTCTTCAGGAAAAATGTTCATTCTTGAACGAGACGATTTCAGGTTTTTAAGCCGTTGGGATTCCCCTACCACAGGTGGGTCAGGTTTTTATAAAGGGCCAGACGGGGGCGCCGGAGCTTTGGTGAAGTCTGGGGTTGTCCATGAAAGCGGGCTTCGGGGCTGACAGGCGCTCTAATTTCTTTTTTGGCGAAGATCGAATTATTCAAGGTTTTGTGACGTTTTTTGTAGTGAAACTGAAATCATAACCCCAAAGACATATTTTACTTTTTGATGAGCCCGGGAACCAAGGAAAAACCAGAACGAAGGCTTGAAAATTCAACCAGGCACACTGACTTTAACAGGCGCTCACCCCGGGTTCCCCGTCGCATGGGGTGGACATGTCCCCAAGACGGAGAAATAGTGCGTACAGTGGAACGGGTATTTTTAGCGGGGGTCCCAGTGAAAGCTCAGCACAGAAGTGTTTTTTGACAGCTCTGTTTTCACTGCCCCTGCGCCTATGGCGTCTTTTCCTTTCACAGACAGACTGGGTCGGGGGAAAGGTAGAATTGCCAGAATCACAGTCGGGGGAGTCCAAAGGGGTTTGCACTGGGACACTTATTCCAGGGTAGATTCTTTTCCCCGACCTTCACAAGGAATAGGGGGGCCTGGACACCTCGGGTGATCGTTGGGGGTGATGGGTGTCCCGCGGGGGACCTCAACTCTTTTTCAGGGGGCCTTTTCTGGCCTGCCTTGGTCTGAATGTTTACCTTGGCTGGCAGGTGAACTTTCTTTTAGGGTGAGGGGTGTTTGATAAAGGCTGAAACCACTGACTTGAGCTTTTTTTTTTTTAGCTTGAATTAACTGTTCCTTGCTGTGTCTTAATTTACGATTTTCTTTTTCTAAGCTTGCAGGGTTTTTTTTAAATGTTCTGTGTTTTTTGCAATTTCCAGCTCGAAAGGACTGAGTAAAATGTTTTTGAAATTAAAAACGAGCTAAAATTTTCCCTTTGGCTTTGCACCCCAAGTAAAGAAAAACCGGATTCTGAGTCGTCTGTGCGAGGTTAAGGGGTCAAAAAAATTCTAAGTTCTTTTAGTGTGTGATGCATGCGACACGGAGGTGACGCCCTTTTTTGGGGTGCACATTGTGGTGAAGGAAAAGAATTTGTTCTTTTCCTCTGATTGCGATCCTTTTTCCCCCAGGATGGTAATTTTTCCTCTTACTTTTCCTTTGGGGAGAGTTCCCAAATTTTGGGGGGGCAGTCCCTTGTTAACTTGTGGTGATGGGGAAAGTGCAGCCCCCTTGTTAACTTGGGATGGGAAAATGTCATCTCCTTGTTAAATTGGGGGAGGGGGGAAAATGTCGTTTTTGAATTTGGGGAAAAGGGGAAAAGTGTCAGGCCCTTTTCCCTTTGAAAAATGATTCCCTTGTTAATTGTGGTGTGGGGGGAAAGGTCATTTCCCCTTTAAAATTGGGGGTGATGGGGGAAAATGTAGTCCCCCCCTTTTGTTACTTGGGTGGGGGGGAAAAAAAGTTTTTTTCCCCCCTTTTCTTGTGGGAGGGGGAAAATTTCTCCTTTTTCCTTTGGGAGGGGAAAATGTCAGTCCCCTTTTTAACTTGGGGATGGGGAAAAGTGCAGTCTCCTTGTTAACTTGTGGAGGGGGGAAAATGTCATCTCCTTGTTAACTTTGGTGAAGGGGAAAAGTTCAGTCTCCTTGTTAACTTGTGGAGGGGGAAAGGTCAGCTCTGGGGAGCAGTCGCGGCTTCGGGGATTTCCGTCAAAACAGGTCCGGGACTGGATGGAGGCCTGTGTGTTAAAGGGTTCGGGTCAACGGGGCTGTGGTCTGCAGATTGTGGTCACGGGTTTTGGTCAGCATGGCGTGGTCAGCAGGATTGTGGTCACGGATTTGTGGTCAGCAGGATTGTGGCAGCATATTGTGGTCATCGGATTGTGGTCACGGGTTTTGGGGTCAGAAATTGTGGTCAGCGGGATTGGGGTCAGCAGGATTGTGGTCACAGGATTGTGGCAACAGGGCTGGGGCACAGGTTGGGTCACAGGTTTGTGGTCCAGGTTGTTCAACGGGGCTGGGTCAGGGCGTGTCACGGGGTTTGTGGACAGCAGCGGGACTGTGGTCAGCAATTGGGTCAAAACCCTGCAGGATGGATGAAAATATCATGCAATGGGGGGAGCCCCCAAAGGGGTACTTGACTGACAAATTACAAAGGTCAGGGAGTGTCCAAAGAGATCTAAACAGCTTTTTTTTGTTTTTGTTTTCAAAAACGGTATTAAATGTTTGAGTTTTTCACTTTCTTCATCCCCCAGGACGGGGCTCGCCCTTGGCATAGAAGATTTCCCCCTCCTTGTTCAGAAAAGAAAGGGTTATTTTTACACATTTAGATGACTTGTGACTGAAACCCAATCACGTTTTAACAGTTCAAAGGTGAGAGATTTGGACACTTGTGAATGGGGGACGTTTGTTCATACTTATCAAAATTTGTCACCTGAATGTTCACAAATTTGTCACCAAGGGCAGTGTGACCATGCTGGGGGGAAAGGGGATAGAGCAGGGTGGGGAAAGAGTGGAACCACACAATTCTCAGCAACACAATTTTATGACAACTGTGGACACAACCCTGCAAAAAAAGACTCAGGCGAAGACAGCAGCTTTTTTTGTCACCTTTTTTATTCGCCTCCAATACAATTTCTTCTTGTGGGGGGATGTCCTCTCTCTCTCCCCCTCCCTTCCTCTTTCCCCCCCTAAAGGCCCTAAAACCCCTCTATTTAAAACCACGCGAAATGCAAAGACACCCACCACACTGTGAGCGTTTCAGCTGAATTTTGGCCCAAGAAAGGAGTTTTTGTTTTTTCATGCAAACTTCAGTGGTGTTATCTTCTGTCCGCGAACAAAACTAAAATAATTAATCAAAATTTCAGAAAGTAAAACATTAAGATGCTTTTTTCTCTGACAAAAGCTTTTTCTCAAACAAATTTTGATTAAAGCCTCCAACTAGTCACTTTTAAAAGTTGCCAAAAACTTTTTTCAGGCAGACAAAAATCAAAATCAACAGCCATGGGAACATCTTTCCCTGACAAACCACCACCATACGAAAAGAAAAACAGTTTCCCAATCAAACAAAGCTCACAAAACCCTAATTCAGATACCTTTGTACAAGTAAAACCCACTTGACGCGAAACACAAAGCTTCCGTCATTTTTAAAAAAAAAGCCATAGAAAAAACCCGGGGCATATCCTGGGAAATAAAGACCAGGGAATTTGTCAGATCAAATAAAACACTGGCAGGTCCCCAAAAACCCATCTCCCACTGTCAAAAAAAAAAGCGGGAATTTTTTCGGGCCCCGTCACCCGCCACAACCTCCCAAAAAAAAATCTGCAGGGAACCTCAAAAGGGGGCAGAAAGAGGGGGAAAAAAGAAAAAAGTCTGGGTGGACAAACTCAGAGAAAAGGCCAGGGTAAAGACTCGGCACTCTGCACGACCAGCCAAGATGGATGGAGGGGGCTTACCACGGGATCGCTTTTTGGGGGCTCCTCAACAAAACCCCAAGGTACAGACTGAGATGATGATGATGAGAGATGATGATGATGATGATGATGATGATGATAAAAAAAATAACTATCTCTGATACTACAAATTATCCATACTAACATCATCCAATTTTATATTCATTCATCTTCTTTCTTTCTTTCTTTCATCTTCCGCTGGTGCCCTTCGGCGTCGCGGGGAGACACAGACATCTGTCTACAGCTGGGCGGGAGGCTTGATGTAGTGACAGGTCATGGGCTTGCAGGGTGTCAGCCACGGAGTCGCTCCATCATCTCCTTGGTCTACCTCTGGCTTTCCAGCCATTGTATTTGGTGGTGTATGCCCGTAGGGCTGGTTGGTTGGGCGGCATTCTAGTGAGGTGACCAAACCACTTGATCCTTTGTTGTTGATATGGTGGAGAATTGGTGTTAGTCCGACCATGTCTCTGATCACCTCATTCTTGATCTTGTCGCGTCTGGTCTTGTTGACAGCTTTCCTCAGGCAGCGCATTTCACATGTGACCAATTTTCTCTCTAAGGCTTTTGTTAGGGCCCATGTCTGACACTGGTATGTGAGTGTTGGAACGAGGATGGCGTTGATGAGTTTTGCCTTGGTGCTCATTGGGATGCTGGAATGTTTTAGAAGGGGGGCGAGTTGGTAACTGACTGCGTTGGCTTTCTGGCATCTTGTTTCTATCTCTCTGTCCAATTTTCCATCTTCAGTGAAGAGGCTGCCAAGGTATTTAAATTCTTTGGTCTGTTTCAGCTGGGTGCCATTGATGTTGATGTCCAGCTTTCCTGGATTTCTGCTGACAGACATAACTTCTGTTTTGGTGATACTGATCTTCATGTTATACCTCTCGCAGCTTGTGTTGAGTTGGTCTGTGTGATCTTGAAGAGCTGCTTTGTCCTGATTCATCAGGGACTTGTCGTCAGCAAATAATAGTTCGTTCAGGGCCTCAAGATCTGGGTTGGCTTCCTTTGTGATCTGGTCCATGTAGATCACAAAGAGAAGGGGAGAGAGTACGAAGCCTTGCCTGACCCCTGATGTAACCGGGAACCAGTCGGATGTTCCACTGGCTGTTCGGACTGCGCTCATACTGTTGGCATAGATTGCTCTGATGTTATCAAGCAACTGCCCCTTCACGTCGTACTGCTCCAGGATCTTCCAGAGCTTGTCTCTGTTGACTCGGTCGAAAGCTTTTTCTTGATCAACTGAATACTGTATGCAGGTCTTGGTTGTATTCGATGGCTCTTTCAAACAGGTGTCGGAGTGCGAAAATGGCATCTGTGCACCCTCTTCCTTTCCGAAAGCCAAACTGGGCATTGCTCAGTAGGTGTTCTGCTTTGGCTCTTGTGCGCTGTTCCAGAATCTTTGCATACATTTTTCCTACATGGCTGAGAAGTGAAATGCCTCTGTAGGTGCTGCAGTCTCTCTTGCTGCCCTTCTTCTTCCAAATTGGCACCACTATTGCATTTTGCCAGTCCATTGGTACTTTCCTCTCTTCCCATGCTTTCTGGAAGATGACGGTGAGCCACTTAACTCCCGTTTCTCCGCATGCAAGGATGGCTTCAGTTGTTATGCCGTCATCACCTGCTGCTTTGCCCTTTGGGCTGGTCTTAATTGCTTTTCTTGTTTCAGCTTCAAGGATTTGGGGCTCTAACTGGTCTTTATAGCATGGTGAGAACTGAGAGCTGGAAGCTTGTACTCCAGATGGGTTTAAAAGATCTTTAAAGTAATCTTCCCATCGTTTCAGAATTTCCTTTTCTTTGTGCAGTGCCTCTCCATTTGCATCATTTACTACTGTTGTTGGATTGAATGGCTCATCTCTTGCTCTCATCATCTTCACACTTTTGAAAAATTCTCTTGGGGAGTTCTTGCAAATTTCACTTAACTTCTCTCCATAAGTCGCTCAAGATTTTTCTTTGGAGGCTTTCACAACACGATTACTATGTCTTCTTGCGATTCTGTACTTGCCGTAGTCCTCTTCTGTCTTGGTCTTGGCCCAAGCTTTATATAGCTGCTTTTTTTCTTTGATGGCTTCCTTCACCTCTTGGTTCCACCAAGCTGTAGCTTTCCTGTTTTTACCTCCACATTTCTTTGTCCCGCAAACTTCCCTTAAGGTGTTCAAGAGAGCTGGCTTGAAGGTGTCTCAGACTTGCTCCATGTTGAGAGGTGTTGTATCAATGGAGTCAAGTTTCACCTTGATAGCACTGTGAGTCTGTTCTTGCACTTCTTTCTCTTCCAGTTTGAGGAGGTTGATCTTTTCAGGCTGGTTCTTCCTAGCAGTTGTTGTTTTCTTCTTCTGAGTACTGGAGGCTAGAATGACAGGCCTGTGGTCAGTGTCAAGGTTGGCATTAGGGATGGCTTTTGAGTCTTTGATGGCGTAACGTGTTCTAGATCTTGCAAGTATAAAGTCGATTTGAGACGAGATGTTGAGATCGTTCCTTTTGTACCAGGTGTAAATTTGGGAGGCTCAGTGTTGGAAAAAGGTGTTGGTGATGATCAGATCATGCTCTGAAAATAGTTCCAGCAGGTGGTTCCCGTTGTAATTGCAAGGTGTTCTGTGGTCACTGTGGGGTCCAAGATGTTTTGTCCATGGTTTCTTCTCTCACCAACTCTGCCGTTGAAATCACCCATGACATACAGGTCCTCTTTGTCAGGGGTGCTGTTGATGAGGATGGAGAGCTCTTGATAGATTGAGTCTTTCTCCTCTTCTGAGTACGAATCGTTACACGGTGCATATGCTTGGATATAGTGGACGATTTTGTTGGACTTTCTTACACCGATTTTAATCAGTCTTTCTGATATGTGTTCTGTACTCATGAGATTCTTTGCTATGTCTGGGTGTAGGATGAATCCCACACCATGCGTTGCTCTCTGGTCTTTCCTGACTCCACTCCAGATGAGAACAAAGTTTGAGAGGATTTCTTTCGATCCTTCTCCTTTCTTCCTAGTGTCTGAAATGCCCATGATGGAGATCTTTCTTTTGGTCATGAATTCCACAATTTCTGGTTCCTTGTTTTTTAGGCCGCAGATGTTCCATGTTCCAATGTAGTCACTGTTCCTATCTCGATGTCCGTTTCCATTGCGAGGTCGTTTTCCGTTTGTATCCATCCGTTTGTGTCTCTTTTCAGTTTTCTTAGCGGTTGATAAATCCACTGTCGGCTTGCTAGGCCAGTCACAGCTTCACCAGAGCCCCGTTAGTCAGCTTGACCTGTTTCCGTTTCCCACGACGTGGACGAGGGGTTGGACTTTGGGAAACTATATTTATTCATAACAAACCCAAAACATACCATACATTTATATTTGTATGTCTGCATTTGGTAGAATTTAGTTCAATAATTCAAACTTGTTTACAACAATGACAATGACAATGACAAGTTCTTTTATTTTGAGGATAATGAGTAAGCACCCATGTGCTTTTTTACATCCAGTCCCTGCCCTTAAGGATATATATGATAATAAAAGAAAATAAAGCCTATAGCAATACATTTACACAGTATACCGAGAAAGATCTACACAAAAATCACCACAAAAATCACCAAAGAGAAAAAAAAAAGAAAAAAAGTAGTAACAAGTAAGAAAAGAAAGCAAAACAGAAAACAAAAGAAACAGCAAAAAAATAGCAAGATCCAAGAGCAAAACAAAAGCGGCAACAGCAACGGGACAAGTGACACCCAATTTGTTTCCCCCTCAACAACAACAACAACAACAACAACAACAACAAAACAACAACAACAACAACCCCAAACCCAAACCAAAACAGAACCAAACAAAGCAAACCTCCATAAAATAAAGGAGACAAACCACGTAAAAGTCATTTTTCAATAACACAATAGCCATATACAAGTAAAAAATTCACAATTATACAGAGAGAGAGAGAGAGAGAGAGAGAGAGAAGAGAGAGAGAGAGAGAGAGAGAGGAGAGAGAGAGAGAAGAAGAGAGAGAGAGAGAGAGGATAATTTGGAAAAATGTAAGGGGGGATATATTTACTTTGTTTCCAAAAGATCAAGTGTGGATTTCATTTTGAATGCATCAAGTGGATGAAAAAATGACTTTTGAAGATTTTAATGATTGGTTTGTCTAAAGAAATCAGGAAGGGAGTTCCACAGCACAAGCCTGGTAGAGTAAGCTAGATTTGAACAAAACTATCTTAAAAATTGGCACACTCCGGCTTTTCAGATTCGGAATGATTAAATTGGAACTTGCCCTTTTAAAGATGAGAAAGGTTCCTTCATTATCTTAAACTCATGATGCTTTTGTTAAATCTTAGTCTTTGTATGGGGGAAGAAATTTAACTATATAATCAACTTCAGTAAGGTAGTCTTCTTCAAAAGAACCAGTTTAAGATCACGTTTATACAGACTTAATAATGGTTTCATAGTGTTTGCACTAACAATCCCACGGGTTTGAAGCATAATCTTTTGAAAATTGTAATATAAGCTTGAAAGAAGTTTTCTTTAATGAAGTCAAGAAAATTTTGATTTTAGTCAATTGGGATACTCTTTGAGACCCTGCATTTGCACAGATGGGATATGTGATGGTACCAGCTGAGATTTTTTATCAAATTGTTTACTCCTTAGAACTTTTTGGTGAGAGGCTTGTTCTATTGTTTGCTTTTCAATATGGATTGGATAAAATTTATAAGATAGATTTTGTCGCTTTCGTCTGGCAGTGATAAGCATGCATATTGTTTTTTGGGGGTGTATAGATATATGATTTAGTTCAGTCCATTTCACAAGATCATCAGTGCTATTTTGCAATGTCTTTGCAAGAGAGTTAATGTCAGTATGACTTGTATGTATGGTTGTGTCATCAGCAAAAAGTTTGCATTTAGATTTGATATGGAGAGGAAGGTTATTTATATAATGAAAAGAGAATTGGTCCTAAGATAGATCCCTGTGGTACTCCATAATGAATGAGTTTTAGTGTGGATATGGACGTAGCTATTGAAACACACTGTTGCCTGTTTGTAAGATAAGAAGCAAGAAGTTCAAAAGTATTTGTAAAGAGATTATATAAGTTTAGCTTTTTAATGAGAAGTCTGCGGTCAATTGTATGAAATGCTTTTTTAAATCTATAAATAATACTCCACAAAATTTATTGTCATTAATGTTTGACAGCCAATTGTCTACAAGACGAGTCAATGCTGTATGGCACGAGTGATTTTTTTAAAATCCAGACTGATTTGAGTGAAGTAAGTTGTTAATATCTATTTGATGGACTATGTGTTTATTCATATGTTTTTCCAAGGGTTTTGAAAGGTAAGATAAAACAGAAATTGGCCTATAATTTGAGGGATCAGAAGTGTCTCCAGACTTGTGGATCGGAATCACCTTAGCAGTTTTGAAGGCGTTGGGGAAATAGTTCTTATGAAGACAAAGGTTATAGATATGTGTCAGAGTGTCTGTAATAACTGGAGCTAAGAGTTTCAGTATTCTGCCATCTACTCCATCAAGACCACGCGTACTTGATTGTTTGAGGTGAGTCAGGTAATTGTAGACCTCAGAAACAGATATGAATGGTATGTGGGGTTTTGATGGAATACGCTTTTCTTGGCAGAATTGTTTTAGTTCATTGAGATCATTCGACTTTGAGTTATCATTGTTAATTATGTTAGAAGAAATATTAATGAAGTGATTGTTTAGTTTTTCAGCAGAAATATCTTTCATTATGTTAGATTTGGAAAACAATTGATTATTTGCTATTTGATTGATTGCTTTCCATACAGTCTTTGAATTTTGTTTGGATGAAAGTAGATCTTGGAAATATTTCCTTTTCTCTCACCGTTTTTGTGAGTTTATGGCATTTCTTTTTTTTTCCTCCTCATAATATTTATGTTCTTTTAAGAAATCTCTAAAATAAAATGCTTCTTCTAGTTCCTTTCTAAATCAAGGTGGTTTGCGGACATGTTTGATCCTTATGGTTTTTAATGGGGCATGTTTGTTATAGATTTCAGTAAAAACTTTTATCCAGAACTCAATGGCTAGGTTTGGATCAGTAATATTGAATGTTTCCGAAAGCATGGAACTGCTTAATTCTAGTAAGAAAAGCTGCTCATTAAATTTTGCAAAAGAATGATAGATTATAGTTTTATGGCCAGGTTTGGGAATTTTTGTTCCTTTTTTTGACCATGTGGTACAGACTGGGTAGTAATTGCTACAGTTATATACAGGGACACACATTTTTATGATGTTTTTAGGGTCTGATACATAGATGTGATCAATAATTGTGTTAGAATTTGATGTGACTCTTGAGGGTGAAGTAACTAATTGGTGAAGATTGAATGAGTTAATAACTTGGGTCCATTAGTTGTTTACTTTTGCTAGGTCAATATTAAAATCATCTAGTAAGATGATTTCCCTAGATTCTAATAGGACTACGTTCATCATGGAGTCAAACTTGTCTATCTATTTTTTTCTTTCTTTTGGATTTCTGTAGCAGAACCCCATTATAATAGGTGCTGCACCTTTTATAGCTACTTCGATCCAGATGGATTCTACTTCATAACGTTCAAGATTGAAAAGACATTTGAACTTACACACTCACTAATATAGATTAAGATACCTGTTTCTTTGGGCTTTGCAGATCTTTTCGAAGGATTTTATATCCTGGAATGGAAATGTCAGTGTTGGTTATGTGTTCTGTAAGTCTTGACTCGGAAAGCCCTAGTATATGAAGAGGTTTGCCTTGGTTTGTGATGAGTCTTGTTATATCTTCGATTTTATTGACTGCATGGTTTATATTTAGGTGGCAAATTCGTAAGCCATCCTTGGAGGGCCATGAATTGTGTCTTGAATACATCTATTGAAGTTAGTTTTGTGAGGAATGTATTAATGTGTAAAAGAATGGTGAAGATAAGGAAGAAAAGAGAGACAATGAATAATAATAATAATAGGGGGGGGGGGGGGGAGTGAATACTTGATAGGGGTATAGTGGTGGAAGGGTGAAGAAAGGATTAAAATCAATTACCACTCTGTAGCACACAATTGGTGTATAACTCAATCAGTCTGACAGTAGTCTGAGGAGAAAATAAAAGGAAAATTCCACAGGTGGCATGGTTGGTTACCAAGAGAAATGGGAGATATAAAAAAACCTCAAAATTCCCAACAACAACAACAACAGAGCAACCAAATCACCCTCAACAAGTGAGGCCAGACAATACAGTAAAGCACCTGTAAATAAAATATGCCAGAATATGAATAAATAAGCACAACTACAAACAGCACAGTTCCTGGAAAATATGATTTTACAAGAAAAGTTTTAAAAAGAAGGAACAAATAAAAAAGAAAAGAAAAGAGAAAATAAAGTGATGAGCACAATCAGCACTGTTCCAGAAAGCTTGGTCCTGGTGTAGGTGATTGTCACTGGTTTGTCCTGTCACTATTTGCTTCACACTGCAGCACTGGGTAGGCGTGTCTCCAGCACAGACTAGATATATATGATATAAAATTAAACTGTTACCAAATTGACAAGGGAGAGAGAGGGAGAGAAAGAGCTCTGCTTGCATCCACTTCATTTGTTTTTCTCCCAGGGACACACAAAGCGCGCACACATACGGGGACATACGTTCGCCATCACCTATGCACAATTCACGTGCACGCCACTTGGACACATACACTCACATGCTTATATGAAAAATAATGATAATGGCGGCGTTGCTCCTGTGGCGACGCGCTCTCCCCTGGGAAGAGCAGCACAAAACCCACGGAGAGAAACTTGCGCGACCCCAAGCAGCATACAATACAATATAATTATAATAATTACTCGTACATAATACATAACATACTCATACATACACTAACACATATACATTACACATTCGCACACGTGCACGTTTGCGCTTGCCTGCTTGCCAACACACACACACAAACTCACACACACACACAACACACACTCACACTCACACACACAGTATATGTACAATTGCAAACAAAGTTATTAATAAACAATACCGTGAAAAATTTCATAATATACGTTACTTTTTCATTTGCAATGTTTTGTCATATAACGATCATTACATCAAAAAAGGTGATTTTTTAAAGAGCTTCTAACGGAGTTATGGCTAGAAATCTCTTTAAGACATGGTGGAAGCTGATTCCACAAGGAATCACCACTGTAGAGAAAACTTGTTTTAAAAATATCAACTCCTGGGAGAGGCACTGATATTTTTAAATGATGCCTGTTGTTATTTATATGGAAACAATCTGAAATGAAAGGAGGTGCTGCTCCATTAATTACCTTATGCATCAACAGTGCCTTGTTGTTGCAGCATATCTGCTTAAATGGTAAAATACCCAATGTTTTATAATCATTTATGGTCAAAGAACTTGACTTAAGAAGAACTAATTTTAGAGCTCGATTGTGTAGCCTCAATAAAGGTTTTAGAGCATTTGCACTTGCAGAATCTAACAATGTAGAGGCAAAGTCCATAATCAACTGAATCTGTGCTTGAAAAAAAACAGTTTACGAGCATGAATGTTTAAAAAGTGTTTAATTTTTGATAGCTTGAACACTCTTTGAGAGATTCGTTTGCAAATATGAGAAATGTGGTCAGTCCATAACAGGTTATTGTCAATAATGATACCCAGTACACGATGCGAATTGACTATTTCCACACTTTGTCCGGCAACTGAAATAGAAAACAAATTTGTTAATACATATTGGCGTTTCTGTCTAGTAGTTATACACATGCATTTTGTTTTTGTGTGTATTTAGGCACATATGATTGAGTTCTGTCCAACGAACTAATTTTTCAATACTATTTTGGAGGTTAGTTGTTAATTTACAAAGGCTACCATTGTTACAATGCATGGAACTGTCATCTGCAAATAGTTCACAAGTTGTTGCTAGATGCATTGGTAAATCATTAATTACAATGTGAATAAAAAGGGACCTAGTACGGATCCTTGAGGTACTTCATGTTTAATAGTCTTGAAATCTGAAACAGAAAAGTTCACACACACGAACTGTTTTCTATTTGATAAAAAGGAGGAAATTAGTTGGACTGTGGACTCTGAAAAACCATATACCATTAATTTCTCTAAAAGAAGAGTATGGTTAATGGCATCAAATGCCTTAGCAAAGTCAATGAAAACATTAATTTATTCTTTTATTTTTTAAATTTTATTCCTTTATATCGAGGATATTGGAATAAGCGCTTATATGCTTTTTTTACATCCAGTCCACGTGTGTATGCGGTTTTGTAAATTCTGTCATCTGTTCCCACCGGCACACAATGGCCTACTCTTACGAAAAGCGGAACAGGTTTCAACGTGTGCGCAAGATGTTCTGCGTGCGTTCGCACACGGGACCTCGGTTTATAGTCTCATCCGAAGTCTCACCCGAAGTGCCAGTGAGTTCATTCTTATTTATATTTAGAAGCCATTTATCAATCATTTGGGTCAGTGCTGTATGGCAAGAGTGGTTTTCTCTGTAAGCTGATTGCTTTGGGTGTATCAAGTTGTATTTATTCAGATGGTGAATTAAATGTAGTCTAATATGTTTTTCGAATGGCTTTGACAAAACATACAAAATTGATATAGGCCTATAATTGGATGGGTTTGTACGGTCTCCTTTTTTGAACATTGGAATTACCCTTGCTTCCTTGAAACATAATGGAACATAGTTCTTGTTAATGCAAAGATTATAAATATAAGTCCGTGTATATGCTATAACAGGGGCTGCAAGTTTGAGTATATTTACATCTAATTTCTCCAAATCTTTTGTTTTTGAAGGTTTTAGATACAGCAGAGCCGCATTAACTTCTGGTACTGATATAAAAGGAATATTCACTTTACAGTCAATATTTTTTGCAGAACAATATTTTTTTAACATTTCTAAGTCATTTTTCCCAGTCATTATTTAATAATAAATTATCAGCTGCATTTACAAAGTAATCGTTGATTGTGCTTGGAGTTATATCATTTATATTTGTCTGTACTTCAGAATAGTCTTTGTTGGTTAATTTATTGATTACTTTCCAGACTGCCCTTGACCCTTTTTTATTGGTTACTAAATCTTGATAATATTTTAATTTTGCTTTACGCTTCAATGTAGTTACCTTATTTCTTTGTTCTTTAAATTTATTGTCATTTGTTGACTTCAAGTAGTTACGAAGATTTATTTCATTTTCAATCTCTTTAGTTAACCATGGAGGTTTGATGTGGTGCTTCACTCTTTGAGTTATTAAAGGGGCGTGTTTGTCATAGATTCGAGTGAAAATGTTTACCCAGACTTCTGTTGCCTTATCAGGATCAGTATATTGGTAAACCTGTGATAAAGAGTTAGCTAAGTCTGAAAGAAAAGAGTCCTTATGAAACTTCTTAAAACATCTGTAAGTAATCTTTTTGACATGCTGTTGGAAACTTAACTCCTTTCTTTGACCACGTTACACACACAGGATAGTGGTCACTGCAGCTAGATACAGGACAACATACTTCTTTGATGTTTAGTTTTGACGTAACATATACATGGTCTATAAGGGTAGACGAATTGACTGTCACTCGTGTCGGACAATCAATAATTTGACTTAAGTTACATGATTCATACAGTTGTACCCACTGAGTCTGACATTTAAGGAGGTCTATGTTAAAGTCACCAAACAAAATCGTCTCTTTATCTTCAAGCATTGCAGCATCCATCATGGCCTGGAAGTCTTCCAGCCAACTTGATTTTTCAGCTGGGTTTCAATAATAATAGGAGGGGGGGGGGGGGTTGAATATTTTAGGGGGTAAGGGGGGTGGAAGGGTGAAGAAAGGGGAGAAAAAAATCAAATTCCCCACTCGTAGCACAATTTGTGTAAAACCCCAATCAGTACGGGACGGGATGGGGCTAGTGGTTTAAAAAGAGCTTCGCTTTCCCCCCCAATTAAAGCAAGGGGTCGGCGGGGTTTCCCAAAGTTTTGGTTGGGCCCGGGTTTTGCGCCCCTTTGGTTTCATACAAGTTCCCCCCAGTTAAAATTCCCCAAATTTGTAAAAGGGTTTACCTGCCCCCTTTTGGGGGTTAGGGGAAGGTAAAGCACGGGGGAAAAGGAATGGGCGCCCGCCTCAAAAAGGTTTGGCCCCTAGGGAAGGGGGGTTTAAACGCCTCGCCCCCCTTACGCCTTATGGGTTTTAGGGGAAATTCCTTTATTTTCCCTTTAAACCATCAACATAACAAGGGGAAGCCCTGGAAAAAAAAATTTCCCCCAATGGCGGGGTTGGTTACGGAAGAAAAGGGGCGAGATACACATTCCATGCCACCCTTAAAGTGGGTTTTAGATTTTCCGTTTTTATTTAAACACAGCGTTATGATGTTCAGCAAAAATGTAAAACACAGCGTTAGAGGGTTTCATTATGTCCCCCACAGTGGTATGGTGTGTCAGCTTCTTTTCCAAAAACCAGGTTATGATGTTTTCACCTTAATGTCAAAAGCGTTTGTTTTGGTAAGAATGTTGACACCGGCTTCCCAGGGTACACATTTTTTAGGGGTGTGTCTTTTTGGGTTTTGGGAAAACCGGCTTCATGTACACCAAAACCGGGTTTATGATGTTCAGAAAAATTTTGGGAATCCTAAAAAACATAAAGCCACAAAAATATGCTAATGGTGTGCAGATAGTGTTGACACAGGTTTCGGGAAAGGATTTAAAATAGTATATTGGTGTTGGTTTTACCCGTTTCAACGGGGGGCTTCAGGGCTAATTTAAATAGTATATTTTTTTTAATTTAAATTTTATTTTTTTATTTATACTTTTATATCGAGAATAATAGAATGAGCACTCATGTGCTTTTTACATCCAGTCCCCGTGTGTATGTTGTTTGTAAATTCTGTCATATGTTCCCACCGGAACACAATGGTATACTCTTACGAAAAGCAGAACAGAATTTAACGAGTGCGCAAGATGTTGTGCGTGCGTTTGTACACGGGGCTTCGTTTTATAGTCTCATCCGAAGGACTTTTGGGGAGAGTGGAGTCTGCCCTGATGATTACTCCAGGGTAAAATATCCCCTTAAACGGGAATCGCACCCGGGCTGTAAGATTGCGCGCGCAATGGTCTGACCACTAGTCTTTCCCATCCCCTTAAGTAGTGTTATGGTGTGTGAGATAGTGTTGACACAGGCTTCATGTCACACTTATGTAGTGTTATGGTGTGTCAGATAGTGTTGACATAGGCTTCATGCCTCACTTAAATAGTGTTAAGGTGTGTCACATAGTGTTGACACCTGCTTCATGTCACACAGTGTTAAGGTGTGTCACATAGTGTTGACACAGGCTTCATGTCACACAGCGTTATGGTGTGTCAGATAGTGTTGACACAGGCTTCATGTCACACAGTGTTACGGTGTGTCAGATAGTGTTGACACAGGCTTCATGCCACACAGTGTTATGGTGTGTCAGATAGTGTTGACACAGGCTTCATGTCACACAGTGTTATGGTGTGTCAGATAGTGTTGACACAGGCTTCATGCACACAGTGTTATGGTGTGTCAGATAGTGTTGACACAGGCTTCATGCCACACAGTGTTTAGGGTTTGTGTCAGATAGTGTTGACACAGGCTTCATGTCAACAGTGTTATATGTGTGTCAGATAGTGTTTGACACAGGCTTCATGTCACACAGTGTTATGGTGTGTCAGATAGAGTTGACACGGCTTCATGCCCACACAGTGTTATGTGTTTTCAGATAGTGTTGACACAGGCTTCATGCCACACAGTGTTATGGTGTGTCAGATAGTGTTGACACAGGCTTCATGCCACACAGTGTTATGGTGTGTCAGATAGTGTTGACACAGGCTTCATGCCACACAGTGTTATGGTGTGTCAGATAGTGTTGACACAGGCTTCATGTCACACAGTGTTATGGTGTGTCAGATAGTGTTGACACCGGCTTCATGTCACACAGTGTTATGGTGTGTCAGCTTCATGTCACACAGCGTTATGATGTGTCAGATAGTGTCGACACCGGCTTCATGTCACACAGCGTTATGGTGTGTCAGATAGTGTTGACACAGGCTTCATGTCACACAGCGTTATGATGTGTCAGATAGTGTTGACACCGGCTTCATGTCACACAGCGTTATGGTGTGTCAGATAGTGTTGACACAGGCTTCATGTCACACAGCGTTATGATGTGTCAGATAGTGTTGACACCGGCTTCATGTCACACAGCGTTATGGTGTGTCAGATAGTGTTGATACAGGCTTCAGGCCGCACTTAAGTATTGTTATGAAGTGTCAGATAGTGTTGACACAGGCTTCAGGCCGCACTTAAGTATTGTTATGAAGTGTCAGATAGTGTTGTCGCAGGCTTCAGGCCGCACTTAAGTATTGTTATGAAGTGTCAGATAGTGTTGACACAGGCTTCAGGCCGCACTTAAGTATTGTTATGAAGTGTCAGATAGTGTTGACACAGGCTTCAGGCCGCACTTAAGTATTGTTATGAAGTGTCAGATAGTGTTGACACAGGCTTCAGGCCGCACTTAAGTATTGTTATGAAGTGTCAGATAGTGTTGTCACAGGCTTCAGGCCGCACTTAAGTATTGTTATGAAGTGTCAGATAGTGTTGACACAGGCTTCAGGCCGCACTTAAGTATTGTTATGAAGTGTCAGATAGTGTTGTCCCAGGCTTCAGGCCGCACTTAAGTATTGTTATGAAGTGTCAGATAGTGTTGACACAGGCTTCAGGCCGCACTTAAGTATTGTTATGAAGTGACAGATAGTGTTGACACAGGCTTCAGGCCGCACTTAAGTATTGTTATGAAGTGTCAGATAGTGTTGACACAGGCTTCAGGCCGCACTTAAGTATTGTTATGAAGTGTCAGATAGTGTTGTCCCAGGCTTCAGGCCGCACTTAATTATTGTTATGAAGTGTCAGATAGTGTTGACACAGGCTTCAGGCCGCACTTAAGTATTGTTATGAAGTGTCAGATAGTGTTGACACAGGCTTCAGGCCGCACATTAAGTATTGTTTTTGAAGTGTCAGATAGGTTGTCCCAGGCTTCAGGCCGCACTTAAGTATTGTTATGAAGTGTCAGATAGTGTTGTCACAGGCTTCAGGCCGCACTTAAGTATTGTTATGAAGTGTCAGATAGTGTTGACACAGGCTTCAGGCCGCACTTAAGTATTGTTATGAAGCGTCAGATAGTGTTGTCCCAGGCTTCAGGCCGCACTTAAGTATTGTTATGAAGTGTCAGATAGTGTTGGCACAGGCTTCAGGCCGCACTTAAGTATTGTTATGAAGTGTCAGATAGTGTTGACACAGGCTTCAGGCCGCACTTAAGTATTGTTATGAAGTGACAGATAGTGTTGACACAGGCTTCATGCCACACAGTGTTATGAAGTGTCAGATAGTGTTGACACAGGCTTCATGCCACGCAGTGTTATGGTGTGTCAGATAGTGTTGATACAGGCTTCATGCCATTCAGTGTTATGGTGTGTCAGATAGTGTTGACACAGGCTTCAGGCCGCACTTAAGTATTGTTATGAAGTGTCAGATAGTGTTGACACAGGCTTCAGGCCGCACTTAAGTATTGTTATGAAGTGTCAGATAGTGTCCCAGGCTTCAGGCCGCACTTAAGTATTGTTATGAAGTGTCAGATAGTGTTGTCCCAGGCTTCAGGCTGCACTTAAGTATTGTTATGAAGTGTCAGATAGTGTTGACACAGGCTTCAGGCCGCACTTAAGTATTGTTATGAAGTGACAGATAGTGTTGTCGCAGGCTTCAGCCGCACTTAAGTATTGTTATAAAGTGTCAGATAGTGTTGTCCCAGGCTTCAGGCGCACTTAAGTATTGTTATGAAGTTACAGATAGTGTTGACACAGCTTCAGGCCGCACTTAAGTATTGTTATGAAGTGTCAGATAGTGTTGACACAGGCTTCAGGCCGCACTTAAGTATTTTTTATGAAGTGTCAGATAGTGTTGACACAGGCTTCAGGCCGAAACTTAAGTATTGTTATGAAGTGTCAGATAGTGTTGACACAGGCTTCAGGCCGCACTTAAATATGTTATGAAGTGTCAGATAGTGTTGCACAGGCTTCAGGCCGCACTTAAGTATTGTTATGAAGTGTCAGATAGTGTTGACACAGGCTTCAGGCCGCACTTAAGTATTGTTATGAAGTGTCAGATAGTGTTGTCACAGGCTTCAGGCCGCACTTAAGTATTGTTATGAAGTGTCAGATAGTGTTGTCCCAGGCTTCAGGCCGCACTTAAGTATTGTTATGAAGTGTCAGATAGTGTTGACACAGGCTTCAGGCCGCACTTAAGTATTGTTATGAAGTGTCAGATAGTGTTGTCCCAGGCTTCAGGCCGCACTTAAGTATTGTTATGAAGTGTCAGATAGTGTTGACACAGGCTTCAGGCCGCACTTAAGTATTGTTATGAAGTGTCAGATAGTGTTGTCACAGGCTTCATGCCGCACTTAAGTATTGTTATGAAGTGTCAGATAGTGTTGACACAGGCTTTATGTCACACAGCGTTATGGTGTGTCAGATAGTGTTGTCACAGGCTTCAGGCCGCACTTAAGTATTGTTATGAAGTGTCAGATAGTGTTGTCCCAGGCTTCAGGCCGCACTTAAGTATTGTTATGAAGTGTCAGATAGTGTTGTCCCAGGCTTCTGACCAAACTCATAGCCACCTTGTCCAACAATGGATTATATAAAACCGTGTTCAAAATATAGCTGCAACAATCATTCAAACAATCAATTAATCAATCAGGCAATCAACCAATCAATCAATAGAGAGAATTATTTCTTTATTCCTTTATTTCTAGGATGGTGGAATAAGCACTCATGTGATTTTTACCTGTATTCCCCGTGTGTGTGTGTGTGTGTGTGTGTTGTTGTGTGGTTGTGTGTAGTGTGTGTGTGTGTGGTGTGTGTGTGTGTGTGTGTGTTGGTGTTGGTGGTGTTTGTGTGTGTGTATGTGTGTAAGTGTGTGAAAGTCAAAGTCAAAGTCAAAGTCAAACTTTTATTTTCAAATGGTACATTGAAGAAGCAGTGCATTTGCTTTTCTTCATCAAGCCATCTATCTAAAGAAAAACAAGCGAGAAAAAAATGCAGATATCGAACTAAAGAAAAACCCTAATCAATGGTAAACCATACAAATCAAACAAGAAAACACAATAACATATGCATACATGGAATTAGAAACAAAACAAAAAACCCTGAAAAATATTAAACCATACAATTCAAATAATTCAATTAGTGTGTGTGTGTGCGTGTGTGTTGTGTGGCTTTGTGTGTGGTGTTGTGTGTGTGTGTGGTTGTTGTGTGTGTGTTGTGTTGTGTGTGTGTAGTTTTTAAATTTTATTTTAATTTTATTCTTTTATTTTATTCTTTTATATCGAGGATAATGGAATAAGCACTTATGTGCTTTTTTACATCCATCCCCGTGTGTATGCAGTTTTGTAAATTTTGTCATCTGTTCTCACCGGCACACAATGGCCTACTCTTACGAAAAGTGGAAACAGGATTTAACGTGTGCGCAAGATGTTCTGCGTGCGTAAGCACACGGGGGCCTCGGTTTTTATAGTCTCATCCGAAGACTGATTGTTGGTGTTGTGTGTGTGTGTTTGTGTGTGTGATGTGTGTGTGTGTGTGTGTGTGGTGTGTGTGTTGTGTGTGGCGTCTGTGAGAGAGAGAGAGAAAGAGACAGGGAGACAGAGAGAGAGAAAGAGAGAGTTGTAAAAGTTTGTCTTATTGTATTCTCTTCCTGAAAGACTTCCTCTCTTCCCTTTCCACAACTCTTGTTGCTTATGCATGGGGTCGTTAATGTCCGCAAGTAAGAGAAGCTTTCCCTGCTGGACTCGTTGGTTGTGAACGGACAAAGGGAGGCTGCTTCTTCCTTTGACACAGCAGCGCATTGTTGGGGCTTCAGCGTGTTGTCACCCTGTGTTTCCCTTTCACGTCGCTATCAAACCCCCGCTCTACTCTAAAATACCACACAAGCACTACAGGCCCTCCCCTCTACTTCCCCTTCCCTTCTCCTCCACCCATCTCTTTACCGTTCAACAGTTTAGTGAACAGTGAACATATCCATTCAGCATTTCAGTAATCACTGAACACATCCATTCAGTAGTTCAGTGTCACGGTTCGCATAATTCTGCGCATAATTCCGTGCATTACTCAATGCCATTTCTTTCTCTGTATTTCTGGATGCTGGTGTCTTTCTGTGGTCACATTCGCATTTTTTGTATGTATATGGTGAACTCCAGCTTAGTGGCATGCAAATTCTCTTTTCTCTGCAATTTTGCATGCAGGTTAGCTTCTCGTGAAGTTCCTGTTCGTGAGTTAGGGTTTGTTTCATCAGCTGAGTAGCAGCAGCTTTAAATAGGAGGAGGTCTTGACTTGAGAGAGGAGGAGATTCAGTCTTTGGCTGAAGTTCGTTGGTCGCCGTTCCAGCTGGGCTGTTGGGCGCCGCGTGGTGTTGTCTCTCTATTTGGAGAGCAGGGGGAGCAGTACCTTGGAGTAGTCCAGGCTCCTGTGAACTCGTTGTTACGTCGTGTCCGTCCTGTCAACGTCTTCCTCGAGGTGCAGGAGTGCACCGTACTTCCTGTGGTGTTGTGTCTCTTCTTGGAGAGCAGAAGGGAGCATTCATCTTGGAGTGGTTCTGGCTCCCGAGGACCAGTCTACGTTCTTTCTTCGTTGTGCTGTGCTGTCCGTTTTGTCAACGTCTTTCCTGGATGCAGGAGTGCACCTTGTTCTTTCTCAGTGACAGGTTCCTGTGGGTGCCTCCAGCGGTGGAGTCGTGCCTGGAGAGGGTGCAGCCCGGTGTGCCCTGAAGAGTCGCTGTCGGCTTGTCCTTGACCTTCTGTCCCTTTAATCCCTGGATCCACCTCTTTTCCCCACAACCTTTTTCCCTTCTCCCTGCTGCCCTGTCCACCCGTGACCATCCTTGGAGACTTCAGCATGTGATGGTGATAGTGCTGGGACCTGAGTTGTGACTGAGGGAGGTGGGAGGGGAAGATTCCTCAGGTTTCTGAACTGTGCAGAAGAGGGGAGGGTATTATGGATAAAGTTTAGAGTGTGATTGGTGATTGAATGTGTACGTGTGTGTCTGTAAGTATTTATCTGATGTGATTGTTTTTGGATTTTGAACAGTAAAGTCTGGAATTTCTTTGGTGTTCTGTGTTTGGTGTTGACGGGAAGATAGTTAGGGAGGCATGGGTGGGGGTTTAGCCACAATCCCTTATGGAGCGTGACATTCAGTAATCACTGAACACATCCATTTAGCATTTCAGTAATTAATCAATGATGAGTGAACACGTCCATTTAGCATTTCAATGATCAGTGAACAGTGAAGATATCCATTTAGCATTTCATTGATCAGTGAACAGTGAAGACATCCATTTAGCATTTCAATGATCAGTGAACAGTGAAGACATCCATTTAGCATTTCAGTGATCAGTGATCAGTGAACACATCCATTTAGCATTTCAGTGATCAATGAATAGTGAAGACATCCATTTAGCATTTCGGTGATTCCTCTGAAGTCGGAGTATGGCTGCATATTTGGCGAGGTACTTGAAAATAGTCATACACGCAAACTTCCATCGGTGTGCTTCCTATCTCATAGTGATTCCCAGGTGGGATGAGTGAGTCAGAGTGAATGTTCTGGGTGACCCTCAGAGTGTAAAGCTGGGGAACGCACAACAACAACAACAACATTTCAGTGATCGGTGAACAGTGAAGACATCCATTTAGCATTTCAGTGATTAGTGAACAGTGAACACGTCCATTTAGCATTTCAGTGATCAGTGAACAGTGAACACGTCCTAAATCTGGGAATTCACCGCCGCAAAACTAGAAGGCGAACACGGGCAGGCCAACGTCATCGAAAGTGGTGCCCTTCCATCTCCCATGTCTCCACCCTCAGCTCTGACGTCACTTCTGTCTCCCTGACAACACTGCTTCCTCATGCTGCTGTTCATCTGCCCCTTCAGCTTCTGATTCTTCTGTTGTGCACAATTCGGACAATCGTTTTTCTGGTTCTAATGTGTATCATGATGTGTGTGAAGTTAACACAGTTCTTTCTACCTCTACTTCTGACTCACCATCCAAACGCTTGTCTGGTCTTCCGATATCCACATCGCTACCATCGCCTTCATCTTCTTCCTCTGATTGCATCCCCAACTCACCACTTTCTTCTTCAACCCCTCCGCCGCCTTCAGATCTCCTTCATATTTCTGTGTTCAATGTGCAGTCTGTCTGTCCTGATGAAACAGCTGATTATATATCTGATTTCATCTCCGAAAAAGACTTGATTTAACCTTCTTACTAACGCTTAACCCCATGGACACGACCAAAATAAAACAATTACACCGCTCTAAAACTGTTTCTTCCCCGATTCTCCGAGGTGGCATTGCCATTTATTTTTAAAGACATGTTTGCAACCACTCTTCTTTCAAACAAAAAAAACCCTTTCCGTTAAGGGTTTAAAAAAATTTGTTTTTTTTTTTTATAAGGAAATTTAGATTTAAAACCCCCCCCCTTTCCAAAAGTCAAACCGGGGGGCCCCCTTTTTTCAAGTTTTTTTGATGAAAAGTTTTTTTTTAACACCTTTTCCCCTGGGAAAGGGCCCACAAAAAAAACCTCTTTTTTAACTGGCATCCCAATCTTCGTTTCCTTTTACCCCCTTCACAAAAATGCATTCTTTCCCCCCCCAAAAATTTTCTTCCTTAACAAAAAAACCCCAAAAAGAAAAAAAATTGTTACCCCCCCTTTTTAAATAACCCAAAAACCCCTTTTTTTTTAAAATTTTTTCCCTAAAAAAAATTCCAAACACAAAACGCCCTCCCCTTTTGGTTTGACACAATCCCCCCTACCCTTGTTACACCCCTTCCCATGGAAAAGTTTTTTTTTGGGAAAACAAAAAACCCCCTAAAAACCCAGGGCAAAAAAAGGGAAAAGGGACCCCCCCCCCTTTGGGGGGTTCCCCCCTTTCTCCCCCTAACCCTCTTTTTCCCCTTACCCTAAACCTTTTTTCCCCTTCTCCCGAAACCCGCCCTTCCCATTTTTTAATTGTTTTCGGGGTTTTGGACCTGTATTTTTTGTTTGATTTGTTTTTTTTTTTTTTAAAAAACCCGAACCCCAACCTTTTTTCCCATTTTCCAACGAAACCCCTTTTTGGGCGCCCCAAGCGACCCACCTCCCCGGGCCCCCCCCGTTTTTCCAAAACCATTGTGGGTTAAGGTTTGCACTTAATTACATACTTTCAAAAAAATTTAAAAATTTTGGGTGAAGGGTTCCTTTGTTTTAAAAAATCCCAAAAACCCCAACCCCCTACCCAAACCAAAACCCCACCCCCCCACCCCCCCCCCCCCCCCCCCCCCCAAAAATCCCCCCCACCAAACACCCCTCCAAAACCCCACCCCCCCCCAAAACCCCCCAAAAAACCAAAATTTTTTTTTTTTTCCCCCCAATTATTTTTCCCCCAATCTTATTTGAATTTCTTCTTTTTTTTTTTCTTGTTTTTTAATTTTTTTTTGGGTAAAAATTTTTTTTTTTTTTAAAAAAAAAACAAAAAAAATGAGGTTAGGTGCTTTATTTTGGGGAATTTTTTGGGTATAATTAAAAAAAAAGTTTTTTTCTTTTTATTTTTTTTGTTTCTTTTTTTTTCCCCCCCAAAAAAAATTTTTTTCAAAACAACCCCACAAAATACCCCAAAAAAAAAACAAAAAAACAAAAAATTTTAAAATTTTTATCTTTAATTTATTTTTTTTGTTTTTTTTTCTTTTTTTTTTTTGTTTTGTTGTTTGTTGTTTTTTTTTTTTACCCTTTTTTTTATTTTTTTTTTCCCCCCCCGGGGGTTAAAGGAAACTTGGAAAAAAAACCCCTGTTTTTCCTCTTTTTTTTGATTTTCCCTTGAAATCAAAAAATTTAAAAAGGGGTTGTTTCCGGGTTTTTTTTAAAAAATTTTAAATTTTTAAATTTATTTAAAAATTTGGTTTTGATTTTTGTTTTTTTTTTAAAATTTTTTTTTTCGGCGTGGTTTTTTTTTTGCCCTTTTTTTTTTTTGGGGGGGGGGGGGGAAAACTGTTTTTTTTTGGGTTTTTGGGTTTTTTTAAGGAAAAAAATTTGGGCTTTTTTTTTTTTGTTAAAATTTGAAAAATCTGAAGGGGAAATTTTTTTCCCCTTTGTAAAGGTTTAAAAATTTTGAGGGTTGTTTTTCCTTTTGCCCTTTTGTTTTTTTTTTTTTTCGGGGGTGCATCATTTTTTTAGAAAAAAAGTTAAATTTTTTCCCTTTTGGGGCTTTTTGGGGGAGTTTTGGGGGGGATAGCTAGGGGGAACTGTTTAAATTTAAGATAAAGCGTTTTTTAAACCTTTCCCCTTTTTTTGGTTCCCCCCCCTTTTCTTCCCCCTTTCCCCCCATTTTTTAAAACGTCAAGGGATCCCCTTTTTGGGGGGGGAAAAAGGGTAAATCACGGGGGGGTCGGGAATTTGGGGCCCCAAAAGGGGGCCCGGGCGCTTTCCCCCCAAACCCTAAGGGGTTAGGGATTTTCCCTTTTTCCCCTTTTTTACCCTTTTTTTCTTTTTTTTTCCCCCTTTTGGGGGGTTTTTTGGAGGTTTTTGGGGGGGGGTTTGGGGGTTTTTTTTAAGGTTTTCTTTATTTGTTTCCCCTTTGGGGGGGGTGGGGGGGGGGGGGGGGGGGGGGGGGGGGGGGGGGGGGGGGGGTTTTTGGGGGGGGGGTTTTTTTAAAAATTTTTTTTTTAAAAATTTTTTTTAATCCCTTCGGGGGGGGGGAAGGTTGTAATAAAGGAACTTTTTAAAAATAAAAAAAAATAAAAAAAGCGCGCCCCCCGTAAAAAAAAACCACCCCAATTCAAAACACAACCCCAAAAACAAAACCAAAACCAAACCCCCAACCCCAAACACCTCGGACAAACACTAAAAAAATTTTAAAAAACAAAAAAAAAAGGGGAAAAATAGGGTTTAAGGCGGGTTTGAAAAAAAGGGAAGTTTTGGGGGGTTAAAGGGGAGGTTATTTAAATGGAAAAAAAAGAAAGGCCGGGCCACAGGGGGGGGTTTTTTTAATGGGGGTTTGAAAAAAAGAGGCGCAAACAAAGGGGGGTTGATTTAAAGAAAAGACCCGAAAAAGAGGGTGAGTTTGTGGGATTTTTAAAGGGGGGGGTAAATTTTTTAAAGCTTTGGAAAGGAGAGTAAAATTTGGAGAAGGCGGGGTTTAATTTTTCCGGGCCCCTTGAGTCAGATTTTTTTTAGGGAAAAGGAGGGTTTAAAAGGGGGGGCCGCCCCCAAAAAGAATTCAGTAGTTTTAAAACGTAAAGAAGAAAAAAGGGGGGGAATTTGAATTAAAATTTTAAACCCTTTTTAAAAAGGGGGGAAAAGGGGGGGGAAAAAAAGGGGGGTTGTCAAAAACTACTCCAAATACTTCACAGAGTTGGACAAAGGAACTGACGTATTGCCGCTTTTATTTAAGTTTTTGCGGGTGAGGAAAAATTTATTTGGGCCCGACAGGGGTTCGGGTTTTTTCGGTTAAGTTTAAAATTGTTTTTGAGTCATCCCTTTTGAAAGTTTTTAAACAGTAGGACAATTTTTTTCAGGAGGGAAGGCAAGTTTTTAAGTATCACCACTGAAAACTGAATCATCGGCAAAAATGATTCAAATGGGTTGTTTTTTATAGGGAAGTGGGGCATGTAAGAGTAAAGAGAAAAGGGCCCAGGCTGATCCTGCGGGACTCCACATTCCCTTTTTACAGGTTTTGAGTGAAAGTTTACAATAATTTTTTGGAAACCCGTCTGGAGGTTAAAGGAAAAACCCGGGAGGGCGTCCGTAATAAACCAAAAATATTTTGGAGGCGAAAAAGAAGAATTGAGTGATCTAAAGGGATCAAAACTGCAGTAATCAAGAAGATGGGAGGGAGATTTTTTCCCGCATCAAAGCAAAATAAAGGTATCTAAAGGTGGATAGGGGGGGTTTCGGGCTGTGGTTGGGGCGATAGGGAGATTTTAAAAGGGGGAAGGAGATCATTGGGAAGAAGGTGCTGTTGAGCTTTTGAAACAACTTTTTCTAGAACTTTAGAGACAAAGGTAATTTGAGACAGCCTATAATTCTTCAGAAAGTTGGGATCGAGGTCGTCTTTTTCGTAAGGTTGGGGGACTATCGTTTTAAGAGCTAAAAAATTCCTGACACAAGAGATGATTTACTATTTTAAATGATAAAGGGGTACAAATTGTGGAACAGTGAAAACAGGAGATGTAGGGATCAAGGTCGCGTGATTTTATAGTCTTTCCCCTTTTAAAAAATTTTCATGATTTCTTTTTCCCTTGTGGAAAGGGGGGAAAAAGAGAGGAGTGAGTGAACTGGGGATCAGGAGGCCTAATTGAGTCTATCCTCGGGAGGGTTGTTTTGATTTTGTCTAAAAGAAGGCAGAAAATAGGATGGAATTCAACAGGCTGGGGGGTTTGGCGAGGATTGTTTTTGAGATCCCAAGGAGATTAGGTGAGGGAAAAAAAAGAATTTTATGGATGTCACGAGAATTGGGGAAAATAGTGTCGTCTTTGCTGAATGGGGTTAAGGTTTTTACTTTGTTTTTTGTTTTCGGAAAAGCTTTTGTTGTTTTTTTTTTTTGCTTCCGCCCCTGCCCTTCAG
>CM054139.1:78552766-78623839 GCA_028751875.1 Rapana venosa
AACAATTTTAATAAAGACTTATACACACAAACAAGCAAAGAAACAGCCTGGTCTCTGTTTTGCACGTAATAGAACCCACCCACCCCACCTCGCCCCTCCTTTGATCTCAATCCAGGCTCTGGCTCTGCCTTGAGGTGCTGGGAAAGGTCAGACTGGTTCTGCAAAGTTCAGCCCCCTCCTCCCGCCCGCTGTCGCTCCTCTCCCTTAACCTCCCCCCTCCACCCGCATCCTCCCGTCCCCCTGCTGCTCCCCCTACTTACCTCCCTTGACAAACGACAGAATAATCGCCATCTCTTATTAGTTGTAGCCTGCTGTAATGCCAGTCCCTGACATCCTGAAGTCTTTGCTGAAGGCGTCCAGCTGAAGTGTAACGAGAGGGCTGAAGCCATTATTCTTCTAACGTCAGAAGTGGACACAGCTGGCACCGCTGAGGCCTGTTCTGCTAGCGCGGAGTTCAGAGTCATTCCACTCCCTGTTAATGGCCTAGCTCGCTGCCAGTTTGAAAGGTCTTCTATAACTAACTTTTGCTTGCCAGGATCGCAAAAGAGTAATTTTATGGTGTTGGTTCAAAGTCATATCTATTTCTTTTTGTGCTCATTAAAACAACTGTTTTATGATGTTGATTTAAAGTGATATCCATTTCATTTTGTCTTCTTTGTAATAAGCTAATTTATCATGTTTATTCAAAGTGATATTTGTTTTATTTTGTCTTCATTGTAACAAAACTGTTTTATGATGATGATACAAGTCATACCCATTGCATTTTGTCTTTACTGCGTAAATGATATAGTGTTATGTTGATTCCAAGTAATGCTAATTTTATTTTGTCGTCATGGTGATACAGTTATTTTATGATGGATTCACAGTCATAACACAGGTACCTTACTGCTAGGGAAAAACGGTCGCATGCACAACATGCCTACCGTGTGTGAACCTCTCAGCTCTTGCTGAGGAGGAAAACCGTCATATCGATTTCTTTTGTGTGTCTTCACTGTAATAAATCTGTTTATGATATTGAATCAAAGCCACAATCATTTCAGTTTATCCTCACTGTGATAAGCTGTTTTGATACGGTGTTGATTCAAAGTCACCTTCATTTCAGCTTGTACTGACTGCCATAAGCTGTTTTGTGACGTTGATTTAAAGTTGTATCCATTTTATTTTTGTCTTCACTGTGATAAAGATATTTCGTGATGTCGATTTAAAGGCATATTCATTTCAGTTTATCATCACTGTGATAAAGCTATTCTGTGATGTTGATTCAATGTCACTGGGATACTCTTTAACCTGATGACTGAGAGCACTGACACAAGCACTGACACCTGAAATGAGTGGTCTCTGCTTTTTGAGATTATAGGCATTTGTAGTGTGCTCTTCTTTTCTTTGAGAATAGTGCCATTTGATGAAAAAGTTATCTCTGAGAGCTTCAGGGCACTGAACAATACCGAAGTTCCTGGCCAGAGGGTAATTGTGGTAGAACCCTTACGTTCTATACAATTCAGCTTGCAAGTGTCTTTCAGCACATGTTCCAAGTGTCTTTCAGCACCTGTTCCAAGTGTCTTTCAGCACCTGTTCCAAGTGTCTTTCAGCACCTGTTCCAAGTGTCTTTCAGCACCTGTTCCAAGTGTCTTTCAGCACCTGTTCCAAGTGTCACCGGATACTTGTCAGATACCAATTATATGGAAGACTTCCAATGTAATACCTCTTCTAGAAAAAAACCAATCTTTCTCGGCCCAGTGATTTCAGACCTGTAGCTCTCGCATCTCTTGTAATGAAGGCATTAGAGAAGATCGTCAAATATCTCATTCTTTCCATTACAGAGAACGAACTTGACCCTCCACAGTTTGCGTATAGGATTGAAAGGGGCACCAAAGATGCCAAACTGTTCTTTTTGAACAAGTTGTACAGCCACTCGGAAAACCTGATTCTCATGTCAGAATAACTATTGTTTGCTGACTTAAGATCAGCTTTTGATACAAATAAAGCCTCATATTCTTATTCATAAAATGTTTTCAAAATTTGACATAAACAATCAATATTTTCGTTGGCTGATAGTATTCTTAACCAAGAGACAGCAGCGTGTTTTTGCCAACAAAATATCGTCATCACTTAGATTGGTCTGTGCTGATTCTCCACAGGGTTGCGTTCTATCGCCACCTCTATACGTTCTGTATATAGGTGATTGCAGAAGCAGCTACGAAAATTCCTTTCTTGGGAAAAATGGGGGTGACAGTGCTCTTTTGTCTGTTTTATCTGGATCAGTCCTAGACTGTGGTCCAGCCCTCACCAAGTTCATCCACTGCTGTGATGAGGCCTATCTGAGACCAATGTTTCTAAAACTAAAGACATTCCTATTCATTTTAGAAGATTGGGACACACTTCTTGGAATCATTATTATCATCCATAACCAAGAAGTTGAAAACGCTGCGACATATAAGTATCGGGTGACTATCTTTGATTGCAAACTAAGCTGGGATGCTAACACTGATGCTATTGTCAAAAAGAGACAACAATGTATGCATTTTCTTAGGAAGCATAACTAATTTTTGCTAACAAAATATTATTTCTGTGTTTTATAAGTCTTACATAGAGATTAATCTGAGTTATATTTCGTTTGTTGATACAATTACCATAGTGCTAAAAACAAGAATGGTCTTCACAGAATTATGATAATCTAATCAAAAATAATAGGAGAAGAGCACAGATATCTCAAGTCATTCAGCAGTCAGCAGCTTGTATGCAAAGAGTCTGCCATTTTGGCTGATCCTCCCCTGCCTTTTTCAGAATGTCTATTGTCGCCTTCAAAACGCCATTTTCAATGCCCCAACAGCAAAGAAAACAGAGAGAAATTATTTTGTACCAGTAGTCAATCGAATGCTCAGTTTAGAATAACACTGACTAACCAGTTTTACATTATTTTCTCTGAAATACTTGCCTGATCGTTTTGACAGTTTTGGGTACATGCCAAGTGTACAGTTATGGCAAGGTCTTGCCAAAGATTGCAAGTTCTATTTCATTTTCTTTATATTTCTTCATATTTTTGTCGTTTAAATTGTATTGAGGCTAAAGGCCGGAGTACAATAATTAATCATTTCAGAGTTCAGAGTTCTCTCTGTATCTGCCTTCCATGCATGTTTTTTTTTCCAACGACAACCTTGAAAGTGTGATCTGTGAAAGTGATGACATGGTTTTTCAGTTCAGTTGGACAGCAGCAGCAGGTGACGAACCGTCAGACTTCTTTTGGCTGGCAAAACGAAACTTAAAGCACATGACTCAGGAAGAACGGACTGTCTACTCCAGGCTACGACAGTGGACACCAGGCGATCCAGAAAAGTTTAAAGACAAAATCAGTGCTGGAACTCGTTATGAACGTGATCATGGAGGCTGTGAGATTTTTCCTTGGTTAGTTATGATTGCAGTTTGCTCGCGCGCGCGGGGGGCGTGCGTGTGTGTGTGTGTGTGTTTGTGTGTGTGTGTGTGTGTGTGTGTGTGTGTGTGAGAGAGAGAGAGAGATGGGGAAGAGTATAGGCGTGTGTGCGTGCGTGGTGTGTGTGTGTGTGTGTGTGTGCGCGCGCGCGCCGTGTGGTGTGTGTGTGTGTGTGTTTGTGTGTGTGTGAGTATGGGCGTGTGTGAGAGAGAGAGAGGAGAGAGTGGAGAGAGAGAGAACTTGAAACGTTTGAAAACGTTTTATTGAAAGAGGGTGATAGATGAAGCAGTAGCTGCTTTTCTTTATATACCCATCCCTCTGGCAAAAACAAACACACAAAAGAACAACAGCAACCAAAACAAAACAACCCTTTCCTAAATAATGATAATAATAATAATAATAATAATAATAATAATAATAATTAATAATAATAATAATCACCACCACCACCCCTTAAAACACGCCAGAAAACCACAACAATAAACACAAACAAAAACCAACAGGAAAAAAGGAAGGAGGAAAAAAAAAGAAAACCCCTATCTCCCTCCCCCAACCCCCAAAGCAAACAACAAAAACTTATCTCCCCCCCCCCCCCCCCCCCCCCCCCCCCCACCCCCCCCCCCACAAAAAAAAAACCAAACCAAAAGCAAAACAACCCAAACCAAACCCAAACAAAAACAAATCAAAAACCAAAAATTAAAACAAAAAAGAATAACAGAAATTACCCCCCCAAAAAAAACAACAAAACAACTCAACAACAACAACAAACTAAACAAAAACAAAGCAAAAACAAAACCCACTAAAGTAAACTAGCAAACCAAAACCATCCCCCACCCCCACCAAGAAAAAACTCCACCAACATGAAAAATGAGCAAATGCACACAGCATAAAACAGATCAGGTGTACACTGTGTCTGTGTTTCTTTCATACACTTTCCTGCTAGTGACTTTTCTTCTCATGTGATGCTAACAGTTGCCTCAATTTTATCAAGCGTAATAATGATAATAGTTTAGGAGAGAGGAGAGGAGGGGAGAAGGAGAGAGAGAGAGAGAGAGAGAGAGATGAGGAGGAGAGAGATGACGAGATATGAGAGAGAGAGAGAGGAGAGAGAAGAGAGAGAACTTGTTGAACGCACATCTATGATACGTACACATACCTGTGAGGTAAATAAAATACACTAAATGTCATGAGCCAGTGTGCTAAATGGACAGATGGCAGTGACTTGGACACCTTGTCAGGGACTTCATCGTTTGTGCATTTTGTCAATGGATTGTATGTTTGGGGGGTCTCGTTTGTGCAATTCTGTCAATGGATTGTATGTTTGGGGGGTCTCGTTTGTGCAATTCTGTCAATGGATTGTATGTTTGGGGGGTCTCGTTTGTGCAATTCTGTCAATGGATTGTATGTTTGGGGGGTCTCGTTTGTGCAATTCTGTCAATGGATTGTATGTTTGGGGGGTCTCAATCCCCACCCACCCCCTCGTCCCTTTGCAATGGGCGAAAGCTTTACGCAATAAGATTTTGCGTTGTTGTTGTTGTATGCAGTGAATGATTGATATATATCTGTCATCACACTTGATCTGTTGGAAACAAAGTAAATAATCATTATATCCTAGCTTACCGTATACCAAATTATCTTCTCTCTCTCTGTATGAATGTGGATGTTTCACTTATATCTCGCTATTGTTTTATTGCAACTGATTTCTGGAAATAATGTCCACTATTTTACTTCTTTATGTATCTACCACAGCTCTAGGATGATTTTAACACTACAATGTTAAATCACAGCGAGTGCTAATGGTGATAGTGTTGATGAAATGAAAATTATATGCAATATCATATGGATTAAAAATGTACTGTGTACTCTCTCTCTGTTGAATGCTTTATTGAGATTTAATATTTCAATTTTATTGTATTAGTTTACTGTGTTTGGGATTTAGTGAATGTTTTATTTTGATATCTTGTTTTGAGCTTAATTTCAATGTGTAGATATCCTTTTCTATGACTACATATGATATTTATAAAGATTTGATTTTGGCATTGATGCATGGTGTGCGTGCGTGCATATGCGCTTTGGTTTGTCTTTGCAAGATATAGCGCTATATAAGTTCCATTTATTATTATTATTATTATTATTATTATTATTATTATATGTACGTGCGTGAGTGTGTGTACGTGTCCGTGTGCATGGAGGTGTATATATTGCTTTGCATAATCTCCTAAGTCTGCTTATATAATATTTGTTTTGAGTAGTTTACTATTGCAGTTGCTTTCCCATAAAAAAGTAAAATGAATTTGTTGACGTTTCTTTCCGTTAGCCACAATGTTACTATTTTATTTACATGGTTTGTTCTCCTTTTTATTATGGAGTTGTTGTTTTTTTTTGGGGGGGGTTATTTGGTTGTCCCCTCTCCTCTTGTTGTTGTCGCTTTTATTTTGCTCTTAGTTTCATTGCTAGTGGGTTGTTGTTGTTTTCTTGTTGTTTTTGTAGAGGGTGGGGGGGAGTCTGTGTTGTTTTATTGTTCTGTTTTGCTTTCGTTTATTATTTGTTGTTGCATTTTTTCTCTCTCTCTCTCTTTCGGTGGTGGTGGTGGTGGTGGTGGTGGTGGTGGTGGTGGTGGTGTTATGTGTGTGGGTATTTTCCTCCGTTTTCTGTGAGTGTATTGGTATTGGCTTTATTTTATAATATTATCATATATATCCCTAAAGGCGGGAACTGGATTAAAAAAATCACATGGGTGCTTATTCATTATCCTCGAAACAAAATAATTTGTCATTGTCATTGTCAAAAAAGAATTCGCCATTGTCTCTCTGTGTGGATGAATACCTTTGTGTGTGCTTCTTTTTTAAAGAGGGAAAGGTGCCCGTTTGCAGCTGGGTGAACTGGAGGACTGTACTGAAGGCGAGGTGCACAAACGGTCACCCATTCAGCAGGAAGCCACGCCCAACACTGCCTATCTCAGCTTGGGTAGAGGCAGCGCTCTGACTACTGATCTGTCCACTGAGCTGGTCTGTTCAGCTTGGAAATAAAGATCATCATCACCATCATCATTATCATCATCGTCGTCGTCGTCGTCATCATCATCATCATCATCATCATTATCAACATCATCGTCGTCGTCATCGTCATCATCATCATCATCATTATCATCATCATCGTCGTCGTCGTCGTCGTCAGCATCATCATCATCATCATCATCATCTTTCTCAAAATCTAGATTATAAATCAATCAATGAACTAATCAATCAATCGTTCATTGGTTCTTGCTGTTAATGCAGTTGGCTCTTGATGGAAGGGAAACAACAAAGGCATTATGGCTGTGTGACTGCAGTTCTTTCCCTGCCCATCGACAGCTCTCTCTCTCTCTCTCTCTCTCTCTCTCTCTCTCTCTCTCTCTCTCTCTCTAGTATATCCTGATGAAGGATTCATATTTTATATTTTCAATACTTTATTGGACTTGCCTCTGTTCTTTCGAGCCAGAAGGCCCATAGAGCCGGAGCTTATCCCGGTCTCTGTAGCG
Organism: Rapana venosa; assembly: GCA_028751875.1. Taxonomy (NCBI): domain Eukaryota; kingdom Metazoa; phylum Mollusca; class Gastropoda; order Neogastropoda; family Muricidae; genus Rapana; species Rapana venosa. Next base: position 78,559,714 of record CM054139.1, read on the forward strand.
TTAAGCGAACTGATGGTTTTTCACCACCCCTGTGACAGGACGCTAGTCTGTCGCCAGATACTTCCCCAGCAGAGCTGGTACCCACTTGTACACCTGGGTGGAGTGAGGAAAATAGGAGTAAAGTGTCTTTCCCAAGGACACAACCCCGAGCCGAGCGGGGATCGAACCCGCGACCTCTGGATCACGAGTTGACCGCCTAAACCACTCGACCACGGTGCCTCCTTACTTGCCTCTGTACTTAAGTTTTAATGAGTGCCCTATTTCAATATCTTATAATTATGTGTAACAAGTATGTGTACCATTTGTCAATGTGTAGATGTTTATCTTTATGACTTATTAAGTTTGGTTGTGTTATTTTCCTTGGCTCTGTTGTTGTTCTTGTTCTTGTTGTTGTTGTTTGTCTGTTTTTCTCTTTTTTATCATCTTTTGTTGGTTTGGTTTTTCCTTCTCTTTGTTTGTTTGTTTGCTTTGGTTAGGGTTTTTTTGGGGGGTGGGGGTGGGGTATTTTTAGGGTTTTCTTTTATTTGCTTGCTTTCGGGGGGGGGGGGGGTGTTGGGGGAGAGCTGTTTTGAAAAGGGTTATTTCCTCTTGTTTTTATTGTGAGACTGTAAAAGTATTGGGTTATTATTATTAAGATGTATCCCTAACAGGCGGGAACTGGATGTAAAAAAGCACATGTGTGCTTATTCATTATCCTCGAAATAAAAGAATTTGTCATTGTCATTGTCTCTCTCTTTCTTCCCTCTCTCTCTTTCTCTCTTTTTTTTTGTTTTTTGTTTTTTTCCCTTCTCATTTGTTTCTTTGTTGTTGTTTTTTTCTTGTTTTTTGTTTGTCTGTTTGGGAGGGTGCTTTTGTCTGTTTGTTTTTTTGTTGTTTTGTTTTTAAATTTATTTTTTGTTTTTTTTCTGTTTTGTTTTTTGTTTTTTGGTGTTTTTTTTTTTGGGGGGGGGCGTTTCTGGGGTTTATTTTGTCGTTTGCTCGTCCGGGGTTGTTTGTTTGTTTGTCTGTTTGTTTGTTTTTTCTTTTTCTCTCTTTTCTTTAAAAAAAAGATTTTTCCTTTTGCTTCTACTGTTTGAAAATATGAGTACTGAATGCATTTTATATCCCTCCTCTCCTTCCTCCTTCCTCTGTCTGTCTCTCTCTCTGTCTCTGCTATGTATTCTGTCTCTCTCTCTCTTCTCTGTTTCTCTCTGTCCCTATGTCATGGCTACATTATGCGTGTAGTATCACTTGTATATCAAACAGTGTCCAAGACTGTTCATGCAATCAGGATTCACAGGGATCAGTGTTGTTCTTCATGTTCATTACATTTTGCAACAACTATGGATGGTTTCCGCCATTCCCAAACTCAGGGTATTGTGACTAATGGCAATCTGTACTTAGTAACCACTCTCTGACTCATGCTCTCTACTCTCACACTCACTAACTCACTCACACTGTCAGTTAATAACTATGTGTTACCTAGGTCACTAGTTACTGAGGCTCCCAACTGTTCAGGTGTAGTAGTCAGGAGTGCGGCGTGGTGGGGTGTTGACTGGGACATGTGTAGGACACACTGCGTTGTTAGAGGCTGTCCTCTTTTTGCTCAGATGAGAGAGAGAGAAGACAGATGAGAGGAGAGTATTGAAGGACCAGAGAGAGAGACAGGGAGAGAGAGAGAGAGGAGGACAGAGACAGACAGAGGACAAGAGAGAGACAGACAGAGAGGGACAGAGACAGACAGAGAGGAGAGATAATGACACGTCAATTTATTTCGAGGATAATGATTAAGCACATATGTGTTATGTAAAAATTTGTCATCTGTTTCCTACAGGCCACACAATGGCTCCTACACTTGCAAAAAAGTGGAAGATGTTTTTGAGTGTTTCTCAAAGATGTCTCAGTGTGCTTGCACAAGGGTTCTCAGCGGTTATAGTCTCATCGAAGGGACTTTTGAGGAGAGTGGAGTCGGCAAGGTGTTAAATCTCCACAAGGGAAAAATTCCTTCTTAGAACGGAATCGAAAAACCCAGGTCAGCGGGCATGTGGGCACTGCGAAGACCCTGCACACCAGGATATCCTGAGAGTGATCGAGAGAGAGAGAGTCGAAGTTTGAGGGAGAGGGATGAGAGAGAGAGGAGAATTACAATGACAATGAATAGGTTTAATTGTGATAAGCAAGATGCCATTCACAAGGGGAGAGGAGAGTGGGAGGGGGGCTGGGCACAAAACGATCTCTTGTACGGAGAACTCATTATGATTAAGCCCAAATGTCATCATGGCATGAGATAGACATCATCTCTCAAGATAGAGAGAGAGAGATAGATCATAATGTAGCGCTCTCTCTCGCCTCTCTCGCGAGCTATTGATCGCCACCGCTCTCACTCTCGCACACACTCAGACGTCGGACGTTTCTCGCAAACTCGCAACACAGCGCATTCTCGTACCATCCATCTTCCGCGTACAACGGTAGAGATAATCTCGCTCTCCTTACGCAAGCGCCTCACTCACACGCTCACGATGTCTTATCCTTCTCCTATTATTCGCTCATGTCGTACTCCTTGTGTCGTGTAGTTATCCATCGTTCTGATTTCAACTCGAGTTCCTCACGGACCGTACGTTCATGATCTGACCAGTCCAGACTAAGTCTCGACAGGAGTCAATTCCCAATTACTCATCTCTGAACCTATCACGTAAATCAACCACACACGTCGCATCCTACCAGATTACCCGATTCTAGCCATTGACTACACCGCTCTCACGACAAACACACCCACCCAGGCGACAACATACAACAGCCATCATCCACCAAGCCCATCCGCAACGAGACACTTACTACTACAATACTCATCAGACTACACCATCCTCCCCCCACGACCAATATGTAGATATTACCTCGTGTTTCAGAATCTGATTAGCCCTAGAACTAGTACAATAGCCCACGTCGTGTACCATAACTAATTCGCGCATATTCGCACGGCACTCATCACCAGTTCACATTCACCCACCACAGTGAGAATAACACGCGTCCTGCGCTACAACGCCGGTACAAAACCCCCACCCTCCCACCTCAGTACGCGCACCGCACCCCAGTGCGTCGCGGCCGCGCGCACGCCACCCCACTCGCTAGTTATTCGGCAACCCTGCGAAAGCGAACACCACTCTCTTCACGTGCGCCACTCAAACTACCATATCCGCGCTCAGCTGCCCGACCGTGTCCTACCCACCCCCAAGTCCACACTCATACCACTCCACCCCCGCTGACCCTAACATGTCCACCCGCTCCTATCATCTCCACTAGGCCCAGACACTTTACTCTGCACTACAAGCAAATGAGTTACCACCTGAGAGCATCAATAGATCCCCTATCACCTGTTGCTCTGTAGAACGCGACACGTGAACTAAAACACTCCCAGCTGGCTAGAACATCAACTTCTTTACGTCACACCCACCTACGGCACTGACTCGCCACGGTAACCCTCATTCACTTTAAGCACTTCTATATTAGTAAAACGAGAGTATCACCTCTATCCTATCCAGACGCGCCAAAGAGACTCCCCTTTTCTCTCCCTAGATGCCTAGCGATATCGGCGCACCACCCCTCACCGCACAATCCTGACTCCGAGCGCCCTTCACCCCTAAACCGTCTCGTATCCAGCCCAAGGCCTACACCTCATTCTAAAATCATGCACCCCGCCGTCCACATGCATCCCCCTTTCCTACCCCGCATGTCTATCCACCCAGTACCCACCACAAAAGGCTCACTAAGCTTCGCATTGCCCCGGTGCGCTATTATCAACGTAATACTGCTTTACGCGCTCCTCACACGCAAACTTCCGCGCGCCACTAGAGTCGGCTCCCAGATGTCTCTCAATCGAACATCATCTAAGTTAATTGGAATAACCCAGCTCACCCCCCCCCCAACCCCACCCCCCACCCCCCACATCTACAGATCCCGTCCTCGCCCTGCCACCCAGCACCTAGCATGTGTGTTCGCCATAGAATACGTACCTCCCGTGCCCCTCAGCCGGTTGATACACACAACACATGCCAACCCCTCATAGTTCACCACACACTCTAGATGAGATGCCCCAACTACCTAACCCGCGCACCCTGCACTACCCACACAGCGCTCTCTCCTCCACTGATAGCCTGACCCTCGCATATTTTACCGACCCGCTCTACCCCCTCCAGCCCCGCACCCCCCCCCCCCCCCCCCCCCCCCACCCCACCCCCGCCGTTCACCCCCATATCCTCAGCCTCCTCCCACCATCATTTCGACCCGTACCGTACCGATAGAACCCAGTGAAGCACAATCCTCGCTACCCAATAGACCATCGACGAGTGCGGTGTGTGATAGCCCTGCCGCGACCTCGTAAAGAGAGACCATATATCCACCAGAAAGATACCTGATCGAGATCAATTACTCTCGATCACCCAAAAAGCCCCTCCTCGAGTAAATACAAGGTAGAGCTCCAGTGACAGAACAATCTTATCTCACTATCTCTATCATATATACACCTATACACACGTCTCACACACACGCGTCCATACACGTACCGACAACACCTAGACGGACTACACCCCACGCGCCTCGCCCTACTCGCGCCCTCGCCCCTCACCCATCCACCCCCCCAGATATACCATCCATGTCTGCGACCTAACCACTCCCAAACCCCCACCCACCCCCCGCCCCCTCCCCACCCCCTGCCTCGCAATACGACAAGACTATCCCAACGGATCCCACCGCGTCCCCAGCTCCACTCATCGTGACCCCTAGCACCACACCAGTATCTCGCTGATCTCAGCACGACGGACACACATAAGCTAATCCACCCCCCATAACTCACACCCTCAATGACCGTCACTCACGCCGTACCCCCACCACCGCACCCCGCACCCTGCACAGCGCAACACAAACCCTCGTCCACCGGCACCCCCCCCAATACTACCCTCGCACCGCTCCTCCCGGTATCCGGCTCACACACCATATAACCCCATCCGCCTCATACACCCTTCCCGACCCAACACCGCCCACCGCTTCAACGCGCAAACTACACATAGGTCGAGAATCCACAGACACAGCACGCCTCTAGCAGTCAGACACACTTCCGCCCATGGCTCCGCCCCCCACCCCTGTCGCGCATCCCGCTCTCTCCCCCCCCCGCGGCCCCCCCCCCCGTATGCCACCCTCTCTCCCACGCCTCCCCCTTCACCTCGCTGTCCCCTCCGCGCCCACAAACCACGCCGAGTTCCACCATCGCCACTCCTCCACGCACCTCTACTCTAATCGACATACCAGCGCACTGACCCCTAACACCCCCCTACTCCTCTTACTCACTCAACAAATGTGTCCCCCCCATCGACCCCGCACGTAGAAGAACCCCACTACCCAGAACGCCCTCCCTACTCGCTGCATCGCACGCCCCCCCTGAGACATCGGATATATTCCCCCCCCCCCTACACGTAACTAACACATAACGTACCACTACACTCACGCGATACGCGCTACCCAAGTTGTCCTGTCTACTAAAGCTCGCCCCCCCCACCCCCCTCCGGTCGTCCTCCCCCCCATTTCCGGCCCCGGGTAACACAGGCCTCGCGCCATTCCCCGGACACAGTGCCCACCCCACGCCACCCCCCCGCCCACTCGCATCATCTCCTCCCCACAGGCACCATCACCCACGTAACCACCCCCAGCGTCCACCACTTCTCACTTCGGCCCCCCCCCCCTCCCCCCCCCCACCCCTGCCCCCCTCCTACCCCGACCTGCCCCCATCCCACCCCCCCCCCCCACACCCCCTCTATGCCCCTATCTAGGCCTCTGCAACCACTTCCACCCCTCGCCCACACCCCTTCGATATACCCCTCTCCCTGCTTCTCAGAACACCGCCGCCCCCACCCACTACGTACCCCCCCCCAGCTCCTGTCGCGCCCCACTCCGCCCTAATCGAGACACTATTGTTCTCGTCACTGCCCTAGTGCACCTCCCCCTCCGCCACCCGTCGCGCCCACCCCGAAACCACAATCACTCACCGTACTATATATCCGGTCCACCCCCGACTCAGAAAATAACACAAAACACCCCCTATCCCAACCCCGACCCCCGACCCCCCCACACATAGCCCGCCTCCTCCCCCCCCCCCCACCACACACCACCCACCCACACATACAGTATAAAGTACACTCCACCCGACACCCCCCCCGCCCCCCCCCTACCGTCCCACCCCCCCCCCAGCTATCCGCACCCCCCCTCCCCCAGACCCCAACCAGAATCGACACGCCCCCCCCCCCCCCGCTCATCCGCCCACCCTCCCCCCCCCCCCCCACCCCCCCCCCACGCTTCCCCCCGCCCCCCCCCCCCCACCCCGTGCCCCCCCCCCCCCCCCCCCCCACCCCACCCCCGCACACTATCCACACCCCCCCCAACACCCCCCCCCCCCCCCCCGTCATACCCCTTAGCGACCCCCCAAGTGGCCGGAAGAGCTGGTGTGTTCATCCAGGAGATGAATTCTACTAGAAAGATAGCAGTGATTGGGGATTGCAATGTTCAGTACATATATTATGTGAACTCTATGAGTGGTGAAGAAGGTTCGGGCGAGTGGTTCCACAATTACATTTCTCTGTGCATAGCCACACCTCCACTCACTATACCGGTCTCTGTCTTGTGCTGTTCTATATCTGTTTTGTTGTTGCATGTGCAGGGATTAGACGGGACTGAATTTTTCGATTGACCTTATACTGCAGTTATCTTGATCACTTAAGGTTGCATTCGAAAACACGTTCGAAAGCGGGAACACTTTTGGTATCCATTGCGCGCTTCGCAGTCCTTGTGTCACCACCGTCACTAGGGCTGCTTTTGCTCCCCCACCCCCCCCCCCCGTTTCGTAGGGTTGTTGGAAATTCTGCTTCTGCTGCGTGGGGATGTTGTCCCACGATTTCCTGACCTTGATTTTCCGTTCTTCAGCGGATCTATTTGCTACGTATACTTCCTTCGCCGTTAGATAGAATTGGGAAAGTATTTAAATGTTTTTTTTTTTATGTTATTTTTGTTAAGAACTAGGGAAAAGTTTTTAAAAAAAGGAAGTGTTTGAAAGTTTTGACTCGAAGGTTTAGTTGTTAGTTTTTTGCGCCCTTTTATTCGCATTTCAGAGGCTTGTTTCTTCTGGCAATAACGAGGTACCGCTGGGGTCGTTGGGGGTTGGGTGTGGGGGTTCTGTTTTTCGCCTTACCTAGTTTTGGTTAGAGTCTGTGTGTTTTTTTTAGTTAGCAGGTCGGAACGTTAGAGGGCGGAAGAAAACAGTTTATTCCGTCCTTTCTGCCATAACCAAACGATTTCCCTTCTTGTTCTGTTAGGCAATTCCCTTTTTGCCCTGGAATGTTTACGGACCTGACTTTGCGCCTCTCCTGTTTCTGTTTTTGGTTGGTGAGCTCTCTTTCACAATATCGGTATCTGTCTCTTCTGCTATGATATTCTTTTCAGGCCATCTTCCCCTCCTCTTCTTCCCTTCGTGTTCGCTGGACATTGTTTCTCTTTCCATTCCTTCCTTGGTCATTCCTCATAGTCTCTCTGTCTGATCTTTCTTAACGCGAGACATATTCTCCTCTGTTACTCAAATCTGCTCTGTAGTGTATCTTGCTCTTCTTCAAGGTCTCGTCTTTCGCACACATATTCAAGGTTTCTTCCTAGTGACCCGTTCTGACACACTATGGGTTATGTTTTTTTCGGCGATAGACGATGTTTGCCAAGAAGTATGCTTGCTGTCTCATTTCATCAACTGTGTTAACTAAAAACTTGGTGGTTCTCTTTCGGACATCTTCTTCAAGTGCCAGCAAGTGGTGGCGTAAATTTCCCTCCTATTGTTGCTTGGACAGGTAATCGGCGCGCGATGGGTGGGTTCCTTCAGGGTCTTGTCCAGGTTTTGAACTTGATGAGTTGGTGTTATTTGTCTTATTGATCTTCTTCAATTCGGACCTCTAAAGTTCAGGAAGAACGAACGAGGTCATGATCGCTTCTGCCATGCTATGCACATGGAATGTCCTCGTCTTGGCTCTCTTGATGCCAGGATCGAAAACGGTTTCTTGCACCAGGATGTAGTCAATCTGGTTTGTGATGGATTCCCCCCCACGCCCCCTGGGGCCCGCCACTCCTCTCCCGCCTTGTCCAAGTTCCCCCCCCCCCCGTGGTTGCCTTGTGTTTATCTCCAAGGGTAGGCGAGCACAGTTATGTCGTGTCGCGCAGCTGGCAAATTCAGTAAGCTCGGAAAGTCCTCGCTCATTGGTTTGATCGCTTTACAGGAGGGACGCAGAATAGAGAGCTACCAAGTTCTAGTCAGTGCGTTCTCCGGCCACCTTGGCTTCCAGTCTTCCCTGGATGATCATGATGTCTTTCTTGTTCATCTTATCGATGATGCCAATGTAGTAGGTTGTTTGTAGAATAGAAATTCTCACGACTTCACATCGTGATCCGGTGATTGGGTTGAGTTTAGGCCTTGAATTACTGTGATGTTGAATGGGGTGCCCTGAGGCGGATGGCCATTAAGCCGGCTGTCTGTTTATGGGTAGTATTCTATTACCGTAGTTACTTGATGTTCTTGGTGGACAAGCACGCCTACCGCCATTGACTGTGGCTTGTGTCCTGGCTCACCATCTACATATGCACAAAACCAAACACTCAAAATGTTCAATACACTCACAAGGACACAAGTACACGCGGCGACGGGGACACCGCATTCACACACACTCAATTTTATCACACTTCCTTCCTCACTTACCTACCTCAAAAACCCTCGCCCCACTCCTACCCCTCCCCCAGTTCCAGGACCCTTCCCTTCACGACACGTCACCTCTTCATCAATGTGGACCCCTCTTACACCACAACGCACCAAAACCTTACCTCTCATGGAGATGTCTAACATTGCTGCAGTAAAACCATGCTTACAGTCAACTCCCGCTCATACCTTCTTCATCCAAATTTTTTAACAGAGCAAACTACATACACTTTGAATCTCAACTTTTGCCCAAACAAGTCAACAGATTAGTACAAAACACCCCAAAACATTCATGATTCAGAGACCAGATGCAAAAACCAATGAAAATCATGAAACAGCAGTTTCAAATCACTCAGTGGTGAACTAAATAGACAGCCACATTACCCAGCAATCCAACTGAAAAGAAACAGCAAACAAGCTCAAGTTCATTCAAAGACAGTCAAAACAATTGTCAACAAAAGAAACATAGACTCAACTACTGACTATTCTGCTGCCAAAACAGTCACAAACGCCTTGCTCTCAGGCGACTTCAATTATACCAAATAAAACTCGTTCTAAATATCATTCTCGAAAACTATTTTTTTACGGTCACAGTCTACCTATCATTGACTATGCGTTAACTATTTGGGATACCTGCAGTGGAACGAACTTGAAATTCATTCATCGTTTATATATAAAGAGCAGTAAAACTTGTATTGTTAAAAGAAAAGAACCTGACAATTGAGGAGTATAAGCAAATAAATATCCTGACATTTCGAAACGGAATTTTATTCTATTAAAAGCTGTGGTTTATGCAAAAAGTTGTTAAATCAAATTGCTACCTCGTACGAAGATTACCAAACGCTTCAAAGTAACCAAAATTAGACACAACCATTTGCTAACATTTCCAAGACAGAGAAATAACATATAATATTCGAGCTTTGTATTACTGGGCTAGTGACCTATGGATAAAATCCCAAAAATGTTAAATGTATTTAAAGCAAATATCACAGTATAAAAGAATCTAAAAGATATTTCATGAAATAAAATTACAGACCACCGACTTGAAAACTTAAGAGAGTGATTAAGCGTCACTGACGCTTATTATTGATCATTACAAAATAGATATGACCAAATGTTCATATTCACTAAAGGGGACCACCGTTGTTAGCATCGATCTATATATGGGTTGATATGATATCAACCCCACACGCTTTGATTCTGGTGATTTGAGGTAGTATGTAGTGTGTGTTTGTGTGTGTGTGTGTGTGTTGAGTGTAAGAGATGTGAGTACCAGTTGTGTGAGTGCGTGTGTGTTGTGTAATAAGGTTTGCAGCTAATCATTGACAGGTGGGATGTTTACGATCTTCCAGTTTCACTTAATGCAGACCTGCAAATTACTAATATCCTTTTGGCATATAAGCATACAGAAAATACCATTTCCAAAGACAAGCCCGCCATTGAGGTCAGAAGCTGCAGACAAGCATACCCAGCATGCATCCTGTACCTGCAAGGCTCCGCCTGGTTCAGCTTGTCCAAGGGACATGGCCTGGAACATGCCGCCAAGCCAGTACCGCTATGACCTAGGATAGATTCAGGACTCATCTCCTCACTGTTACGTGCATGAGCTTAGGAGTCAGGCAGGACTACATTTTTTCTATACATCTTAGCGATTTGTTTATACTGAAGGGAACGTTCCTGGCCGCAGGACAATCATTTTTCTAACACTGTTGCTTCCTCTTGACCATAAAGATTGCTGTTTGGTGTGTGTTGGCTATTTGTCTTTTGACAATAGACAAGTGTATCCTTTTGGATTTCGAGCTTTCCAGTGTTATGACTTTAAAAACAAAAATTGTATAGTGCAAAAAGTGACATCAGGTGGATTCAGCCAACTTCAGGGAACTTTATTTAATGAAAAATCATCACATTGTGGATGGCAGATACACATTGTTTTAACAACTGACACTCAAAAAGCATATCAATGTTTTATATGGTTCTGCCACATAAACAATATATGTTTTTTACACATTTTTTCCAGAATGCATTTTACTTAAGTCTTTTGATAAGATAAATAATTGGCCAGTGTTGAGATTTTATCAAATCCATAATGCAAAAAAAAGAATATGATGAACCTCATAAATGGTGAATGGACTACATATAGTATCTAGCATGTGTATGTTTGCGTGCATGTGTGTGTGCGTGTGTACGTGCCTGTGCGTGCGCTTCGTGTATGTGTTTGTTGTGTGTGTGTGCGCACGCGCGTGTGTGCATGCGCGCTTGGTAGTTCGTTTCTGATTTCATTGTTGTTTATGGTTTATATTTGCTTTTGTAGAATTGGCTGACAGACGCATTCCCGAGTGTTTAAAACTGTTGGACTTCAACTCCATGGCTCCGTAAAATCGTGGGTTTGAATCTCGGGGGCGATGGTATATGAAGTGTGGGACATTTTTATCATTTAGCACGTCAACTTGAATTCTGTGTGTGTATGTGTTTGTGGGTCGTAGTTTCTTTTTCCAACGGGAGAAACCAACGACCCAGGAAGACCAACAAATTATACTACAGTGGAAACAGGTTATACATGAACACGGGGTGGCGGTTTTCTCGTCCAAAGACACCGTGAACACCGTCATGAGCTGTCAGCCTGTGTCCAGCAGATTATTACCATCCGCCTGAGAGCAACCCCTTTAACATAACTATAGTAATGGCATACGCCCCTACATCAGACTGCACAGTTGAAGCATGAAGGAATTTTATGACCAGACAAAGGGTCTGAATCAAACTCCAAGGAAAGACATCCTCGTTGTGCAAGGTATGACTGGAACGCCAACTGGTAGGATATGATGCATGGGAAAGATTGGGATGGGCGTTTGTGGGCCACATTGCAATATCCAATCAAGTGAAAGAGGCTTGGATGAGACTCCTGGAGTTTGCCAGTAAACAACCACCTCCAGCTAGTTAATAGCACTTGGCCCACACAAGAAATCCAGAAAATGTGACATGGCATAACCCCAAAAATGGAGAACACCACAACCAAATAAGATACTATCATGGTGAAACATATGTGTGTGTGTGTAGTCTAGCACGTTAACATAGCACAGACACGAAGTTTTCAGGAGCAGACATAGGGTGGATATGATCTTGTGATGATTGACATTTTCCGACACGTCTAAGAAAATCCACAAGCAGGAACAAAACATCTGGATCAAATTTGACCTCGAGAGCTGAAGGACCCAGAAGGTAGTAGAAATTTTTCAAGCAAGGATATAGGTGAATAGATTTGCAGCACTCACTGTGATAGACTCCAGACATAGTTACACTGACTGAATTAGTTTTCAATACAGCGGTGACCTGAAACAAGCCAAACGAGATTACTTGGCACACACACCTTTCCACAGTCAAAAAAATGGGGTCTCACCTACATCCTACAACCTATGCGACAAGCGTAGGAGAGTTGTAGAGAGTTGAAGAACAAGAAAAAGAAACAAAGATAAGAGCAGAACAATATAGGGCATTCCACAAAGAATCAGGAAGTCCATGACGGAGCAAAAGAGAAATGATTGGGTTGGAACGGTGCCAAAAGACTTAAGAGAACATCAAGAAAAACATAGCAAAAAAGCATATCAGATGGTGAAAGACCTGACTAGCACAAAACAGGGAAAAAGGTTTAACATCAAGACAAAAAATGGCGAAGGTCTCATGACGACAGGTTTCTGAACTGATGGACAGAATCAGTCCGACCTGTATAATATAGACGCTAGGAGATCCAGAAGTCTTTATTGTAAAAACCCGCATAGCAAATGCAAAGGGGTCAGTACCCTATCCTCCGTGAAGAAGTGAAATCAGCAGTCAGATCGCTGAAAAAAGGGGAAGTCAGGGGGCTGACAACATTCCAGACTGTGTTGTTCACAGCCCTGGAGGGTGAAAAGCCATGATCAGCGCCCCTACTAAGAATCTGCAACAAGATCTGGTTGACAGGAAAATGGCCAAACACCATGGACCCAGTCACTCATCATCACCCTCCCCAAGAAGGAAATCTACAACAATGCCATAATTACCGCACAATCCGCCTTCATATGAGTAGTATAGAGAGATAGTGAGGTCATGCTGCAGATAATCATTGATAGACTGAAAGCCACAAGCAGAGTCCATCATTGCTGGGAACAAGCAGGTTTTCACGAGCATGGGGCGCGCCTACAGAAACAGATATTCACTCAGAATACTATGTGAGCGGTACCTTCAACATCATACAAGACCTTTACCATGTATTTAGCGATTTTATGAACGGCATATGCAGGTGTGGCATGCTGCTTGGGCAACCATTAATTTTGTACAGCATCAATGCAAACCTGATCAGTTCATCGGGGAGGGCCACCAGTTGCAGATGTACTACCAATAACAACATTGGAAGTATGGTTTCGAAACAACAGGTTGGAGTAAGGCAGGGCTGTCTACACTCACCCACTCTTTTCAAACATCTTCCTTGAGAGAATTCATGGATGATGGACTGGGCAACATCATGAGATGGTCATGTCAGCATTGATGGGTAGAACGTGTGTGTGCACACGCTCCGTCTTCGGCAGATGACAGTGAATAGCAGGATCAGAAAAAGGCTTGCCAGCCTAACGAACACCCGAATAAAGCCTCCAAACATACGGCATGGAAATCAGTGCAGAGAAGCACCAAACTGATGACTAATAACACCAACGGCATTAGCACTGATATCAGGGTTAATTGGACGGAAGCTGGGAAACAGTTCAAAGCTTCAAGTACCTGGGAGCCATGTTCAGACAAGGGATCCAAGCCAGAAGTAGTATGCAGGGACTGCACAGACAATAAACAGCACTGTAAAACTTAAACACCATCTGGAGAGATTAAAATTATCTCACTTATCTCTAAGATCAGACTAATCGCGCTCCCTTGTCATATCCATACGAGAGACTGTATGATATGTGGAATCATGGGACCCTGATGCAAGATTTGGAGAGGAAGAGTAACAGCCAGTGGAGTTGAGATGCTTTCGGAGACTCCATGGCATCTCCTACAAATGACCACTAAACAGCGAAAGCGAGCATAACAAATCCAGGAAACCATTGGACCCTTAGAACCTTCTAACGATCGTGAAAAAAGTGTAAACTTAACTGGTATGGGCATGTCACAAGATCCAAAGGACTTGCCAAACAATTTTACATGGCACCTGTCCAAGGAGAAGTAGAAGGGAAGAGCCAAGGAAGAGCTGGAAGGATAACATCAGCGAATGGACAGGCCTAGAAAATCAACAAAACACTGGAGGGAAAGGGCCAGAACAGTGAGAGGGAATGGAGGGATCTGGTTGTTTGAGTCTTTGAGGGGTGCCCCACGGTCGTCAGGACTAGGGTCAAGATAGATAGATAGATGTGTTTTGTCGTGTTGTAGTGAGATGTGTGTTGGGAGTATATGTGTGTGTTTGTGTGTGAGTATGCTATGTGTGTGGGTGTGTGTGTGTGTGTGTGTCGTGTGTGTGTGTGTGTGTGTGTTCACAGTGGAAGCTGTGGGGACTTTTTGAGTATATATTAAGTTTGTATCTCAGAGGCAGCTGTTTTTCACTTGTGAACTGTTCAGACCTATCACACAATATGGCATGACTCATAATCATTTTATTCCAGTACCTTTTTTATTTGTTCAAACTGCTCACAGAATATGACATAGTTGATTATTTAAAAGTTCCTTTATTTCTAACTGTTCAATTATATCAAACTAATTTCATTTGTTTGATTCTTATTGGCAAATTTTTTAAATTTCTGAATGTTATAATTATCACACTACATGGTTGATTATTCATTTGCAGTTTATTTATCTCTGAATCTGTTCAATTCTCATTCAACATGTTGGCATGGGCTGATCTTTTATTACAGTTTTCTTTATTTCTGAGCTGTTCAATCTATTTAAGGACAACATGACACTATGATTCCTTTGACAGTTCTTACTATAGTTCTGAACTTGACAATTCTGCTCACAACTCTATGACATGACCTGATTCTGTGATGCTTTATTGTTCTGATGTTCACGTTTTCCCTTCTCTTTTTTCCGTTCTCTTACTTTCACCTTTTCTCCGCAGCCACGGTTTTTTCAGAGTCCTTTTTTATTTTCAGAATTCAATCTTACTTACCGCTTCCGCGCCCGCTTTCATCCCTGTTAGTTCATTTACAATGTTGGCATCTCTTAGCACAAAGTGAGACCGAGAAGCGCGGTTAGAAATTTGCTATCCAGACTAAATAGCACATCAGTCACTGATCCAACACTGTTCTTCAACATGTAAGGCAATCCAAAGTTGTTGTGATGGAGACTATATTTGCTTAGCACAGAAAATTGGGAGAATGCTTTTAGTACAATTCACACACAACTCCATCAGATAGGAGGAAAAACTAAACAACACTCTCGTTTTTTTTACTTCTACGACCCAAAAAAAAAACAGTATTTGCTTGATGTGCTTGTGCTGCTACTTCTTCTACTATAAAAAAGATGGTGATGTAAGAATTTGTGTTATTTAATTCTGTTTTTAGTTGTGTGGTTTCTGTTTGATATCGTCAATGACAACGGCCTGCTTTCTCTCTCCCATTGCAGTACCTAAGCGAAATCATCACATATTATGATTTCTATTACTTTTAATGTTTACACATATTACAATGTATTATGGTACACGAGTTCTGCAGAAAAGAGGCAGCATTTGCAACAATGCAGATATTGCATACATGTACAACAACACCAACAAAGACATTATTGAAATGTACACTCACAAAAAAGGCGTATAAAATGTACACTCGCAACAACACAGACATTACTAAAGTGTACACCACAACAACACAGACATTATTAAAGTGTACATAACAACACACAGACATTTACTAAATAGTCTGTACATCACAACAATAACAAGTAAATCACTAAAGTGTACATCCACAACCACGCAGGACGTTATAAACATGTACATCCAACAACAAACACAGGGCCTTATACAAACATGTTGTAAATCACAACAACACAGAATTACTAAAGTGTACATACACACATCAGACATTACTAAAGTGTACATCACAACAACCACAGACATTACTAAAGAGTAAATCACCAACTACACAGTCATTACTAAAGTGTACATCACAACACACAGTCCTAAGAAACTATTGAGATCACAACAACACAGACATTTATAACATGTACATCACAACAACACAGACATGACTGAAGTGTACATCACAAAAAACGACATTATAAACCATGTACATAACAACAACACAGACATTGATGAACATTCTACATCACAAACAACACAGACATTACTAAAAATGTTAACATCACAACAACAAGACATGACTGAAATGTACGGTCACAGCATCACAAGTACATTAAAAATTATGTACTCTCGTAACAACAACACGGACATTATGAAACATGTATATTACTAACAATCACAGACATTATAAAAACATATAACACCACAACAAACCACAGAAAATGAATGAACGTGTACAGTCCACTGCTCTATCACAGAAATGACATGATCATTATATGCACCGGCCACACGTGTAGAACAGTGAAGGGTTGTAGTCTATGCATGTAGACAGTGAAGGTTGTAGTCTTTGTAGTGTAGACAGTCATGTGTATGTTGTAGTCTTTGCAGTGGTAGACAGTGAGGTGTTGTCTATGCAGTGTAGACAGTGGAAGGTTGTTGTATTTGCAGTGTAGACAGTGAAGGTTGTTGTCTATGCAGTGTAGACAGTGAAGATTGTTGTCTATGCAGTGTAGACAGTGAAGGTTGTAGTCTATGCAATGTAGACAGTGAAGATTGTTGTCTATGTAGTGTAGACAGTGAAGGTTGTTGTCTATGTTGTTGTAGAACAGTCATGTGAAGGTTGTTTGCTATGCAGTGTAGGACAGTGAAGGTTGTTAGTCTATGCAATGTAGACAGTGATGGTTGTTTGTCAATGCTGCTGCCCCTCCCCTGACAGTGAAGGTTGTTGTCTATGCAGTTGTAGGACAGTGAAGTTGTGTCTATGCAGTGTTTGACTGTGAAGGTTGTTAGTCTTGCAGTGTAGACAGTGAAAGGTTGTAGTCTATGCATGTAGAAGTGAAGGTTGTAGTCTTGCAGTGTAGACAGGAAGCGTTAGTTGTTGTCTATGCAGGTGTAGAAAGTGAAGGTTGTTGTCTAGACAGTGTAGACAGCAGCATTTGGTCAATGGCCAGGTTTAGACAGAGGTCAACATCGTCATCATCGCAATAAGCAGAGCCACCATCGTTTTCCTGGGGCTGGAAAAAATATGATAACAACAAAGGTCATCTTGGTTCAGTGGCTTGGAGAGCGCTTCTGTGTGTGTGTGTGTGTGTGTGTGTTTGTGTGTATGTGTACGCGCGCGCGCGCGTCCGAGTGTACACGTCGGCGTGCACGTGTTAAGTTTGCATGTGTGCGTGAGTGCAACAGTAGTATGTGTGCCTCTGAAAGCTGTGAACTTTGATGACATATATGAACTAGAGACGCTGCAAGCGAGAGCGTGGCTGTAGGGAGATTGTCACTCTACAGTGGCCATGTTGTTGGCCTGTTGATTCCACACACTTGTGCAGTCAGGACAGGTTGTTCTTACCTCCCCTTCTGTACTTTCATGGCCCCCCCCTCACAAACAGTACCTACGTGACACCAACCCTCCAGTTCTCTCTCTTTCCTCTGCTCTTCTCTATATATCCCTCCTCTCCTTCCTCCTTCCTCTGTCTGTCTCTCTCTCTGTCTCTGCTATGTATTCTGTCTCTCTCTCTCTTCTCTGTTTCTCTCTGTCCCTATGTCATGGCTACATTATGCGTGTAGTATCACTTGTATATCAAACAGTGTCCAAGACTGTTCATGCAATCAGGATTCACAGGGATCAGTGTTGTTCTTCATGTTCATTACATTTTGCAACAACTATGGATGGTTTCCGCCATTCCCAAACTCAGGGTATTGTGACTAATGGCAATCTGTACTTAGTAACCACTCTCTGACTCATGCTCTCTACTCTCACACTCACTAACTCACTCACACTGTCAGTTAATAACTATGTGTTACCTAGGTCACTAGTTACTGAGGCTCCCAACTGTTCAGGTGTAGTAGTCAGGAGTGCGGCGTGGTGGGGTGTTGACTGGGACATGTGTAGGACACACTGCGTTGTTAGAGGCTGTCCTCTTTTTGCTCAGATGAGAGAGAGAGAAGACAGATGAGAGGAGAGTATTGAAGGACCAGAGAGAGAGACAGGGAGAGAGAGAGAGAGGAGGACAGAGACAGACAGAGGACAAGAGAGAGACAGACAGAGAGGGACAGAGACAGACAGAGAGGAGAGATAATGACACGTCAATTTATTTCGAGGATAATGATTAAGCACATATGTGTTATGTAAAAATTTGTCATCTGTTTCCTACAGGCCACACAATGGCTCCTACACTTGCAAAAAAGTGGAAGATGTTTTTGAGTGTTTCTCAAAGATGTCTCAGTGTGCTTGCACAAGGGTTCTCAGCGGTTATAGTCTCATCGAAGGGACTTTTGAGGAGAGTGGAGTCGGCAAGGTGTTAAATCTCCACAAGGGAAAAATTCCTTCTTAGAACGGAATCGAAAAACCCAGGTCAGCGGGCATGTGGGCACTGCGAAGACCCTGCACACCAGGATATCCTGAGAGTGATCGAGAGAGAGAGAGTCGAAGTTTGAGGGAGAGGGATGAGAGAGAGAGGAGAATTACAATGACAATGAATAGGTTTAATTGTGATAAGCAAGATGCCATTCACAAGGGGAGAGGAGAGTGGGAGGGGGGCTGGGCACAAAACGATCTCTTGTACGGAGAACTCATTATGATTAAGCCCAAATGTCATCATGGCATGAGATAGACATCATCTCTCAAGATAGAGAGAGAGAGATAGATCATAATGTAGCGCTCTCTCTCGCCTCTCTCGCGAGCTATTGATCGCCACCGCTCTCACTCTCGCACACACTCAGACGTCGGACGTTTCTCGCAAACTCGCAACACAGCGCATTCTCGTACCATCCATCTTCCGCGTACAACGGTAGAGATAATCTCGCTCTCCTTACGCAAGCGCCTCACTCACACGCTCACGATGTCTTATCCTTCTCCTATTATTCGCTCATGTCGTACTCCTTGTGTCGTGTAGTTATCCATCGTTCTGATTTCAACTCGAGTTCCTCACGGACCGTACGTTCATGATCTGACCAGTCCAGACTAAGTCTCGACAGGAGTCAATTCCCAATTACTCATCTCTGAACCTATCACGTAAATCAACCACACACGTCGCATCCTACCAGATTACCCGATTCTAGCCATTGACTACACCGCTCTCACGACAAACACACCCACCCAGGCGACAACATACAACAGCCATCATCCACCAAGCCCATCCGCAACGAGACACTTACTACTACAATACTCATCAGACTACACCATCCTCCCCCCACGACCAATATGTAGATATTACCTCGTGTTTCAGAATCTGATTAGCCCTAGAACTAGTACAATAGCCCACGTCGTGTACCATAACTAATTCGCGCATATTCGCACGGCACTCATCACCAGTTCACATTCACCCACCACAGTGAGAATAACACGCGTCCTGCGCTACAACGCCGGTACAAAACCCCCACCCTCCCACCTCAGTACGCGCACCGCACCCCAGTGCGTCGCGGCCGCGCGCACGCCACCCCACTCGCTAGTTATTCGGCAACCCTGCGAAAGCGAACACCACTCTCTTCACGTGCGCCACTCAAACTACCATATCCGCGCTCAGCTGCCCGACCGTGTCCTACCCACCCCCAAGTCCACACTCATACCACTCCACCCCCGCTGACCCTAACATGTCCACCCGCTCCTATCATCTCCACTAGGCCCAGACACTTTACTCTGCACTACAAGCAAATGAGTTACCACCTGAGAGCATCAATAGATCCCCTATCACCTGTTGCTCTGTAGAACGCGACACGTGAACTAAAACACTCCCAGCTGGCTAGAACATCAACTTCTTTACGTCACACCCACCTACGGCACTGACTCGCCACGGTAACCCTCATTCACTTTAAGCACTTCTATATTAGTAAAACGAGAGTATCACCTCTATCCTATCCAGACGCGCCAAAGAGACTCCCCTTTTCTCTCCCTAGATGCCTAGCGATATCGGCGCACCACCCCTCACCGCACAATCCTGACTCCGAGCGCCCTTCACCCCTAAACCGTCTCGTATCCAGCCCAAGGCCTACACCTCATTCTAAAATCATGCACCCCGCCGTCCACATGCATCCCCCTTTCCTACCCCGCATGTCTATCCACCCAGTACCCACCACAAAAGGCTCACTAAGCTTCGCATTGCCCCGGTGCGCTATTATCAACGTAATACTGCTTTACGCGCTCCTCACACGCAAACTTCCGCGCGCCACTAGAGTCGGCTCCCAGATGTCTCTCAATCGAACATCATCTAAGTTAATTGGAATAACCCAGCTCACCCCCCCCCCAACCCCACCCCCCACCCCCCACATCTACAGATCCCGTCCTCGCCCTGCCACCCAGCACCTAGCATGTGTGTTCGCCATAGAATACGTACCTCCCGTGCCCCTCAGCCGGTTGATACACACAACACATGCCAACCCCTCATAGTTCACCACACACTCTAGATGAGATGCCCCAACTACCTAACCCGCGCACCCTGCACTACCCACACAGCGCTCTCTCCTCCACTGATAGCCTGACCCTCGCATATTTTACCGACCCGCTCTACCCCCTCCAGCCCCGCACCCCCCCCCCCCCCCCCCCCCCCCACCCCACCCCCGCCGTTCACCCCCATATCCTCAGCCTCCTCCCACCATCATTTCGACCCGTACCGTACCGATAGAACCCAGTGAAGCACAATCCTCGCTACCCAATAGACCATCGACGAGTGCGGTGTGTGATAGCCCTGCCGCGACCTCGTAAAGAGAGACCATATATCCACCAGAAAGATACCTGATCGAGATCAATTACTCTCGATCACCCAAAAAGCCCCTCCTCGAGTAAATACAAGGTAGAGCTCCAGTGACAGAACAATCTTATCTCACTATCTCTATCATATATACACCTATACACACGTCTCACACACACGCGTCCATACACGTACCGACAACACCTAGACGGACTACACCCCACGCGCCTCGCCCTACTCGCGCCCTCGCCCCTCACCCATCCACCCCCCCAGATATACCATCCATGTCTGCGACCTAACCACTCCCAAACCCCCACCCACCCCCCGCCCCCTCCCCACCCCCTGCCTCGCAATACGACAAGACTATCCCAACGGATCCCACCGCGTCCCCAGCTCCACTCATCGTGACCCCTAGCACCACACCAGTATCTCGCTGATCTCAGCACGACGGACACACATAAGCTAATCCACCCCCCATAACTCACACCCTCAATGACCGTCACTCACGCCGTACCCCCACCACCGCACCCCGCACCCTGCACAGCGCAACACAAACCCTCGTCCACCGGCACCCCCCCCAATACTACCCTCGCACCGCTCCTCCCGGTATCCGGCTCACACACCATATAACCCCATCCGCCTCATACACCCTTCCCGACCCAACACCGCCCACCGCTTCAACGCGCAAACTACACATAGGTCGAGAATCCACAGACACAGCACGCCTCTAGCAGTCAGACACACTTCCGCCCATGGCTCCGCCCCCCACCCCTGTCGCGCATCCCGCTCTCTCCCCCCCCCGCGGCCCCCCCCCCCGTATGCCACCCTCTCTCCCACGCCTCCCCCTTCACCTCGCTGTCCCCTCCGCGCCCACAAACCACGCCGAGTTCCACCATCGCCACTCCTCCACGCACCTCTACTCTAATCGACATACCAGCGCACTGACCCCTAACACCCCCCTACTCCTCTTACTCACTCAACAAATGTGTCCCCCCCATCGACCCCGCACGTAGAAGAACCCCACTACCCAGAACGCCCTCCCTACTCGCTGCATCGCACGCCCCCCCTGAGACATCGGATATATTCCCCCCCCCCCTACACGTAACTAACACATAACGTACCACTACACTCACGCGATACGCGCTACCCAAGTTGTCCTGTCTACTAAAGCTCGCCCCCCCCACCCCCCTCCGGTCGTCCTCCCCCCCATTTCCGGCCCCGGGTAACACAGGCCTCGCGCCATTCCCCGGACACAGTGCCCACCCCACGCCACCCCCCCGCCCACTCGCATCATCTCCTCCCCACAGGCACCATCACCCACGTAACCACCCCCAGCGTCCACCACTTCTCACTTCGGCCCCCCCCCCCTCCCCCCCCCCACCCCTGCCCCCCTCCTACCCCGACCTGCCCCCATCCCACCCCCCCCCCCCACACCCCCTCTATGCCCCTATCTAGGCCTCTGCAACCACTTCCACCCCTCGCCCACACCCCTTCGATATACCCCTCTCCCTGCTTCTCAGAACACCGCCGCCCCCACCCACTACGTACCCCCCCCCAGCTCCTGTCGCGCCCCACTCCGCCCTAATCGAGACACTATTGTTCTCGTCACTGCCCTAGTGCACCTCCCCCTCCGCCACCCGTCGCGCCCACCCCGAAACCACAATCACTCACCGTACTATATATCCGGTCCACCCCCGACTCAGAAAATAACACAAAACACCCCCTATCCCAACCCCGACCCCCGACCCCCCCACACATAGCCCGCCTCCTCCCCCCCCCCCCACCACACACCACCCACCCACACATACAGTATAAAGTACACTCCACCCGACACCCCCCCCGCCCCCCCCCTACCGTCCCACCCCCCCCCCAGCTATCCGCACCCCCCCTCCCCCAGACCCCAACCAGAATCGACACGCCCCCCCCCCCCCCGCTCATCCGCCCACCCTCCCCCCCCCCCCCCACCCCCCCCCCACGCTTCCCCCCGCCCCCCCCCCCCCACCCCGTGCCCCCCCCCCCCCCCCCCCCCACCCCACCCCCGCACACTATCCACACCCCCCCCAACACCCCCCCCCCCCCCCCCGTCATACCCCTTAGCGACCCCCCAAGTGGCCGGAAGAGCTGGTGTGTTCATCCAGGAGATGAATTCTACTAGAAAGATAGCAGTGATTGGGGATTGCAATGTTCAGTACATATATTATGTGAACTCTATGAGTGGTGAAGAAGGTTCGGGCGAGTGGTTCCACAATTACATTTCTCTGTGCATAGCCACACCTCCACTCACTATACCGGTCTCTGTCTTGTGCTGTTCTATATCTGTTTTGTTGTTGCATGTGCAGGGATTAGACGGGACTGAATTTTTCGATTGACCTTATACTGCAGTTATCTTGATCACTTAAGGTTGCATTCGAAAACACGTTCGAAAGCGGGAACACTTTTGGTATCCATTGCGCGCTTCGCAGTCCTTGTGTCACCACCGTCACTAGGGCTGCTTTTGCTCCCCCACCCCCCCCCCCCGTTTCGTAGGGTTGTTGGAAATTCTGCTTCTGCTGCGTGGGGATGTTGTCCCACGATTTCCTGACCTTGATTTTCCGTTCTTCAGCGGATCTATTTGCTACGTATACTTCCTTCGCCGTTAGATAGAATTGGGAAAGTATTTAAATGTTTTTTTTTTTATGTTATTTTTGTTAAGAACTAGGGAAAAGTTTTTAAAAAAAGGAAGTGTTTGAAAGTTTTGACTCGAAGGTTTAGTTGTTAGTTTTTTGCGCCCTTTTATTCGCATTTCAGAGGCTTGTTTCTTCTGGCAATAACGAGGTACCGCTGGGGTCGTTGGGGGTTGGGTGTGGGGGTTCTGTTTTTCGCCTTACCTAGTTTTGGTTAGAGTCTGTGTGTTTTTTTTAGTTAGCAGGTCGGAACGTTAGAGGGCGGAAGAAAACAGTTTATTCCGTCCTTTCTGCCATAACCAAACGATTTCCCTTCTTGTTCTGTTAGGCAATTCCCTTTTTGCCCTGGAATGTTTACGGACCTGACTTTGCGCCTCTCCTGTTTCTGTTTTTGGTTGGTGAGCTCTCTTTCACAATATCGGTATCTGTCTCTTCTGCTATGATATTCTTTTCAGGCCATCTTCCCCTCCTCTTCTTCCCTTCGTGTTCGCTGGACATTGTTTCTCTTTCCATTCCTTCCTTGGTCATTCCTCATAGTCTCTCTGTCTGATCTTTCTTAACGCGAGACATATTCTCCTCTGTTACTCAAATCTGCTCTGTAGTGTATCTTGCTCTTCTTCAAGGTCTCGTCTTTCGCACACATATTCAAGGTTTCTTCCTAGTGACCCGTTCTGACACACTATGGGTTATGTTTTTTTCGGCGATAGACGATGTTTGCCAAGAAGTATGCTTGCTGTCTCATTTCATCAACTGTGTTAACTAAAAACTTGGTGGTTCTCTTTCGGACATCTTCTTCAAGTGCCAGCAAGTGGTGGCGTAAATTTCCCTCCTATTGTTGCTTGGACAGGTAATCGGCGCGCGATGGGTGGGTTCCTTCAGGGTCTTGTCCAGGTTTTGAACTTGATGAGTTGGTGTTATTTGTCTTATTGATCTTCTTCAATTCGGACCTCTAAAGTTCAGGAAGAACGAACGAGGTCATGATCGCTTCTGCCATGCTATGCACATGGAATGTCCTCGTCTTGGCTCTCTTGATGCCAGGATCGAAAACGGTTTCTTGCACCAGGATGTAGTCAATCTGGTTTGTGATGGATTCCCCCCCACGCCCCCTGGGGCCCGCCACTCCTCTCCCGCCTTGTCCAAGTTCCCCCCCCCCCCGTGGTTGCCTTGTGTTTATCTCCAAGGGTAGGCGAGCACAGTTATGTCGTGTCGCGCAGCTGGCAAATTCAGTAAGCTCGGAAAGTCCTCGCTCATTGGTTTGATCGCTTTACAGGAGGGACGCAGAATAGAGAGCTACCAAGTTCTAGTCAGTGCGTTCTCCGGCCACCTTGGCTTCCAGTCTTCCCTGGATGATCATGATGTCTTTCTTGTTCATCTTATCGATGATGCCAATGTAGTAGGTTGTTTGTAGAATAGAAATTCTCACGACTTCACATCGTGATCCGGTGATTGGGTTGAGTTTAGGCCTTGAATTACTGTGATGTTGAATGGGGTGCCCTGAGGCGGATGGCCATTAAGCCGGCTGTCTGTTTATGGGTAGTATTCTATTACCGTAGTTACTTGATGTTCTTGGTGGACAAGCACGCCTACCGCCATTGACTGTGGCTTGTGTCCTGGCTCACCATCTACATATGCACAAAACCAAACACTCAAAATGTTCAATACACTCACAAGGACACAAGTACACGCGGCGACGGGGACACCGCATTCACACACACTCAATTTTATCACACTTCCTTCCTCACTTACCTACCTCAAAAACCCTCGCCCCACTCCTACCCCTCCCCCAGTTCCAGGACCCTTCCCTTCACGACACGTCACCTCTTCATCAATGTGGACCCCTCTTACACCACAACGCACCAAAACCTTACCTCTCATGGAGATGTCTAACATTGCTGCAGTAAAACCATGCTTACAGTCAACTCCCGCTCATACCTTCTTCATCCAAATTTTTTAACAGAGCAAACTACATACACTTTGAATCTCAACTTTTGCCCAAACAAGTCAACAGATTAGTACAAAACACCCCAAAACATTCATGATTCAGAGACCAGATGCAAAAACCAATGAAAATCATGAAACAGCAGTTTCAAATCACTCAGTGGTGAACTAAATAGACAGCCACATTACCCAGCAATCCAACTGAAAAGAAACAGCAAACAAGCTCAAGTTCATTCAAAGACAGTCAAAACAATTGTCAACAAAAGAAACATAGACTCAACTACTGACTATTCTGCTGCCAAAACAGTCACAAACGCCTTGCTCTCAGGCGACTTCAATTATACCAAATAAAACTCGTTCTAAATATCATTCTCGAAAACTATTTTTTTACGGTCACAGTCTACCTATCATTGACTATGCGTTAACTATTTGGGATACCTGCAGTGGAACGAACTTGAAATTCATTCATCGTTTATATATAAAGAGCAGTAAAACTTGTATTGTTAAAAGAAAAGAACCTGACAATTGAGGAGTATAAGCAAATAAATATCCTGACATTTCGAAACGGAATTTTATTCTATTAAAAGCTGTGGTTTATGCAAAAAGTTGTTAAATCAAATTGCTACCTCGTACGAAGATTACCAAACGCTTCAAAGTAACCAAAATTAGACACAACCATTTGCTAACATTTCCAAGACAGAGAAATAACATATAATATTCGAGCTTTGTATTACTGGGCTAGTGACCTATGGATAAAATCCCAAAAATGTTAAATGTATTTAAAGCAAATATCACAGTATAAAAGAATCTAAAAGATATTTCATGAAATAAAATTACAGACCACCGACTTGAAAACTTAAGAGAGTGATTAAGCGTCACTGACGCTTATTATTGATCATTACAAAATAGATATGACCAAATGTTCATATTCACTAAAGGGGACCACCGTTGTTAGCATCGATCTATATATGGGTTGATATGATATCAACCCCACACGCTTTGATTCTGGTGATTTGAGGTAGTATGTAGTGTGTGTTTGTGTGTGTGTGTGTGTGTTGAGTGTAAGAGATGTGAGTACCAGTTGTGTGAGTGCGTGTGTGTTGTCTATGCATTTAGACAGGAAAAGGTTTTTAATCTATGAAATGTAGACAGTAAAAGGTTTGTAGTCTATGCAGTGTAACATAAGGTTGTTGTTATGCAGTGAACATGAATTTTGTTTTCTATGCAGTGTAAAAGCAGAAATTTGGTAAATGGCCTTTTTTGAAAAGGGTCACATGGGTCACAGCAATAAGCAAGCCCCCATCTTTTTCCTGGGGCTGGAAAAAAAAATATAAACAAAAAAGGGTCATCGGGGGTCATGGTTTTGGGAGCGCTTCTGTTGGGGTGTGGTGTGTGTGTGTGTGTTTGTGTATGGTAGCGCGCGGCGCGTCCGGTGTACACGTGGGCGTGCACGTGTTAATTGCATGTTGCGTGATTTGAACAGTAGTAAGGTGCCTAAAACCCTGTGAATTTTTGATACCATTTTGGAACAGAGCTTGCGGGAGAGAGTGGCTGTAGGGAGATTGTCAGGGGCCAGTTGGCCTTTTTGATTCCACACATTGCGCATCAGGACGGGGCTTGTTTTTACCTCCCCTTCGTATTTCTGCCTCAAAAAACGTACCTACGTGACACACAACCCTCCAGTTCTCCTCCTCTCTCTCCTCTCTCTCTCCCTCCCTCCTTCCCTCCTTCCTCTGCTGTCTCTTCTCAGTCTCTATATCTGTCTCTCTCTCTTTCTCTGTTTCTCTCTGTCCCTCTGTCATGGCTACATTTATGCAGTGTAGTATCACTGTATATCAAACAGTGTCCAAGACCTGGTCATTGCCATCGGGTTTCACAGGATCAGTTGTTGTTCTTCATGTTCCATTACTTTTTGACACAATTTTTTGTTCTCCCCTTTCCCCAAAACTCGTGATTGTGACCAAGGCCATGTCAATAAACCCTCTCTGAACTCATGCTCTCTCTCTCACTCACTCACTCACTCACTGTCAGTGTATAACTATGTGTTACCTGTCCCTAGTTCGAGGCCCCATGTAGGTTATAGTCAGGGGCCCCGCGGGGTGGGGGGGCGGGGACCTGTGTGGGAACACTGCGTTTTAGAGCGCCCCTCTTTTGTAGCACAGAGAGAGAGAGAGACAGAGAGAGAGAGTGAGACAGAAGAAAAACAGGGGAGAAGACAGGAGAGAGACAGAGACAGCAGAGCAGAGAGAACAGACGAGAAGACAGAACAGACAAGAGAGAGAAATTTAAAAACGTCTTTTATTTCGAGGAAAAAGATAAGCCCCTATGTGTTATGTAAATTTTGTCATCTTTTTCCTCAGGCAACAAGGCCTACATTTGCAAAAGGGGAATTGTTTAGCGTTTTCAAAAATGTTCCCGTTTTGCTTGCACAGGGTTTCCGTTTTATGTCCCGGTAAGGGACTTTTGAGGAAGTGGGTGGGCACAGGTTTTTTAACTCCAAAAGGGAAAAATCCTCTAGAAACGAGACTCAAACCCGGGGGTACAGGGCCCTGGGGGCACTCCAGCACCCTGCACACCGGGCTATCCTTGAGAGAGAGAGAGAAAAAGGGAAAGAGAGAGAGAGAAGAGAGAGAGAGAGAGAGAAAAAAAAAATTACAATGACAATGACAAAGGTTTATTGTGAAAGCAAGATCCCCATTCAAAAGGGGAGGTGGGGGGGGGGCGGGGGCAAAAAACATAATCTTGTACGGAAAACTCATTATATACACCCCAAAATCGCATCAGGGCAGGGATTCCATAACATGTTCAGGACAGATTAAAATTAAATTTTTTTGCTAAATTTTCAAAGACGAAGATTTCCCAAACTGAAAAATTTTAAATCAACATCTTACACAAATGGTTGGAACAAGTAACTGGGGCCCACCATTTTCTTCCCTCTTTTTTCATGGTTGGGAACTTTGTGTAACAAGCACGGAAAAAACCCTGACAATTCAGGGGGGCATGTCGTACGCTCTCCACTCTCACCACACCCCGCACCCCGCAGCACACACACACAGACAATATACACACGCCAATATCATCTACATATCACTTCACTTTTTAACGTTCACGGGGCCCCGTACCCCCCCAGGGTCGTAGGGGCCTGCTGGTGGACAAACGGGGGCCCCGCTTGCCCACTAGCGCGGTCGTGGGCGAGTGCCGGGGGACACTGAAGTCCTCCCTGTCCCAATCACGGATTCGTCGGCCCACTTTCTCCTCGTCTCCCCCGCTTCTCTTCCCCTACTTTTCCCGCAAGGGTTTTGCAAGTCCTTCTGATGGGTTTTACGTGCCCAACCATCTGATTTTTCCTTTTCTTTTTCGCCGTCAGTAGGTTTCTAGCCCCGCCTTTTTTGAGTGATCATTTCGCGGACTTTCATTGTGGGGTGCATGGTCCTTAGCCTTCTGAGGCATCCTTTTCTACGGCTGGATCCCCTTTGTAGGTCTGCGTTCAGGTCCACCCCCAATCTAAAGCATGATTGAGGGGGACTAGCGCTTTAGAAAAATTTCCCTTTGGTTCCGAGAGGGATGTTCTGTCTCCCCATATGGTTTCACCCTTTGCCTTGCTGGCTGTTTGTGCCGCTCTTGCTGTTTTCGGTCTTCGATCCTCCACTTTATGATGGCTTCAAGTACTTGAAATGGTAAACGTCTCCAGTTTTTTTCCGCTGAGAGTGATTTTGGTGGTGATTGGCTGGGCCTTTTTGACATGAGTTTGGTTTTCTCGGCCTGATTTCCATCCGTACGTGAGGAATTTCGTCCATTGTTTTCACTGGTTGGCCAGTTCCTCTTCATTTCCTCCCAACCGAAATGTCACGGCAACCTGGGGTTTGGGGGTTTTTTTCGCCCTCCAATGTGACTGTCCCGTGTGGTCTTCCAAGCGTCAGTCCATGTCTTTCGGGGAAAATGTTAAACAGGTCGGCGACAGCATCATCCCGTCACCCCAACGAGGTGGCCTTTCCCTACCGTGCCCTTCGGTACGCACTGGTGGCCTTGGTAATTTCCTTGGTGGGGTCAGCTCGGGGCCCATGTTGAAATTTTTTCATGTGGCTCACAGGCGTATGCCATACCCCATCGAAGGTTTTTCTTAAAATCAATGAAGACAAGTGTCTTGTTGAGCTGGCTGTATTTCTAAAAGAACCCTCGGGTTTGGAATTTTGGGTTTTTTTGGTGGTGTTCTATTTGGGGGGGAAACCCCCCTCGATTCGGCGTGATCTCTTTCGCGGGGTTCAGCCTTTTCAGGATACTTTCAGCGACTTTACGGGCATGACTTATGGGGTGATTGTACTGTTTTTTGGGCACTGCTGGAGATTTTCCTTTCTTGGGGAGAGGATGATGAGTGTTTGGGCCCCAGGGGTAGGCCATCCCCGGGTTTTTCAATTTTGTTCAGAACTTGTAAGGGTTGTCATTGCTTCTCCCCTGTTGGATCAGCTCTGCTGGATGTTGTCGTTTCCTGCTGATTTTTTCCTTTCCGCGATCTAATTGCTACTTCTACTTTCCTCGCGGAATTGGGAGTTGTCTTTATTCGTAGGTTTGGTTTTTGCAAGTACGCTGGGTCGTACGTCTGATGATTGTAGATTGGGAACAGTTTCCTCCATCTGCCAACGTTTCCTCTTTTCTGTTGGGCAATTCCCTTTTTCCCCCTGGATGTTAGACCTTGCCTGTTTCTTTTTTGGGGGGCTTTTTACATCTGGTTATGCTCTTCTGCTATTATTCTTTGTCAGGCTCTTTTCGTTTTTTGTACATTGTTTTCCTATCCATTCCTCCTTGGGCCTTCCCTCTGCTCCCCTGACTTCTTGTTTTTCCTGTACCAACCTCCTGAGTTTCTTGCTTCTTCAGTCTCGCTTTTGTCACACATTTTCAAGGTTTCATCTGTGCCCCCGGTTTGTTTTTCGGCGATGTTTCCCAAAATATGCTTCCCTGTTCAGTCTCACTGTGTTAAAAACTGTGGTCATCGTTTCGGCTCTTTTAAAGTGCCAGCAGGGGTGCGAATTTCCCTCCTATTTTTTGCTTGAAGGCTCGGGCGTGGGGGGTTTTCCTTCAGTCTGCCCAGGTTGAATTTGAGTCTGGTTTTTTGTCTTATTTTTTTTCAATCGACCCCTAAATTCAGGGCACAAGGGTCTGATGCTGCCCTGTTGACCTGGGAAAGTCCTCGTCTTGCTCTCTTGATGCAAATCAAAAACCGGGGTTTCTGCACCGGATGTGGGTAAATTGGTTGTGAGGGCCCATTGGGTTTGCCATGTCCAGCGTGGGGATTCCCTTGTGTTCTCCAAGGGTATTGGGGCACCACCGGTCGTTGAGCTGGAAAAAATTTCCCTTTTCGGAGTCCTCGCTCTTTGGTGATGCATTTCGGGGGGGGACCGCAAATTTTGCTCCAGTCTTTTCAGTGCGTTTTCCGCCCCCCCTTGGGTTTCCCAGTCTCCTGGATGATCTGTGGGCTTTTTTTTTCCCCCTTTATCGATGTGCACTGAAAAGTTGTTGTTAGAATTCCTCACGATTTTTTTCACCACGTGATCCTTGTTTGCTACTTGAATACCGTATTTTTAAATCCCCACAGGGGCCATAACCGGGGACGGGATCCAACCACATTTTTTTTAAAACACCCTCCCTTAAATACTTCCTCTCCCCCATCACTTTCCCAAAAACCCCAAACCTCAAATGACCCCTACCCCACAACAGCAACAACCCCCCACACCCATAACAACAACCATACCATCCTCCCCCCTTTCCAAACCCAAAAACCGGGCCCACCCCCCCCCCCCCCAAATCCAGACCCTTCAACCAACCTCACCTTAAAACAAGTGACCCCTAAACAAACCCCAAACTTTCACTTAAATGGAGGCAATTTTTGAATCCCATGCTTAAAATCAGGGAACCCCACACCCCCAAAATACAGACAAAAACAACAGAACCAACCAAAAAAAGAAACAATGAAAAAACCCCCCCAAAACTCATATTCAAAAAAAATAAAAATTGAAAAAAAACAAGCAAAAAATACGGGACTCGGCCCCAAAACCCCCAAACCCCTAAAGCCAAAAAAGCTCCCCCAAAAAACATAAAAAAAATTTCAAAAAACACCGAAAACTACGCTCTCTCTGCGCCAACATAAAACCCATAAGGATTTAATTTCCCAAATTTCACGTTTAAAAAGATTTAAAACTTTTTTTGGTAATTTTTAAAACCTATTAAAACTAATTTTTGGGGGAAAATAGTGGGAAAAAGAAAAATTTGAAAAAAAAAGAAAAAAAGAGATAAAAAGAGAGGGAAAGGGGATTAAAAAGAAAAATTTTGGGGAATTTCGAAACCGATTTTTTTCTAAAAAGCTGTTTTTATGAAAAGTTTTTAAATCAAAAGACCCCGAAGATTCCAAAGTTTCAAATTAAACCCAAACATAGACAAACATTTGCAACTTTTTCCAAGACGGAAAAATAACCTTATAAACGAGCCTTTTTCAGGCTGCTAGGAATAAAACCCCCAAAAATTTTAAATGTTTTTTTAAAGCAAAAACATAAAAAAAGACATCTAAAAAAATTTCATGAAAAAAATTACAGAACACATTTTGTAAACTTAAGGAAGGGGTTTTTAAGCGTCACTGACGTTATTTTGTCATTAAAAATCAGTTGACCAAATTTTCATTTTCAATGGGGTACATTTGTAAGCATCGATCTATTAGGGGTTGATATGTACAACCCCCCGCTTTGATTGGTTGTGTGTATGTGTGTGTTTTTTGTGTGGGTGTGTGTGTGTGTGTGTGTGTGTGTGGTACAATGTGTGAGTGCGTGTTGGTTGTAAAAAGGTTTGGGTTTTGACTTTTACTTTCTTGCTTTTTTGGCCCTTTTTTTACGTTCTTTTGTGTTACACAAAAATATGCGATTTTTTAGTTTTGTCGCGTTATTTTTTTTTTTCATTTATAGATGACTAAATTGTTATTGCTGACGTTTTCTGCTGGGGGGGGTTTACATTCCCTGAATTTATTCTTTGGGGGAAGGTTTTAACGTTTTCTGCCCCAATCAAAAAGCACAGTCTATAGACCAGGGGAAAGGAGGGGAATGGGTGTCTTTTTATTCTTTTCTGCTTGAATCCAATAGCTTATGGTTATTCTTTTTTTCCTTATAATATGATTATATATGGTGAAGGGGATATGGGTGAGTGTGGGAGGATTTTATGTAATGTTTTAAAAAAACACCATTTCCCTGTTATATCAATTTGGTTGTTTTTGTTTTGTTGGGGGTGGTTTCAACGTCCAATCAAAGTGAAAAAAAAGGGCCCAACTGAATCAAAGAAGACTAGTGCATGGAATCCAAAACAGTCAGACATGTCTGTATGTAACATTTTATAAAGGGAAAGAATAAAAAAAGTTTTTCACCTTTTAAAAACTTGGGGTTCAAAAAAACTTTAGACACCAGATGCACACAGAAATAAAGAAAGAATGCTTTACTAAAAAACATTCACCAAGATGAAGCCCATCTTTTCCAAAAGGGAAAAAAAGACCAACACCAAAAACAACCCCCTGAAAAGCCTACTATGGGCCCATCCCTTTTGTACGGATGTGAATGCTGGACGCTGACAAAAACCCGAAAGAAAAACTTGAAGCAGCAGAAATTGGGAAACAGAAGAAAATTTTAGAAAAATCATGGATGAAAGAAGTCAAACCCAAGAAGTAAAGGAAATGGCCGGGGACAAAAGATCCCACTCAAAACCCAAAAAAACAACAAAATTTTTGGGGGACAAAACAAGCTGATGGAAAAGAAAAGCAAATATTGTGGAAAGATTGGGTCCAAAGACAGAGGAAAACAAGCCAAAATACCAGACAGTTGAATACTGCAACGAAAAAAAAAGCCCCAAAAATGAATCCTAGGAGAACTGACAACAGAGGGAAAGGGGAAAAAGGGCCCTGATCCCCCTGTCTGCAACAGACCTGGCCATGAAGAAGAAGGGGGGGGGGGGGTTCTGGTTTTTTTTGCTTTTGTTTGTTTTTTGGGTTTAGGGGGGTTTTTTTTGGGGAGGGGAAGGGGGGATTTTGGCTCTTTTTTGTCTTTGTTAGTTCTATATTGTCTTTTATTTGTCTTGGGTGTTATTTTTGTCCTATGTTAGGTATTGTCGCTGTTTTTTGGTCGTATGTTTTTGTTTTTTTGATTGTTTATTTCCCTTTTTGTGGTTTTTCTTGTTTATTCATTTTTTTGTTGTTTTTTTTTCATTTTTGTATGGGGTTTAAGGTTTGTGTTTGTATGTGGGTGGGGGGGGGGGGAGAGATGGTGTGGGTTTTTTTTAATTTTTTTTGTTTTTTCTTCTTTGTTTGTTTGGTTTGGTTTTTCTTGTTCTTGTTTCTTTGGTTTTTGACGGGTATTTTTTTTTTAAAATTTTTGAATTATTTGAATTGATGCTTTTAAATTTTTTGGGTTTTTTTTTTTTTTGGTTTTTTTTCCCCCATATGCACTGATTTTTTTTGTTTATTTTTATAGTTTACCATATATTAGTTTTTTATTCTATTCTCATAAACATTATCTTTTTTTTTCGTTTTTTTTTTAGATAGATGGCTTGATGCTTTGACCACTTGAATTCCCCTTTTTATAGATATAGAAGTACTGGACGGGTTTTGGGAAGTAGAGCTTTTCCTCCACACATCCCGAACATAAACCGGCAGGACAAGGTCCCAAACAACACTGTCCCGGAAGAGCTGGATGCAAGCTGTACACGCTGCTGAAACACAGACTAGCGCTCGCTCGGGCATGTCGTGCGCCCCTGGTCGACGGACGGATCCCTAAAAACCTCCTCTACGAGAAAATGGCAGGGGAAAATTCCACAGCGACCACAGCTGCCCTTCAAAGAGTGTGCAAAGGGGCTCAAAACCTGAACATCGACCGAAAAATTTGGGGAACAGCAACCCTCGAACCAGCCCAGACAGATTTTGCAGAAAGGGTTTTTCCCAAATTTGAAAGGATTTGGGTCACACACGAAGCAAAGAGAACGGGAAAAAGGCTGCACCCAGGGGAGACATACCAGCAATGCGACTTTATCTGTCCCCCCTGCCCTAGGGGTGTCTTCTTCCCGTGTCGACTGGGCCCCCCAACCCACGTGTACCAGAAAGACAACACCCAGAGCAAATTTATGTCTTCCGAGACGAAGTGCCAGGAATAGTATTTCTTTTAAAAGTGTGCAAAGGGGATGTTTGTAACTTTGTTGCGTTGTGATTCTGGTTTTATTTTTCCCCAATTAATTTTATATAATTTGTATCCACGGATTTATCTGTGAAATACTGAAGGGTTTGAAGAATTGAATTTTACCCGGAGGGGAAGACTTACTCTTTCTTTGCTTTCCGGAAGACACGTCTTTTAAGAAACAGGTGTTGAAAATAGAGCATCTTCTTTTAACATTACACAGACAGGGGTGTTAAAAGGGATGGAAAAAGGGTCCAACCGCCACCAACCATCCACCAACCCCAACCAACCAGCCAGCCAACCCGCCAGCCCAAACCCGCCAACCACCCAAACCCAAAACCCAACCCAAACCCCAGGCAGCCAAACCAAACAAACCCCACCAGCCCAAACCAACCCGCCAACCACCAGCCAACCAGCCAACCAGCCAACCCCAAAAAATCCCCCAACCCCCAAAACCCAACCCCCGCCCAACCACCAACCAACCAACCAACCACCCCCCAAAACCCAAACCCGCCAACCAACCGCCCCAACCAGCCAACCAAACCCAAACCCAACCCAAACCCAAAAAATCAGCCAAACCTCGTACCAGCTATCCGCCAAACCCACAACCAACCAATCAACAAAAAAACAATCCCAAACAAAACCACAAAAGGATTTTCTTAAAAAATTTACTATATTTTTATTTTTCAGTTTTTTCCATAAATCTGCTATTTCTTCTTACGTTTTTTGGGTTTTTAACGTCTGTCTTTTTCGTGTAAAACACTGTCGACCGTGTGTTCTGAGGGCTTGTTGTTTTTGCTGCTGCTTCCGGGTGCGCTGCGCTGCTGCTGTGCTGCTGCTGTTTTTTCTTTTTTTCTTTTTTTCTTTTTCTTCTTCTGCTTCTTCTTCTTATTCTCCTTCTTCTTCTTCCCTCCTCTCATTTCCTCCCTTTCCTTTTCCCTTTTTTCCATTTTTCCCCCTATTCCTCTAATAACCTGTACGCTGTTTGATAGGCCATTAAACTCGTTTTTCTTTGTTCAATTCATTGACGATTGCACACACACACACACACCCAAAAACACACAAAAACACCACACCACACACACACAAACCACACCCCAACACACAACACACACATCACACACAACAAAACACAAACACACAAACACACACCCCAACTGATTGGCTTTTTTGACGGTTGTTAATTACCTTTTCCGGTTTTTTCTTCTCTTGTTCTAGGCTTGTTTTCTGATAAATTTTAAAACACATTTTTGGGAAAATGAAGGCTTGGGAGTTTTAAGATTAAGTTTAATGTACAACAAAGATGAGAGCATTTTTTGATACACGGCAAGCATTTTAAGAATCAGTGATTTGTAATAATACTTTGACTTGTTTTCCCCATCATCTTTGTAGCTGTGTGTTTAAACAGAGCTCTAGATTCGTTTCTCCAAATACAATCACTTTTTAAAACTACGAAATTTTTTTACAAGGACTTCGTTTAGGATACTTAAATATTAACAGTCCAAAAAAACAAAAAATTTTAAATTTTACATATAAAGGAATAGTTTTCATTATTTTGTTCGCAGATCGAGACTCCAACAAATTTTAATTTTTGATTTAGTATTTTACATGCCCGGTTAGGACACTTAAAAAGGGTGACCTGTGACTGTCAATCTTGGTTTTCTTTTATACGCGGGGGGGGGGGGGGGGGGGGGGGGGGGGGGGGGGGGGGGGGGGGGGGGGGGGGGGGGGGAAAATTTTTGTTGGCCCCAAAAAGCCAAAACATTTTTTTATGGAAAAGTAATAAAGATCACTTTTCTTGGTAAATGGGTATTTAAAGTCATTACGGTGAAAAAATGGGTCGTCCCACTATAGTCCCAATAGTCCAACACCCCCATTGCCAATAAAAACTGCTTCAAAAAACCAGAGATAGAAAATGCGCAAACGAGCAAACATGACCCTCTTCAAATTTTTTACATGGGGGGGGAAGAATAGGAAGAAAAAGACTTCCAAACAGGCACAAAAAGAAATGTCTTACCCGGTTTTTGACATTTTAATAAAGAAGTCTTCATTAACGACATACTACGCTCAAACAAGTTGGTTTTTTTAATTACAAATCCGATAAGCTATTAAATATTGGATAGATACATATAACTATTTTTATGACAAAAAGGCTCCCTTTATTTTTTTTAAAAAAAATAAAAAATTTTTCCCAAAACCCCCATGTTGCAAAAAAAAACTGAAAACGAAATGAATCAAGGAGATTATTTTTTAAAATCGACGCAAATGTCAATATAAAAAGGAAAATAAAAACTTTTTAAAATTTGTGCTCGCCCAGAATTCAAAACCAATTTGGAAAGTCATTAATGCCCTGACTAAAAAAAATCAAGACACAATAGCCAAAAAGTCATAAAAGAAATATTAGCAGAAAAACTTAGCTCTCACTTTGCAAAATTTGCTGAATCTATAATATCTTATATATATATCTATATCTAGTTATAGAACAAATACAAATGCTCTGTTAGAACTGTAACATTGCTGTTCATAATAATAATAATAATAATGATAATAATAATAATAATGAATGGATTTCATATAGCGCTATATCTTGCAAAAACAAATCAAAAAGCAATTATTCTGAATGTCATACCCCCATTAACAGTAACAGAAGTGCTTAACAGCTTACTGAAATCAAAACAGTTAGGTACAAGAGACCTTGACAAAATCGATAGCAAAGTATTAAAAATAAGTGTATTTGCTGTAACTGATACTCTAATGTACCTTTTTAACTTTTGCATTGACAAGAATTTTTTCCCATTGAAGTTTTAACAAGCACAAGTAATACCTTTACACCAATCAGGAGACCCCAGCCAATCCAAATACCTACAGGCCCAGCTCCATTCTGTCAGTCCTGTCTATAGTAATAGTAATAATGATAACATATTTCTAATAATAATAATAATAATAATAATAATAAATGAAATTTATATAGCGCTGTATCTTGCACAGATAAATCAAAGCGCTTAAACCTGTCTAAACCTTTAGAAAAAACATATTCTATTCCATTTACATTTTCATTCTAAATCTTTTGATCTAAAAAATGATAACAGTCAGGATTTCGTGAAAATCACTCTTGTCATACTGCATTAATACAACTGACTGAGCAATGTCCTTTAAATATCAATAACAATGAAATTACTAGAGTTCTATTTCTCCACTTTGCTCAAGCTTTTGACGTTATTAGCCAATCTCTCCTCGTTAACATTGAAATGCCGTAGTATTTTCAACAAAGCAATAACATTTTTAGACTCTTTTCTCAGTAATCGTCAACAACTTGCTGAAATTGGGCATAGGAGATCAGCCTTACTATCCATGAAATATGAAATACCACAGAGATTTGTATTAGGACAACTTCTTTTCTCTATCTATATAAATCGCCTACCTCTATATATTCATTGTTCATAAGAAATGTTTGCTGATGATACATCAATTCAATGGGACAACAGTGATCCAAACCAGCTTGTGAGTGATATGCAGGCAGATATTGATAAACTTATTGATTGGACATAATTCGATTATATGTCCCTTAATTCAAATAAAACAAAGTGTATTTTTATAACCACTCAGCAAAACAGAGACATTGCGTTTTCCATTCCCGCCAATATTTATCCAAGGACAACAAGTTGAAGAAGTTGTTTCACATAAAGTACTAGGTGCAGTAATTGACAGTGATTTATCCTGGTCAGAACACAAAGCCACTTTAGGAAAGCGAATCTCAGTAAGATTATATCAACTCAGAAAAATCAAGAATTGTGTAAATCTACAATCACGAAAACTATTCTTTCATGCATATAATTATTCTATCTCTTATAAATTATATTTCAACCTTATGGGATAGTGCTAGTGAAACAAACCTAAAACATATAAGCCGCCTGCATAAAAAGAGCCGTCAAACTACACCGATTGAATCATAATACACTGACCAATACCAACTACAAAGAATTAGATATTCTTCCACTCAAAGACTGTCCAGTTAGATAGTTAGTTCTTCAAAACAATAAAGTTGAAGGGGAAAAACAGCTTTAACACTAACATTTCAATTCGTACAACCAGTGAAACATCGTTAAACTATAACAATCTAATACTAGGACTATGACTTAAACACAATACCATTTCTTTCATTAATGGAATATCTTTTGGAATGTTCTCTAAACAAGACACTGTGAAAACAGGTAAAAACTTTTTCAAATCTCTGCATTTTCAAAGAATGAGCAATGGTAATATTTTTGCAACAGATACATGCTGCTTTTTTGAAAACTTAGTTCGTAAAGCATTGAGCTTAAACCTGGAGATAACAGATACAACATTTTTATATTTATGGAGTTACCGCATTTGATCTTATCAAAAGATAATACATGGGTTGCATCATCATTCCAGGGAGAATGATATCTTGAAGTTTCTTTTAAAAATGTTTCCAACATGCCTTTTGTACCATGCTATAGCCCTCATGAATGTATCAGGGGACATTTATGCTGCAGGACTCAGTAGTATGCTTAGCTCCATATTTTGCTATTTTGTCAACTTTTCATTAAAGAAGATACCACAGTGCCAAAGAATCCAACAAAATGTAACACTAGCGCCTCGTAACATCAGAAAATGAATCAGATGTCTAATTTCAATTAAGAGATCTTGCCTCACCCTTGAACTGGATTTTTTTAGAGCAAGTAGAACCGACTTGGATTCAACACAGAAAAGCGTCTGAAATAATTATATCTTTAGGAAAATTTAGAATATAATATAGAGCCATCAAAATGGCAGATAATTCAGCGTAAATATAATAAGATTTCTCCCAACATGAAATGATCTCTCTACTTTCAATGATGGGATAACAAAAACTGCACCCGCCGCATTGTTGCTCAAAAGTGAACCATCAGTGTAGATTTTTGGGATGATCTGAGTATGTAGTTTGCATATATTCTTTTACTGACGCGCTCAGAATAGTTTCATCTTTTTTTGGTTAAAGGAGTATAATTTATGTCAAAATTGTTGAAGCTTTTGGGGACAAGGCTAGTTTTAAATTTTTTGATTTAGTTTTTTAGTAGGACATATTTTCCCTTTCAAATAGTGGAGGTATAGGTTTAGCTGGGGAAAACTAAACAATAGTATGTGCTCTTTTGGAAAGTTGACATGGGATTTTAAAATTAATTTTTTGCCCAAATTTTTTTCCTTTTGAAAAAAGTAAGGATATTTAGCCACAGCCAGTTGTCGAATTTTGTTAATGGAAAAATATCCATTCCTTAAAAGTACCCATGGATGATACATGAAAAGGTACCCCCAAAAGCTAGCAAAAAACCCTTACGTTAATCTTGTAAAAGACTGTCTGTTTTTAAAGAAACTGTCTCTTTTGTACAAAATTTTTTAAAGGGAAAAAAAGTCCAATTAAAACTGTGGAAAATTTTTGCTATCACTAAAAATCAGGCCTACTTAAGATGTTTTTGCACAGGCCCCGTAAAAATCTCTAGAAGTCAGCCCTTTATTATTTAGGAAGAACAGTGTGGGAAAAATCTACCTCCCCCTTTAAAAACATCATCATCTCACCTATCAGTCCCGTGACCTTGCGGTCGTGGAGGAGCACGAAAGGGCGATGTCGTGGTAAGCCCCCTCCCTCCCTCCGGTCCTCGGCTCCCGCGAGTAGTGCCGAGTCTTCTCCCGGGCCCCTTCTCGATGTTTTTTTCCCCCTGACTTGTTTTGTCTTCCCCTCTTTTGCCACCTTCGAGTGTTCCCTGCAGTAGTTTTTTGGGGAGAGTGTTTTGGGGGTGACTGGCCGAACAAAGGCTTTTTCTTCTTGATGATGATGAGAAAGGGTTCCTGTGGACCTGCCGGGCCGTGTTATTTGGCTCTTGACAAATTCATTGGTCTTTCGTTCTCTCCAGGATATGCCAGCAGTTTTCTATGGCATTTTGTTTCAAATGACTGGATTCGCTTTGCTGTTTCAGCAGTCAATGTCCAGGTTTCACTTCCGTACAGCAGGATAGTCTGAATTAGGGCTTTGTAGAGCTTTAGTTTGATTGGGAAACTGATCTCTTTACTTTTCCATATGGTGGTGAGTTTTGTCATGGAAGATGTTGCCATGGCTAGTCTGATTTCTGTCGTCGATCGCCCGTCCTTTGTGAGTGTAGCGCCAAGGTATTTAAAAGCGTCTACCTCCTCCAGTGGCTGGCCGTTCATATAAATTTTAGCAGTGGCGTTGCTCGTGCTGTTCACAAGTACTTTACTTTTCTCCGATCTCACCTCCATCCCATATGCTCCAGCTATGTTCTCAAGTCTGGTCGTAAGATCTTGCAGCTCTGAGTTACTTCCGCCCATGAGGTCAATGTCATCGGCAAACCGCAAGTTGTTGATGGGTCTGCCGCCAATGGAGATGGTAGAGTGGAAGTCATGGATGGTCTCTCTCATAATGTTTTCCAAGAACAGATTAAACAGGACTGGAGATAACAGGCATCCTTGTCGGACCCCAACTGTGGTTTTGAAGTAGTCTCCGACCTGATTGTTCAGAAGGACTGCACTGCTTGCGGTGTTGTATAGTGCTTGATGGTTTGCACTAGTCCTTCTTCAATGCCAACATTCTGAGGACCTGCCACAGGTCTTCGTGCCATACTCTGTCGAAAGCCTTCTTGAAGTCGATGAAGTTGTGGAACAGGTCTCTCTGATGTTGAAGATGTTTTTCCATCAGGATGTGGCAGTTAAAAATTTGTTCGATTGTGCTCCTGCTTGCCCTGAGCCCAGCTTGTTCCTCTGCAAGGTGTTCTTCTGCCTCCTTCTTGAGTCGATTCAAAATAACTTTGAGCATGATCTTGCTGGCGTGACTGATGAGGCTGATTGTTCTATAGTTTTGGCATTGGCCGTAAATTCCCCTTCTTGGGCAGAGGTATGATGAGTGATTGTCTCCATTCTGTTGGCCACTGTTTTGTCTCCCAAATCTTCTGACAGATAGCTGTAACATGTGTGATAACTGTTTCGCCACCATGCTTGAGCAGCTCTGCTGGTATGTTGTCTACTCCTGGGGACTTTCCTACTGGTAAACTGCGGATGGCTTCTTCCACTTCTTCCCTCAGTATAGGTAATGGCGAGGGTACTCTTGATGTTTAAAATAAGCCCCTCCAAATAATGTTTAAGAAACATTTGAAGAGACATCTGATGGAAAAATTATTTATATGTTCACTTTATGATCAAGGTTACCTTACATCTGGCTGGTTTGTAATTTGTTATTCTTACCATTGTTATTTTGCATGTTTATTATTTGTTCATATAATAATAATAATGTATGGAATTTATATAGCGCTGAATCTTGTAAAGCAACAAATCAAAGCGCTCAGTTTTTTTGTTTTTTTTATACCACTTTAAGTCACGAGATTTCTCTGCGTGAAATTCGGGTTGCTCTCCCCAGGGAGGGCACATCGCCACAAGAGCAGCGCCACCCTTTTTTTCTTTTTTTTTTTTCTTTGGTCTGCAACTGTATTTGTTTCCCTATCAGAGTGGCTTTTTTCTAAGAATTTTGCCAGGGACAACTCTCTTGTTGCCGTGGGTTCTTTTACGTGCGCTGAAAATTTTGTGTAACACACGGGACCTCGGTTTATCGTCTCATCCGAAAGACTAGCGCCCAGACCATCACTCATGGTCTAATGGATGGGGAAAAATTTCGGGCCCAAACGGGGTACGAACTACGCACACACTTGACCCTGACTTTTCGCATTCTAGACAGGCGCGTTACCTCTAGACCACCGATCCACATCCAGACATATGACTGCGCTTATGTTACATTGTCTTGGATTTTGTTTGTAATGTATCGTGAAGTCTGGATTTATATCTAAAAAAATCCTCATTAGCTTTTGTTATTTTCAACATTGTCTTTTGAATGCTTTTATATGTCAGTTTTCTTGATTCTTTTGTGAGGGCATCATGAAAATATGTTGTGTAAACTTAATCTTTTACCCTCAATAAAGATCATTTTGACTTGACCACACACACGCACGCACGCACGCACACACACACACACACATCCACACACACACGCACGCGCGCACACACAACACACACACACACACACACACACACACGCGCGCGCGCGCGTGCTCACTTATCCATACACTGTTCACATGCTAGTTGCCATCTCATCACTCTCACTCACTCACTCACTCACACACTCACCATGACTGGTGACGTTTGCCCCCGTAGTGATGACGTGTGCAGTGGTGGTAAGGTTTTTGCTTGGTGTCGTCACATGGATGGTGGTGAGGTTAGCGGTGGTTGGGGTGGTGAGGGGGGTGGTGGAGTTCTGGGTGGTAGCGTTGCCAGTGGTAATGGGGGGTGGTGAGGGGGGTGGTGATGTTGTGCTTGGGGGTGGTGAGGGGGTGGTGATGTTGTGCTTGGGGGTGGTGAGGGTGGTGGTGATGTTGTGCTTGGGGGTGGTGAGGGGGGTGGTGATGTTGTGCTTGGGGGTGGTGAGGGGGGTGGTGATGTTGTGCTTGGGGGTGGTGAGGGGGGTGTGTGATGTTGTGCTTGGGGGTGGTGAGGGGGGTGGTGTGTTGTGCTTGGGGGTGGTGAGGGGGGTGGTGATGTTGTGCTTGGGGGTGGTCTTGTGGTGGTGACCTCTGTGGTGACCTCTGTGGTGAGGTTGTGTTTTGGGGAGGTGATGTGCGTGGTGTGGGCGGTGGTAACGTTTGGCGTGGTGGTGGTGGTGGTGATGGTGTGGTGGTGGTGGTGGTGGTGGTGAATTTGTTTTGAAAGCAGGCGTGCCGGCTGATGAGCGTCATCTCCTGGAGGAACAATAAGAACACAGTATAACTAACGATACAGACATACATCAACAATAAGAACACAGTATAACTAACGATACAGACAGTGATCAACAATAAGAACACAGTATAACTAACGATACAGACAGTCATCAACAATAAGAACACAGTAT
The DNA here is from genome assembly GCA_028751875.1 of Rapana venosa. Taxonomy (NCBI): domain Eukaryota; kingdom Metazoa; phylum Mollusca; class Gastropoda; order Neogastropoda; family Muricidae; genus Rapana; species Rapana venosa. Next base: position 78,603,133 of record CM054139.1, read on the forward strand.
AACTAACGATACAGACAGTCATCAACAATAACAACACAGTATAACTAACGATACAGACAGTGATCAACAATAAGAACACAGTATAACTAACGATACAGACAGTGATCAACAATAAGAACACAGTATAACTAACGATACAGACAGTCATCAACAATAAGAACACAGTATAACTAACCATACAGACAGTCATCAACAATAAGAACACAGTATAACTAACGATACAGACATACATCAACAATAAGAACACAGTATAACTAACGATACAGACAGTGATCAACAATAAGAACACAGTATAACTAACGATACAGACAGTGATCAACAATAAGAACACAGTATAACTAACGATACAGACAGTCATCAACAATACGAACACAGTATAACTAACGATACAGACAGTCATCAACAATAACAACACAGTATAACTAACCATACAGACAGTCATCAACAATAAGAACACAGTATAACTAACGATACAGACAGTGATCAACAATAACAACACAGTATAACTAACGATACAGACAGTGATCAACAATAACAACACAGTATAACTAACGATACAGACAGTCATCAACAATCAGAACACAGTAATGACAATACAGACAGTAATCAACAATAAGAACACAGTAATGACAATACAGCCAGTAATCAACAATACGAACACAGTAATGACGATACAGCCAGTTATCAACAATAAGAACACTGTAATGACAATAAAGACAGTAATCAACAATCAGAACACAGTAATGACAATACAGCCAGTAATCAACAATACAAACGCAGCAATGACAATACAGATAGTAATCAACAATCAGAACACAGTAATGACGATACAGCCAGTAATCAACTATACGAACACAGTAATGACAATACATACAGTCATCAACAATAAGAACACTGTAATGACAATAAAGACAGTAATCAACAATCAGAACACAGTAATGACAATACAGACAGTAATCAACAATAAGAACATAGTGATGACAGTACAGACAGTAATCAACAATAAGAACACAGTAATGACAATACAGACAGTAATCACCAATAAGAACACAGAATAACGATACAGACAGTAATCAACAATAAGGACAAAGTATAACTTACGATACAGACAGTCATCAACAATAAGAACACGGAATAACGATACAGACACTAAGTCAAGTCAAGTCACAATTTTATTTCCAGATGGTACATTGAATAAGCAATGCATTTGCTTTTTTCATCAAGCCATCTATCTAAGAACACATTTCTTAATGATTATACTGAAATACTACATTATTGCATCCTTTACCATTAAATTAAACCAGTAAAAAGAGGAAAATCGATAAGATAATACATTGAAAAATACAAATTACCACATATACATATACACGCACGCACATACTCATACACACCTGCGCGCGTGCACGCTCACGTCCACACACACACTTAAATAAAGAATGTTTTAAGAATTTAAAAAAAGAAAATCATAAACGTCAGGACAAACACATTACTTCACCTACTGTTTCATCCATTCTTTCACGTTCATACTTTAGATAATAAAAAGGTACAGGAACAAAACGTTAGAAAATACTAGGCATTCGTTGCTGTCATTACTGACATTATTGCCTTCAATGACCTCCCACCTCTCCTCCGCCACCCAGCAAACGTGTGCTTTTATGCGTTCATACTCTTCAAATAGCGCCTTTTAAAAATATGACTATCAAACAAGCAAGATAAGCTCCTCTCCTCTCCTCTCCTCATGCCCTTTCTCTTGTCCAATTCAATAGATTTTATCGTGGGTGTTGTTTTTATTGCAGTTAGAGATGAGATTATTAGTACTATTATAAGCGATATTGTTTTAGTTTGATATTGTTTTAGTTTGATAGTCCAGTTGATTATGGGCTTTTTGAATTTTGTATCATTTTGGGGTTTTCCTTACTTGAACAATTGTTTTTTTTATTATTATTTTTCTATTTGATTGAATGTGTTTTTCCCTTCCCCCTTGATACTCCACCCCCACCCCTATCCTTTCCAATGCTTTTCTGTTATCATCGTTATGTTGTTGTCTCATGGTGATGGGGATTATTTGTTATATTGTTGTCTCGTGGTGATGGGTAATTGTTGTTATATTGTATCTCTATTAAATAATCATTATCATTGTCTTATTTGACTTATGCTTTCTTTCCGCTCTCATCTGCACACACTGGAATGGGCGCTCATTACTACTCACTGACACACACATACAAACATTACACACACACATATTCATGCTTGCGCAATCCTATATACACATTATTAAAATTGATACAGAAGTCCCAGAAGTAATAAATTTTTCCCAAAAAAATTTGGCAAAAAAACAACCCCTCCCAACGGCATTAAAACAAAATAAAACCCCAAAACCTTCTTTTAAAGGGGGGGGAAAACTAAACAATTCATTGTTAACAAAAATTCAAAAAAAAGGGCACACACACCCCAAAACATTATTTCAAAGAAACCTCACAAATGTCATTTTCCCGGAGAGAGAGAGAGAAAAAAAAAGGGAGGAGGCCCCCCCCCGAGGAGGAGAGAGGAAAGGGAAAAGGGGAAATTTAAAAAACCAAAGGGGGAATTTTACTTTTTTCCAAAAGTAAAATTTTATTTTTTTTTGATCCCTTTAAAAGTGGATGAAAAAAATTTTTTTTGGAAGATTGTTAATTTTGGGGTTTTTTGCCCTAAATGACAGGACGGGGATTCCACACCAACGGGGCCTAAAAAAAAGGAATTTAATTTCCCAAATTTTATTCTGGGGGGGGGGGACACAGGCCCCTTTTGGGTTTATTTTAAATTTTAAAGGGGAAATTTGTCTTTTAAGGAGGGAAAATTCCCTTTGATCAAAAACCATCATATGCCTTTTTAAAAATCTTGGGTTTTTGGTTGGGGGAGAATATTAAAAAGGGGTATTCCCTTCAGAAATATTTCTTCTTCGGGAAAACCATTTAAGAAACAGGGTTTATACAGATTTAATAAGGGTTTTTTTGTTTTTCAAAAGCCCCCCAAAGGGGTTAAGCAAAAATTTATTGGGGTTTTGGGAATTTTAAGCAAAAAAAAGGGAATTTTTTTTTTTTGAAGAAAGCCCAAGGGAAAATTTTTGATTTTTTCTTTTGGGTTATCTTAAACCCCAGTTTTTGCACAGGGGGATATGTATGGTTAAAACAGTGATTTTAAATTTTTAACCCCTTTAAACTTTGGGTGAAGGCTTGGTTTCAATTTCCCCCCTTTCCCCCCAAAAAGGAGGGGAAAATTTCTTAATAAAATTTTCCCCGCTTTTTGTCTGGTTTGATAACAGGCATTTTTTTTTTTTGGGGGGGAAATAGACATTGTTTTTGGGTTCAGCCCTTTTGGGGGTCAAAACATCCGCGGGGGGATTTTCAAGGGTCTTTGAAAGGGTTAATGTAGAGGGGTATGAAAGGGTTTTGGGCTCAGAAAAAATCGCTTTTTTAGATTTAAAATGGAGAAAGGGTAAATTTTATGTATAATGAAAAAATTTTGGCCCCAAGGGGACCCGGGGGACTCCATAATAAATTTGGGTTTTTGGGGGGTTACTAGCGTTTTTAAAAACACATTTTTTTTTTTGTAAATAAAAAAAATTCGGGTTTTTTGTGGGAAGATTATAAAATTACTTTTTTTTTGAAATCTTTCGTTTAATTGTATAAAAGCTTTTTTAAAATTTACAAAAAACCCAAAAATTTTCCCCCCCCCTTAAAATGTTAAAAACCCAATTGTCTACAAGACTATTTAATTTGCCGAAATGGCCGTTTTTTTTTCTAAATCCGTGATTTGGTAAAAGTAATTGTTTTATCTATATAGGACTTGTGTTTATTCAATTTTTTTCCAAGGGTTTTTAAAAAGGAAAAGTTAAAAATTTTTTGGCCCTAAAATTTTTAAACCAAAGTGGTTTCCAGATTGGGGATGGGCATAAACCTTAATTTAAAATTTTTGGGGGAAATAGTTCTTTGAAAAAAAGGGTTAAATTGTGCGGGGTTTTTTTTAAATAACTAGCTGAATTTCAGTTTTTTGCCATCTATCATCAAACCTTTTTATTTTATTTTTGGGAGTCAGAAAATCGAAAAAAACCCTCAAAAACAATATAAGGGTTATGGGGAAGGTTTTTGAGAATAACCTTTTTCTTGGCAAAATTTTTTTAAATTTCCCTTGGTCTTTGGATTTCCCGATTTTCATTGTTAATTATGTTACAAAAAATTTTAAAATAAAAGTGTTGTTTGGGTTTTTCACAAAATTTTTTAAATTTACTTAGTTTTGGAAGGGAAAAATTTTATTAAATTAAAAAAGGAAAGAGGGAAGAGAGGGGAAGAGAGAGAGAGAGGTTCAGATTCAATTCGACATTTTAATAAATTAAGGCCATAGCCCCATTAAAAGGGGGAAAAAAGGTGGTGTGAAAAAAACACATTTAAAAGAAAATTTTTGCATTTTTTAAATTGATATTTTTAACATGGGAAAAATTTTCATGAAAAATTGGGTTTCTCTAACGGGAAAGCTAAAATAAAAACGCTAAAAAACGCACAATATGTTCTTTTTTTTTGATGTCATTAAAAAGGGAAAACCCGAAAAAAAAGGTTTTCTTTGAACTTTTGGTTGGGGAAAATTTTAAGATTATTAAAAAACAAATCAAAAAAAATGAATTTCTTCCCCATTACTTTTCTCAGTGGCAAGAAAAAATTATTTATTCTACCTTGGTCCGATAGACATAACTTTAAATATCTTTTCCCCCCGGGAATCGGTTAAAATAAACCCTTTAAATTTGGCCTTTTGTTTTTGGGGCGGTTTTCTTCAAACAAATTTCACTATAAATTCCCTTATTACCCAAATCTATACTAGATTGAATATGATTTTCCCAAACTTTCCCATCTCAGTCTATACCCTTTGGCAAAGAGTTTGCCCAAATATTTTTTCACACTTCCCCCCTGAAATATCCTTGAAAACCCCCACCCCATTTTCAAAACTGCTTAGGGGACTTGGGTTACCCATTATTTTTTCCCCCATAACAAAATTAAAACATATTATGGGCCCTTGCATTATCTATCTTTAACTCATTTTTAAAACAACTTAAAAAATTTGGGGAATACTTTGAACCCCCGTTTAATAAAGAGGGGAAACCTATTTTTTTCCCAATCCGTAAAAAGGGGGAAAACCATTTACCCAAAAAATTTTTAAAACCAAAAAAAAAACGCTCAATTACACACCTTTTTGTCTAAACCCCAAAACCCAAACCAATTGACAAGCCAATTAAAAATTTTAAAAAATTAAAAGGGAAAAAAATCCGACTAACTTTTAATAAAACCCAATAAATTTTTTGCCTGCTAAAAAGGGTTTTAAACCCAGAAACCCAAAACCCTAAAACCCCGGAAGTAGAAAAAAATCCCCCAAATTAACAAAAACCCCATTCCCAAACGAATTAAAAAGTTTGCAAATTTCTTCATACCCCTTTCTCTCGGGCTGCCAAAAACCCCCCTTTTTTTGAAAACAAAAATTTTAAAATTTGTTCTTATTTGGCTTTTAACGGTATTTCATTTGCTGAACCCTTTTAAAAATTTTTTAAGTTAAACCTTTGAAATCCAAAAAACCTTTTCTAAGCAAAACCCCCCTTTTCCTCCAACAAAAAAATAAACAATTTTTCAAATAAACTGAAACTTCACTGTGCCCCCTTTTTTTCCCCTTTAAAAATCCAATTTTTAAAATTTTATAAATAATGAAAAAAAAATGGGACTACAAACGCCCCCTTTTTGTTTTTTCCCTCTTTTCAGTTTAAAATAATCTTTAACGTTCCCAATCTAATCGTTTTTTGACAACATCAACATACTTTTTTAATTTTAAAATTTTTTTCCCTTTAATTCCATTTTAAATAAAAAAAGGCCAAACCAAATTTCTATTAATGGGGTTTCAAAAGCCTTTCCCAAAAATCTATAAACGCTACATGAATTTACTTTAAGAACTTTTTTTGGAAGGGGGCCAAAAGATAAAAAAATTTTTCTTTTTGGGGGAAAACCTTGCTTAAAACCCCCACCTTTGGGCCTTTAAAATTTTTTATTTCTTTCCCTTATTCTTAAAAAGGTTTTTGTTAATGACAACACTATATTTTTTAAACAAAGGGTCAGACGAGAAATCCCCTTTTGTTATTTGATATTTGCTTTTTCCCCTTTGTTATAAAATGAAAATAATGGGAATTCCCCCCAAGTTTTAAAAAAAAATTTTTGCCTTTTTTCAAACAAGTTTTAAAAATTTTTGGACTAAAAGTTTTTAATTTGTTTGCAAGGAAAGTTAAAATTTCACCAAAACCCCCATCGGGAACCTACTTTGCGATTCTTAATTTTCTAAAAAGAAAAACCCCTTTTTCTTCGGGAAATTGGACCCGGGGGAAAACCAAAATTTTTCCCCACATCTAGAAAACTTGTTTAAATGATCAGAAACCCTCCCACCCTTTTTCAAGAAAGGTTTTTAAAGTTTTTTAAACCATTCACCCAACGTTTATTTTTCCCTTGGGTTGGGCTTTTTTAGTGAACTTTTCTCTCAGTCCAAAAGGGGTTTTTTAAAATTATTAAAAAATAAAAAACCCGGGACCAAATGTCAAAAAATATTTTTTTTTTTCTATCAATGTTTTTTGTACCCTTCTATTTCAACATAAAATCTCTTTTAGGTTTTTTCTTTCTACAAAACTTTTTAATAATTTCGAAACATTTTTCTTTCGTTTACACTCTTCAAAAACCAAACTCTCTTGTTCATTGCCACAACCTAACATTTTCTTCATACACTCGGCACTTTCTCTGATACAACCAAGGAATACTACAAAGCATCATTAATATTCCATCAACATTTCCAGGGATATTTTTTCTATCTTTCTATCTATTTAATCTATGAAAAAATTTTTACTAATTCCTCATTCCAAATATTTTTCAACTTGAACATCATTTGCTTTTCCCTTTACATAACACTAAACTTGAAAACAAAACACAAAATTTCTACAAAAAAGGGGTCTGATTTCAAGCATCAGAAACAGCAACCCAAAAAAAATCTAAATACTTCCACAATCAGCAGACAAAATGTTAAAATCGTTCACCCCGGCCCAACTATTTCCAGCGATTTTACAACCTTCCTGCACCTTTCACAATCCATTAAAAAATCAATCTAGCCAGTGCACAACTCAAAGAATTACCATAAATTAGGGTAATATCTGACAAAACGACCAAACTAACAGAAACTATTTTTACTAAATTCGAGTCATTTGATCCCCTGTAATGGAAATATTTGCAATTCTACTATTCAAGTCACCACAAAGTATAATAAAAACATGTCAAATTTTTTGAAATAATAAACATCAAGCCTTTTAAAGAATATTTTTTTCATTACAAATAAAAGGAAGTAAAACGGAACCCCAGAGTACATAACACATACATAAAAAACATCTTTGAGAGACTAAAAACTTTTATTAATCAAAAATCCAAACATTTTTCATAGCTACATAAATTCACAAATAAATGCACACTTGGGGTTTTAACTAACCAGTTCCCCCGCCTGATTTTCCCCCGTTTACATTAAGGCGGGTTTCCAAAATTTTTTTAAACCTACAAAAAAAAAATAAAAAACCCTTCTTAAAACGTCTCCAGAGACAAATGAAATAAAAGGGAAAATATATTTACAAATCATTATTATAAATTTTAACCCAAACCCCATTAACTCCAAAAAAAAAGAAACAACTTTGAATTTTGCAAAAAAACGAACGGGTATCTCCCCAAAAGGGCTGATTCCCCTCTTTTGGAATTTTAACTGCAACTTCCTTCCGAACACCTGCTGAAAGGGAGGGGGCACACATCAACAAACAAACTTGAACTATTGGGGTTTCATGAACCTCGCAATGTGCCTTTGGGGCTGAGGGGGTTGTGGAAAACTCATGTTTTGCCAAATTTCTGGGTGCAGAGTAATTTTTTTCCCCCCGGGAAAACAACCCACGTTTTTTACTTCCAACACGGGCCGGGGCCCGAACCCCTACTGATTTCTCTAAAGACCCAAAAGGTCCGGGCCAAATTCTTGCCATCTTAAAGGGGTGGTCATGCCAGGGGCCTTTTTCCTCACCCTCGCCGCTTCGGGGGGGTAAAAACCCCCCTTACCTCAAAAAAACCTCACCGAAAAATCTTTCGCCTACAAAAGGTTTCGTTCCCAACCTTCTGCCTTGCTTTCAAAATTTACTTTCATCTTAGAACACAGAAAAACAAATTGGAGAATGGGATTTGGAACCAACCCGGGAACCGCGAATCAAGGGACGGCCACTAAATTTTTGTCAGTATTTTATCCCAAGAGTTTCCACACCCTCATTTGATCCCCATTTTTACGGCACTCTTCTCTTCTCCTTTATCCACAAAAAAAAGAAACACACAATTCTAAAGGGAAATGACTATAAACCAGCGACCTTGATCCCATACCTGCTCCCATTTTCTCACAATCCCTTTTACAAGGATACCTTACCTAAAATAGTAAACTCATCTCTTCTTCAGGAATTTCCTTCTTTTTCTTTTCAAATTTTCCTCGGCCTGCAACTTGAAATCATGGGGTCCCCATTCTTCCCTTTCTCGGGCCCCCCTTTAACTCATTTTTGCCCCCTTTTTTCGTTTTCAATTTTTTTAAAGGGCTTGAATTTTTTGGGGTTGTCTTTCCCCTCTTTTTCCCCCATATTTGCCCCCCAAAAACAGTTTCTCTAGTCCGTCACCCCGTTTTTATGGGCCCAAAAATTTTACTGTCTTTCTTGAGGGTTAAAGGGGCCTTTATCCACCATTTCCCCCTTTTTCTGCATTTTTTTTCTTTTGTCCATAACTTCATATTTTCCGGGTAACCACATCTCCATGCTTCTAGCGCTGTTCTTGTCCCTTGCTAGGGGCCCGCACTCACATCCTACGAAGAATGGGCCAATGTAGGCTCTCACAAAATGATCTTTGTCTTGAGGGTTTTGCACTTTTAAAAAAACTTTTTATTTGTTAAAATTGCCCCTTTCATTGACCATTTTCTTCTTTATTTCGTTCACACTTGCCTCCCAGGGGAATAAACCAAGATATTAATGGTTTACTTGTCTATTTCCCCTTTTTACACTTTTGCATGTCATAACCTTTTTCAGATCACCATGCATTCGCTTCTTTTCATTGAGGTAACCTTTCTTTTTGCTTTTTGCTGTTTGTTGTTTAAAACTTTTGCCATTTTTCTTCGATCGGCGAAAGGCGGTCATCTGCAAACTCGGTTTTGGTTGTGGGCCCCCTACAAAATTCCCCCTTTTTCCAATATTTTTTAAATATTTCACATATAATTAAATAACAGGGAGAAACCCCAGCCCTCCCAAACCCCGCAATTTTCATATACACTGATTCATTGTCGACTCAATCTTCTCCTTTTCCCCAAAAATTTTTTTAAACCGAAGATCTTCCTCGATGTATTCCGCCAGATTACAAACAATCGGATTCTACTTTGCGAACCTTTGAGTATCGAACAGGTACAGCTTTCGGACCTCAAGGATCTTCCATGAATTTCAATGCGAAGATTTTAATTTTTGGGCCTTGTCTCCATGAACCAAATTGCGTTTCAATTTCGGGGGTATTTTTTTCTCATTCTCTTCAAGATCGAAAAAACTTTGGGGGGTACCTTTAGGGGATTTACGAGTTTCACATTTACTTTTCCCGGTTTCTTAGGGGTCGCAATGTAATGACTTTTTCATATCGCGGAACCTCCTGTGTATAAATATTGTTTATACTTTTTGACTGCCTTTAAACCCACTTTCCCCAGGGGTTTTATCAAATTTAAAGGGGTATCATCAGGCCTGGCGCCTTACCACTTTTCATCTTTCTGAGTGCATGTCTCACTTCGTCTTCCATGATTATGTGGCCATCTTCGCTGCTAATAATTATGAGGAGGTGGACCTCTGTCGTCGTGGTATAACTCTTCGATGTATTCTGACCACCTGTTAAGAATATATTCTTTTTCCATGAGTATTTCTCCATCTCTCGACTTTATACAACCTGTTTTTGCAGATGATTTTTCCCTGTCACATCTTTTATTTTTTCATGCATAAGTTTGCCATCAAAATTATTGTAAACAAAATCCAATTAGGACCTGTCAAACAGGAATGTGGAAACCCATAAGGATCAGTTCTGGGCCCTGTTATCTTCAATCTATATACTGCTCCACTCTCACACATAATAAAGCACCACCATATTGGTCACCATTTCTATGCCGATGATACTCAGCTTCAATGCAGTGATACTGTTGAAATCTTGCCTTCCCTCCTGACAAATATGTCCTACTGCCTTCAAGACATTCAAAACTGGATGACTCAGAACAAGTTACAACTTAATGCCGATAAAACCGAAGCCATGCCCATAGGGACCTAAACTGTCCTCCATCGCAACAGCTTCAATTGAATTCGGCAATACGACAGTTCCTTTCTCCAACTCTGTGAAGTATTTAGGTGTAGTTCTGGACAACACACTCTCTATGAAAAAATTCCACACCCAGACCTGCCAGTCTTGCTACTATCAATTGCGGCGCATAAACGCAATTCGCAAGTATCTGTCCACTGACGCAACTTCCAAGCTTGTCACATCTCTCATTTTTTCACGTTTAGACTATTGTAATTCTCTTTTGGTTGGCCTACCAGCATCATCCATCCACTCTCTTCAACACATACAAAACTCTGCAGCTCGACTGGTCCTAAGAAAGAAAAAATCTGAACACATCACTCCTCTTCTGTGATCCCTTCACTGGCTGCCTGTCTCACAGAGACTGAAGTATAAGACCAATACCCTCTGTTTCAAATGTCTTCACAAATCTGCACCCTCTTATCTCTGTAGCTGTCTTCACCTGTATACTCCATCCCGTTCCCTTCGCTCAGCTGCAGATAATTTGTGCTTTCGTAAACCCAGATTCAAACAAACCACTGTTGGCTGTCGCTCTTTCTCTGTTTTTGGTCCATCCACCTGGATTGAACTTTTTCTTTCACTTTGCCAAAAGCCTTCACTTGATACCTTCAAATCCAGCCTCAAAACGCACTTATTTCCTACCTGACACATTCCCCTCATATCTTTTCCTACTTTTTCAACGGCATCCTTCACCTACTTTATCACCACCTATGTGTGTGTGTGTGTGGTGTGTGTGTGTGTGTGTGTGTGTGTGTGTGTGTGTGTGTGTGTGTGCATACACTTGAAATATCTTATGTTATCGATGAAAGTTGCATGCGTGTAATTGATTTGAATGCAAGCGCTTCGATTTCTTTGTTTTACAAGATTCAGCGATATATAAATTCCATATATTCTTCTTCTTCTTCTTCTTCTCCGTATTATCATTATTATTATTATTATTATTATCATCATCATTATTATTATTATTATTATTATTATTATTATTATTATAACAGTTGGCCATGTATGATGCATGACGGGAGAGGGTCACTCACATAACGGTGGGCCATGTATGATGCATGACGGGAAAGGGTCACTCACATAACGGTGGGCCATGTATGATGCATGACGGGAAAGGGTCACTCACATAACGGTGGGCCATGTATGATGCATGACGGGAGAGGGTCACTCACATAACGGTGGGGCACTCCGGGGTCCTGTCCCGCAATCTTCAGCGTGGGAACATCCGCTGTGCTGGGCGGCGCGCACTGCAAGGTCACCTTGGTCTCTCTGGACAGTGGAGGAGGACAAACCATGGCGCACACACACACACACACACACACACACACACACACACACACAACACACGCGCGCGCGCGCGCGCGCGCACACACACACACACACACACACACACACACACCACACACACACACACACACACACACACACACAGAGGAAATACATTTTGTTGAGAAGAAAAGAGTACACCACAACATTGCTTTCAAGTGTGTGTGTGTATGTGTGTGTGTGTTTATTTTATTTTATTTCATTTTTTATCTAATTCTTTTATTTTGAGGATAATGGAATAATCGCTCATGTGCGTTTTAAAAATCTAGTCCCCGTGTGTATGCAGTTTTGTAAATTTTGTCATCCATCCATAGCACATCCCTGTGTGTGTTGTTGTTGCTGCTACTACTACTATTGTTGCTCTTGTTGTTGCTATTGTTGTTGTTTCTGTTGTTGTTGTTGATGTTGTTGTTGTTGTTGCTGATGTCGTTGTTGCATTCATCAATTACCAGGCTATGCATTAGCTTCACTTTCATCTGGATAAATTGAACGTGTGTGACGTGGGTTGGACTGGCAGAGAACACTGAACACTGAACAGCTTTGTTATCTACCTCGTTTCTGGGCTAGTGTACCAAACAGTGGAAGGCTGAACATGTTGACATCGCCAGGAACAAAAGCAGGTTCACCCAATGCACATGCTTGTACAAGTCATTCTGTTTTTCCACTTTCCCCACCACCATCAGTGAAACCACCCAAGCCATCATGCAGAAAATGCATACGCCATTGATGACGACAACATTGAATTATTTCGCTCTTAGATGAACTGTCGTGTGAGACTGACGAGCTCCATCTCGCCACATACACAGGCAGTGCAGGCTGACGTGGTTTCCATGGCAGAGGAGACCTCTGAACCGACACACATCTTTAAGTCTCCACTCACAAGTTAAACAACACTTTACTACTCCCGACAACTTGCTGCAAACCTGACAAAGCTATATCCAGTCTGACATAAAACAGCCTTGACATTTGATACCCGGTCATTTTTACCAGTTCTGTCTCAGTCAAGCACTGTCTGGTAGGCTTTGGAGGTCGCTTTATATTTTGTATTACAATTGGAGTTGCCTAAACAGTATCGCATGACTGAGACACCAAATATGGTACAGAGGACACCTTCCCAAGCCTCCATAAACCATCTCATTTGGCGCTCCAAACGAAACAAGCAAAATGCTTTCACAGGCTAGCAGCAGAGTATGTGGTCTGACTTTGTTTACTCCCCATTCAGAACACTACAGCAAAACATATCATAGTTTAACATCAAATATATTGATGAAAGTCTGAGCGGTCGTTTCCTTGCAGTTTTGGGAGGTTCTATTCGGCTGAATAGCTCCTCCTTGCTCCTCGTTACTGAATGCTTAACACATTTGTACATGCTTACCAGAGAGAGAGAGAGAAGTGAGATAGAGAGAGAGAGAGAGAGAGAGAGAGAGAGAGAGAGAGAGAGAGAAGAGAGAGAGAGAGAGAGAGGAGAGAGAGAGAGAGAGAGAGACAGAGAGACAGACAGACAGACAGACAGACAGACAGACAGACAGACAGACAGACAGACAGACTTATGACATTTTTAAATCCTGTCTCAAGATATATTCATAAGATTTTCTTCTCCTGCTTCACCTCATAGTTTTTCCCTACCTACAACAGCCAAGATTCTAATGCCCTGTCAGGGTATATGACCTCTGTGTGTGTGCGTGCGTGCGTGCGTGCGTGTGTGTGTGTGTGTGTGTGTGTGTGTGTGTGTGTGTGTGTGTGTGTGTGTGTGCGTGTGTGCGTGTGCGTGCGTGCACATTTGGACTTGATGGAACTATTAGTTGTTACTGGTTGTATGATTGTGTAATAATGAGTAGAGTGCAAGCGCTTTGATTTGTCTCTGCAAGATATAGCGCTATATAAATTCCATTTATAATTATTACACTACACTGAGCTACACTACACTACACTACACCACACTACACTACACTTCACTTCACTACACTACACCACTACAATACTACACTGCACTACACTACACTACACTACACCACACCACACTTAACTATACTACACACTGCATTACACGACACTACACTACACCACACCACACTAGACTACACTACACACTGCACTACACTACACTACACACACTTCACTACACTACACTACACTACACTAAACTAAACTACACTATACTACACCCTGCACTACACACACTACACTACACTATGCTACACACTTCACTACACTACACTACACTACATTACATTACACTACACTACACTACAATACACTACACTACACTATACTACACACTGCACTACACTACACTACACTATACTACACACTACACTACACCACACCACACTACACTACACTATACTACACACTGCACTACACTACACTACACTACAACACTACACTACACTACAACACTACACTACACTACACTACACACACACACTACATACACTACACCACACGACTAACGACACACACCTACATACACAACTACGCACACTACACCACTACACTACACACACATACACACTACACTACACTTACACACTACACTACACTACACTACACATACACTACACACTATCTACACACTACACTACACTACACTACACTGCACACTACACTACACTATACTATACTACACACTGCACTATACTAAACTACACTATACTACATTACACACTAATACTACACTTTGCACTACACTACACTACATTACACTACACTATACTACACTACACTACACCACACTACACTACAGTATACTTCACACTACACTACACCACACTAACACACTACACTAACCTACACCACTACACTACATACACTACCACTATATTACACTATACTACACACTGCACTTCACTACACTACACTACACTAAACTACATTACACTAGACTATACTACACTACACTACACTACACTACACTACACTACACTACACTACACTACACTACACTACATTACACTACACCTACACTACACTACACTACACTATACTACACACTGCACTACACTACTATATTATATAGTACACTTCACTATACTACACTACACTTCACTACACTACACTACACTACGCTACACTACCCTACACTACACTACACTATACTACACACTGCACTACACTACACTTTACTACAGTACACTACAGTACACTACATCACTACAATACACTTCACTACACTACACTACACTACACTACACCACTACACTACACTTCATTACACTATACTACACACAGCACTACACTACACTACATTACACTACATTACACTACACCGCACTACACTACACTACACTACACTACACTATACTACACTACACTTCATTACACTACACTACACTATACTCCACACTGCACTACACTACACTACAATACACTACACTACACTATACTACACACTGCACTGCACTACTATACACTATAGTACACTACACTACACTACACTTCACTTCACTACACTCTGCACTACACTATACTACACTACACTACACTTCACTGTACTACACACTGTACTACACACTGCACTACACTACACTACACTACACCATAATAATAATAATAGTTATAATATATGGAATTTATATAGCGCTGAATCTTGTAAAAAAAACACACAAATCGAAGCGCTTGCACTCGAATCATTTACAGGCATGCAACTCTCCTTAAACATAATGAACAACAGATTTCCAAAAACCATGCGCACGCACGTATGCACGCATGCACGCACACACACGCGCGCGCACACAACACACACACACACACACTCACACATACACACACACACACACACTCACACACACACACACACACTCGGAACAACACTTAGAAGGTGAAAGATGCTGTTGAAAATTAAGGATAGATATTTGGGGGGAAAGTCTCAGATAGGAAATAAGTGTGTTTTGAGGCTGGATTTGAAGGTATCAAGTGAAGGCTTTTGGCGAAGTGAAACAGGGAGGTCATTCCAGGTGGTTGGACCAGAAACAGAGAAGGAGCGACGCCAACAGTGGTTTGTTTGAATCTGGTGTTCGAAAGCACAAAGTATCTGCGGCTGAACGAAGGGAACGGATGGAGTGTACAGATGAAGACAGTTACAGAGATAAGAGGGTGCAGATTTGTGGAGACATTTGAAACAGAGGGTATTGATTTTATACTCCAGTCTTTGTGAGACAGGCAGCCAGTGAAGAGATCGCAGAAGAGGAGTGATGTGTTCAGATTTTTTCTTTCTTAGGACCAGTCGAGCTGCAGAGTTTTGTATGCGTTGAAGAGAGTCAAGTCAAGTCAAGTCAAAATTTTATTTCCAGATGGTACATTGAATAAGCAATGCATTTGCTTTTTTTCATCAAGCCATCTATCTAAGAACAAATTTCGTAATGATTATACTAAGACACTACATTATTGCATCATTTACCATTAAATTAAACCAGTAAAAAAAATAATTTAAAAAAAAGAGGAAAAAATCGACAAGGAAATACATTGAAAATACAAATTACCACATATACATATACACGCACACACATACTCATGCACACCTGAGCGCGTGCGCGCTCACGTCCACACACACATTTAAATAAAAAGGTTTTAAGAATTAAAAAAAGAAAATCAAAAAACTCAGAACAAACAAATTACTTCACTTACTGTTTCATCCTTTTTTTCACGTTTATACTTTAGATAAAAAAAGGTACAGGAATAAAACGTTAGAAAATACAAAGGCATTCATCATTACTGATAATATTACCTTCAATGACCCCCCTCCTCTCCCCCTCCACCCAGCAAACGTGTGCTTTTTTATGCGCTCATACTTTTAAAATAGCGCTTTTTTAAAAATGACATATTCACACAATAACTATCCAAGCAAGAAAAGTCAAATAAGATTACAATAATGATTATATAATAGACATACAATTATAACAACAATCAACCCATCACCATGAACAACAATATAACAAATGATCCCATCACCATGAGACAACAACATAACGATGATAACAAAAAAGCATTGGAAAGGATGGGGGTGGGGGAGGAGTACAAGGGGAAGGGGAAATACACCTTCAATCAATAGAGAAATAATAATTTTTTTTAAAAACCACAATTATTCAAACAAGTAGAACCCCTATACGATACAGAATTCAAAAGCCCAAAATCATCTGGACTATCAAAACTAAAACAATATCAAACTAAAACAGTATCGCTTATAACAGTACTAATAACTCATATCTAACTGCAATAAAAACAACATCCACGATAAAACTATTGAACTAGACAAGACAAAGGCATGAAAAAAGAAGAGAAAGAAGAAAGGAGAGGAGAGGAGAGGGGGAGAGAGGGGAGAGAGAGAGCGAGAGAGAGGGGGGAGAGAGAGAGAGAGAGAGAGAAAAATGAGAGAGAGAGAAGAGAGAGGAGAGAGAGAGAGAGAGGACACACTATCAAGCTATCAGGCTACCATAAAAAAGATTTTTAAAAATTTCCTCCTTTCCACTTGTTTTCAACTTTGCAGATTATTTACTAGCCTTGATTAGATTCTCTAACTTATTGCATAATTAGTGTGCCTTCTTTCCTGCCTCCCCCTCCCTCCACACATATACAGTGTGTGACTGTAAAATTTTTCTAGTCACAGTAAGATATACTTGAATTTTTTGTTGTTGTAGGGAATACCATTAGTGCTGGTAAATGTAAGTATGGTTGATTTTGCCGTATTAATCATGGTTGATTTGCCTTATTAGTCGATTCCTAGGCATTCATGCATTAAATGGCTTTTTAGCTGTGTCTTGAACTGATTTTTGTTTTTGATACATTTTAAGGCGTTTTGGGAGCTTGTTCCATAAGTCCTACCTGAGTACAAGAAGCTTGTTTTGTAAAGAAATTTCATGGTCTCGGAAAATGTTAGTAGATGATTATGTCTGTGTTCATTGATTTTGAAGCATTGGTAAATCTTTGGAGGGGCTTTTCCCCATTGTCAACTTTCTGGACAAATAGGCTTTTTTTAAAGTAAGTCTTGCTTTTGAAGGTTAGGATTTTTGGGTTTTCTTATAATCGTTGATGGTTAGGGAGCTTGATTTTATTTTAGAACAAGTTTCAGTGCTCTTTTATATTAATCTATGGAATCAATTTTAAATTTGTATCACTGCAGCTGTCCCCAAAGAGATGAAGCTAGTCAACTAGGCAAAATATGGCCGCAAAAAAAGATTTTGCGAGAGTGGTTATTCAGAAAATGTTTTATTTTTTGATAACTGAAGTAGCTTGTAAGAAAAAACGTTTTCCTAGCGCCATCACATGGTCGGTCCAAGTAAGATTTTTGTCAAAAATTTAAACACCAGCATTCTGTGGGAGTCAACTTCTTCAATTACTCTTTTATCTATCAACAGAGGTTGGAATTTATCTTTCATTTTTTGTCTCTTTTGTCTTGCTAGTACATTTCATACACTTAGTTTTTCGCGTATTTAGGGACATATGGTTTAGCTTAGTCCAAGTAACCAATCTGTCAATATTGTGTTGAAGTTTGATTGTAAGTCCTGTGGGGGTCAGAATCACTACAATAGAGGGATGTGTCATCAGCAAACATTTCACAGGGTACATTCTAGAAATTGGGGTAAAATCTTTACATAGATTGAAAATAGAAGTGGACCCAATATTGACCCTTGTGGTACTCCATGTTTAAAAGGTACTAGTTCTGATGTTTTATTATTTTCAGTTACTAGCTGCTGCCTATTCGACAAAAAGCTTTTCAAAAGATTTATCATTTCTGGTGTTTGTTTATACAAGTGAAGTTTTTCGCAAAAATAAAAGGGAATGATTGATTACATCAAATGCTTTTTCAAAATCAACAAAAAAAAGGCCTGATAAATTTTTTTTCATTGATGTTTGTGTAGGAGACTGTCTGTAATTT
This sequence comes from Rapana venosa, assembly GCA_028751875.1. Taxonomy (NCBI): domain Eukaryota; kingdom Metazoa; phylum Mollusca; class Gastropoda; order Neogastropoda; family Muricidae; genus Rapana; species Rapana venosa. Next base: position 78,621,760 of record CM054139.1, read on the forward strand.
GTGTAAGAGTTGTGTGACAGGAATTTGTTTTTACGAAAACCCGACTGATCTTCATTTAATAGATTGTTGTTTACAAAGTAGGGAAAATACGGATTTTTTTATATGTTTTTCAAAGGGTTTAGATAAGACAGACAGAATTGAAATTGGTCTGTAATTTGAAGGACAAGCAGTATCACCTGATTTGTGGACTGGTATGATTTTTGCCTTTTTAAATATGGCAGGAAAGTTGTTTTTCTCTATGCACAAGTTATACAAGTATGTCAGTGTTCCAGCTATAACTTGACCACAAAGCTTAATTATTCTTCCATCTAGATTGTCTAAACCACGTGTTCTGGAACTTTTTTGAAGAGACGACTTCCAAGACGTCTGTGATTGTCATTGGCAGTAGTTTTTAAATGGGAATTTTATTTCTTTTGATTCGATAATTGTTCTAAGTAATGGAGATCATTTTCATTTGACTTGTCATTTGATATTACTTTGTCGGCAATGTTTAGAAGTGGTTGTTCAATTCATCAGCTGATATATCTTTAACTGTCTTGTTGACTTTTTGATATAGGTTTATTACATAATGTATTGAGGCTTTCCATACTTGTGAGAGTCGGTTGTTGTAATTAACAACTTTTGAATGTAATCACGTTTTGATTTGCGTTTTTAGTGAAGTTAATTTGTTTCTTTGTGCCCTGAACTGCTCATTTGAACCCTGGTGTTTTCAAATAGTCTCTTAGGTGTATTTCGGATTCTATGTCTTTTTTTATCCAAGGTGGTTTGATTTTTTTTTGAACTCTTTTTTTTATGAAAGGGGCATGTTTGTCGTATCAAGTAAATGTCCCAATCCAAAATTCAACAGCTTCATCGGGTCTCGGATTTGGGATATGGCATGTAATGGCGAGTTTGTCAAGTCTGAAAGGAAATCTTGCTCGTTAAAGTTTTAAATTTTCTTTCAAAAATAGTTTTATCCCTACTTTAGGTATTTTGATACGATTTTTAAACCCAAATAAAGCACACTGGATTATGATCACTGCATCCACATTTTAGGGGGGCACATACTTCTGTTATGTGTTGTTTTGTAGTAGTGTAGATATGATCTATTAATGTTTTAGAGTTATTTGTTATCCGAGTTGGTCTATCTATTAGTTGTTCTAGGCCAAACATAGTCATGTTTGTGGCTCCATTTTGGTTTTAGGTTTTAATAAGTCTATGTTAAAATCCCCAAGAATAATTGTTTCATTGTTTTAAAAGTATTACCTCGTCCATAAGGGAGTTGAATTTTTCTAGCCAGTCTCTGGTTTCTGAAGGATTTGTGTATATAAACCCTATTAATATTGGTCTATTGTGTTTTAATTTATTTCAATCCACAGGATTCAATGTCATAAACCTCAAGGTTATATTCTTTTACAACTGAGCGAGGAGGCTATATATGTAAGTAAACCCGGTTTTACTTGGGTTTGTGAGGATCTTCACGGAAGATTTGATACCCTGGAATATTCATGTGTGCATCTGTAACATTTGGAGAAAGTCGGGATTCAGCTAGGTAGGCCAACCAAAAGAGAATTACAGTAGTCTAAACGTGAAAGAATGAGAGATGTGACAAGCTTGGAAGTTGCATCAGTGGACAGATACTTGCGAATCGCGTTTATGCGCCAATAATTGATAGTAGCAAGACTGGCAGGTCTGGGTGATGAATTTTTTTATAGAGAGTTGTTTGCAAGAACTACTCCCAAATACTTTTACAGAGTTGGACAAAGGAACTGACGTATTGCCGACTTCTATTGAAGTTTTGCGATAGAGGAAAATTTATGTTGGGTCCCTATGAGCATGGCTTCGGTTTTATCGGCATTAAGTTGAACTGTTCTGAGTCATCCCGTTTTTAATGTCTTGAAGGCAAATAGCATATTTGTCAGGAGGAAGGCAAGTTTTCAAAAGTATCACGCACTGAAGCTGAGTATCATCGGCAAAAGAAATGATGATCAATATGGTGGTTGTTTATTATATGTGAGAGTGGAGCAGTGTAGAGAGTTAAAACGAACAGGGCCCGGACGATCCCTGGGGACTCCACATTCCATTTTGAAAGGTTTTGAAT
>CM054139.1:78624339-78684339 GCA_028751875.1 Rapana venosa
CAAATCACGAAGGGATGAGACTTAATCATAATAAGTGTATCAATTTTTATGTTAATGTTTGCTTTAATTGATAATTGTATGTTTGATAACGTATATCTCTTTTCTAAAAAAATCTATGTATTTTTTGAAATTAATGCTCAAGTCAGTTAGGATTATGTATTGTTAAATATATAATTTTAAAAAAAATCATTTTTGTCGTTGTTGTAGTAAGATTTTTACCTTGTTTTGTTGATATTTCCCTATCAGGGCAAGGGTTGGATGAAAAAAGTATGCGCATGCTTATTCTGCTACCCTTGAAAAATACAGATTCATTCATTCATTCACGCATTCATTCTCTCTCTCTCTCTCTCTCTCTCTCTCTTCTCTCTTCTCTCTCTCTCTCTCTCTCTCTCTCTCTCTCTTTTTGACATTCAATGTATGAGTATAATTAAAAAGTGTTGGTGTTGCTGATCGTGTGCTCTGTGAGTATTATATATTTAGTATTTTTCCTTCACACACACCACCCCACACACACACACACACACACACACACACCCCAACCACACACACAACACACACACACACCAAAACACACACACACACACACACACACCACACTCACTCACACACACATACCACACACACACACACACACACACACACACACACACACACACAACCACCCACTCACTCACTCCCCATCTCTCTCCCTCAATGACTGTATAGGTTTAGATTCTTCTTTTGTTTTGTTTCTTGTTTTTATTGTGTGAATATATGAGTATTGAGTTTATTTCATTATCATGACATAAAATTTGAAACGAGTATAATCAAAAAATGAGTTTTTGATGGTGATCGTGTACTGTTTTGGGAATTTTAAATTGGATATTATCTTTGAAATACACACACACACACCACCCACCCCACACACACACACACACACACACACACACACACCACACACACACACACACACACACACACAACACCCCACACCACACACTCTGTCTTGTCTCTGTCTCGTCCCCTCTTCTCTCTCTCTCTCTCTCTCCCTCTCTTTTTTTTTTCGTTTTGCTTATAGTTATGGTGTATCCTGATGAAGGATTCTATTTATATTTTCAATACTTATTGGACTTGTCCTCTGCACTTAAGTCTTAACGAGTGCCCTATTTCAATATCTTTTTTGTTATGTGTAACAAGTATATGTACCATTTGATAATGTGTATATGTTTATCTTTGTGCTTATTAAGTTTGGTTGTTATTCTTCTTGGTTTTGTTGTTGTTGTTGTTTCTTTTTCTCCTTTTTTCTTCTTTTGTTGGTTTGGTTTTCTTTCTCTTTTGTTTGTTTGTTTGTTTTGGTTGTGGGTTGGTTGTTGTTGTTTTTTTTGGGGGGGTGGGGGGTGGGGGTGGGGGGGGGGGGTGATGGGGGATGTTTTTAGGGTTTTCTTTTATTAGTTTGCTTTCGGGGGGGGGGGATGAGTTGTTTGGGGGGGGGGGGGCTGCTTTGAAAAGGGTTTTTTCCCCCATTTTTCTACTGTGAGATTGTATAAGTTTTGGGTTATTATTAAGATGAATGCCTACGGGCGGGGAACTGGATGTAAAAAAAGCACATGAGTGCTTATTCATTATCCCCGAAATAAAAAATTTTGTCATTGCATTGTCATTGTCTCTCTCTCTCTCTCCTTTATGTGTGTATCTGTTGGTTTTTTTTTTGTTTTGTTTTGTTGGTGGTGCTGTTTTGCTGTTTTTTTTGGGGTTGTTATTATATATTATTATTTTTTAGGGGGGGGGGGGGGCGGAGGGTTGTTGTATTTTGTGAACTCTATCTTATTCTTCATTTCTTTTGGCTGTTATTGTTTGTGTGTATGTTTGTTATTGTTGTTGTTGCAGCTGGTGGTGGTGGTGGTGGTATAGTGTGTGTGTGTATGTGTGGTGTTTTTGTGTGTGTGTGTGTGTGGGGTGTGTGTGTGTGTGTGTGTGTGTGTTGTGTGTGTGTGTGTGTGTGTGTGTGTGTGTGTGTGTGTTGTGTGTGTGTGTGTGGGGTGTGTGTGTGTTGTTGTGTGTGCATTTGTTGTGGTTGTTGTTGTGTTTGTGTTGTGTTTGTTTCTTTCGTTCTTTGTTTAGTTGGGTTTTTTGTTTGTTTGTGTTTTTTTCTTTTGTTGGTGGATGTATTTTTACAAGAATATTTTTTCTTTATTTGATTTGTATGGCTTATTATGCTTAGGTTTGTTATTCTATGTATGCATTTTATGTTATCGTTATTATCATTGTTATTATTTTTAGATAGATGGCTTGATGAAAAAAGTAATTACACTTCTTATTCAATCTACAATTGCACTGCTTATTCAATCTACCATCTAACAATTTTAATAAGACTTTACACACAAACAAGCAAAAAAACAGCCTGGTCTTTTTTTTGCCGTAATAGAACCCCACCACCCCCCCTCCCCCCTCCTTTGATCTCAATCCAGGCTCTGGCTCTGCCTTGAGGTGCTGGGAAAGGGTAGTGGTTCTGCAAAGTTCACCCCCCTCCCCCCCGCCGCTGTCGTCCTCTCCCTTAACCTCCCCCTCCACCCGCATCCCCCCGTCCCCCTGCTGCTCCCCCTACTTACCCCCTTGACAAACGACAGAAAATCGCCATCTCTTATTAGTTGTAGCCTGCTGTAATGCAGTCCCTGACATCCTGAAGCTTTGTGAAGGCGTCCAGCTGAAGTGTAACGAGAGGGCTGAAGCCATTATTCTTTAACGTCAGAAGTGGACACAGCTGGCCCCGCTGAGGCCTGTTCTGCTAGCGCGGAGTTCAGAGTCATTCCACTCCCTGTTAATGGCCTAGCTCGCTGCCAGTTTTGAAAGGTCTTCTATAACTAACTTTTGCTTCCCAGGATCGCAAAAGAGTAATTTTATGGTGTTGGTTCAAAGTCATATCTATTTCTTTTTGTGCTCATTAAAACAACTGTTTTATGATGTTGATTTAAAGTGATATCCATTTCATTTTGTCTTCTTTGTAATAAGCTAATTTATCATGTTTATTCAAAGTGATATTTGTTTTTTTTTTGTCTTCATTGTAACAAAACTGTTTTATGATGATGATACAAGTCATACCCCTTGCATTTTGTCTTTACTGCGTAAATGATATAGTGTTATGTTGATTCCAAGTAATGCAATTTTATTTTGTCGTCATGGTGATACAGTTATTTTATGATGGATTCACGTATAACACAGGTACCTTACTGTAGGGAAAAAACGGTCGCATGCACAACATGCCTACCCTGTGTGAACCTTCAGCCTCTTGCTGAGGAGGAAAAACCGTCATATCGATTTCTTTTGTGGTCTTCACTGTAATTTAAATCTGTTTTGATATTGAATCAAAGCCACAATCATTTCGTTTATTCCTCACTGTGATAAGCGTTTTGATCGGTGTTGATTCAAAGTCACCTTCATTTCAGCTTGTACTGACTGCCATAAGCTGTTTTTTGACGTTGATTTAAAGTTGTATCCATTTTATTTTTGTCTTCACTGTGATAAAGATATTTCGTGATGTCGATTTAAAGGCATATTATTTCAGTTTATCCCTCACTGTGATAAAACTATTCTGTGATGTTGATTCAATGTCACTGGGATACTCTTTACCCGATGATGAGAGCACTGACACAAGCACTGACACCTGAAATGAGTGGTCTCGCTTTTTGGATTATAGGGATTTGTAGTGTGCTCTTCTTTTCTTTTTGGGAAAAGTGCCATTTGATGAAAAAGTTATTCTGGAGCTTCAGGGCACCCGAACAAAACCGAAGTTCCTGGCCAGAGGGTAATTGTGGTAGAACCTTACGTTCTATACAATTCAGCTTGCAAGTGTCTTTCAGACATGTTCCAAGTGTTTTTTCGGGCACCTTTTCCCAAGTGTCTTTAAAGCCCTTTTCCAAGTGTCTTTCGGGCCCCTGTTCCCAAGTGTCTTTCAGCACCCTTTTCCCAAAGTGCTTTAAAGCCCTTTTCCCCAGGTCACCGGAAAAATTGTAGATACCAATTTAGGGAAAGACTTCCAATGAAAATCCCTTTTCTAAAAAAAAAAACCAATCTTTCCCCGGCCCAGTGTTTTGACCTGTAGCTTCGATTCTTGAAATGAAGGCATTAGAGAAGATCGCCCAAAAAACTCATTCTTTCCATTACAGAGAACGAATTTTACCCCCCCAACAGTTTGCTTTATAGGTTTTAAAAGGGGAAACCAAAATCCCAAAAATGTTTTTTTGAACAAGTTGTACAGCCATGGGAAAAACCGGTTTCTATGTGGGAAAAAAACTTTTTTGTTTGCTGACTTAAGATCGTTTTTGATACAAAAAAAAGCCTCATATTCTTTTTTCATAAATGTTTTAAAAAATTTGACATAAAAATCAATATTTTCTTGGCTGTTAGTTTTTTAAACCAAGGGGACAGCAGCGGTTTTTCCCAAAAAATATCGTCATCACTTAGATTGGTCTGTGCTGATTCTCCCAGGGTTGGGGTTCTTTTCCGCCACCTTATACGTTCTTTTATTAGGTGATTCAAAAGGGCCAGTACGAAAAATTCCTTTCGGGGAAAAAAAAAATGGGGGGGCCCAAGTGCTCTTTTGTCTTTTTTTATCTGGACCCGCCCTAGACTGTGGTCAGCCCTCACCAAAATTCTTTCCATTTCCGGGGGTTGGGCCTATCTGGGGCCCCAATGTTTCAAAAACTAAAAAACATTCCTATTCTTTTTTAGAAGTTGGGGGCCCACATTTCTTGGAATCATTATTTTCATCCAAAACCAAAAAGTTGAAAACCTGCGACATAAAAGTATTCGGGGGGACTATCTTTGATTGAAAAACTAAGCTGGGATGTTAAAATGTGCATTGTCAAAAAAGAGAAAAACAATGTTGCTTTTTTTTGGAGTTTAATTTAATTTTTTGCCCCCCAAAATTTATTTCTGGGGTTTTTAAAAAGGTCTTACATAGAAAATTAATTTGGGTTTTATTTTTGTTTGTTGTCAATTACCATAGTGCTAAAAAAAAGAATGGTCTTCACAGTTTTTGGGTAATTAACCCCAAATTTTAATAGGAGAAGAGCACGATATCTAAAGGGTCATTCAGCAGTCAGCAGCTTGTATCCCAAAGATTTTTGCCTTTTTTTGGCTGTTTCCCCCCCTTTGCCTTTTTCAAAAATGTCTATTGTCCCCTTTTCCAAAACCCCAATTTTAAAACCCCCAAACAGCAAAGAAAAAGAGAGAAATTATTTTGTACCAGTAGTCAATGAATGCTCATTTTTTAGAAAAACACTGACTAACCCAGTTTTACATTTTTTTCTTGAAATACTTGCCCCTGATCTTTTTTGACAGTTTGGGTAAAAATCCCAAAGTTTTACAGTTTTTTGGGAAAGGTCTTGCCAAAGATTGCAATTTTCTTTTTTCATTTTTTTTTTTTAAAATTTTTTCCCATTTTTTTTTTTTTTAAAATTGTATTGAGGCAAAAGGCCCCGGGTTTTCTTTTAAATAATCATTTCGGTTTCCCGGTTCTCCTTTTTAATTGCCTTCCAGCATTTTTTTTTTTTCCAACGACAACCGAAAGTTTGTGATTCCGTAAAATGATGACAGGGTTTTTTCAGTTCAGTTGGACAGCAGAAAGCAGGTGACAAACCGTCAGATTTTTTTTTGGCCCTGGCAAAACAAAACTTAAAGGCCGGGACTCGGAAAAACGGACTGTTTACTCCGGGCCTAGGGCCAGGGGGACCCCGGGCCCGTTTCCGAAAATTTTAAAAGAAAAATTCAGGCTGGAACCTTTTAATAAACGTGATCAGGGGGCTGTGAGTTTTTTCCTTTGGTTAGTTATGATTGCAGTTTGCTCGGGGCCGCGCGGGGTGCGTGCTTTGTTTTGTGTGTGTGTTTGTGTTTTGTGTGTGTTTTGTGTGTGGGTGTGTGAGAGAGAGAGAGAAAAGTGAGAGAGTTTTTGGCGTGTGTGGTGCTTTTGTGTGTGTTGTGGTGGGTTGTTTTTGTGCGCGCGCGCGGGTTTTTGTGTGTGTTTTTTTGGTGTTTTGGGGGTTTGTGTGTGTGTGAGTTATGGGCGTGTGGGGGAGAGGGGGAGAGAGGGAGAGGGGAAAAGGGGGAGAGGGGAGAACTTGAAACGTTTAAAAAACTTTTTAAATTGAAAAAGGGGGGGTTTGTTTTAGATGAAGAGTAGCTGCTTTTCTTTATATCCCCCACCCTCGGGCCCAAAAAAAAACAACAAAAAAGAACAACAAAGCAACCAAAAACAAAAAACCCTTTCCAAAAATAAATAATAATAAAAAAATAATAAAAAAATAATAATAAAAAATAATAAAAATAATCCCCCACCACCACCCCAAAAACCCACCCCAGAAAACCACCAACATAAACACAAACAAAACCAAAACAGGAAAAAAGGAAGGAAAAAAAGAAAAAACCCCCTATCTCCCCCCCCCCCAAAAACCCCCAAGCAAAAAACCAAAAATTATCCCCCCCCCCCCCCCCAAAAAAAAACCCAAACCCCCAAAAAAAGCAAAAAAACCCCAAAAAAAACCCAAAACCCCAAAAAACAAATAAAAAAACCCAAAAATTAAAACAAAAAAAAATAACAAAAAATTAAACCCCCCAAAAAAAAAAACAACAACAACCTCAAAAACCAACAAAAACAACCTAAAAAAAAACCCAAAGCAAAAAAAAACCCCACTAAAGAAAAATTTAGAAAACCAAAAAAACCCATCCCCCCCCCCCACCAAGAAAAAATTTCCACCCCATAAAAAAATGAGAAAAAATGACACACCCAAAAAACAGATCAGGTGAACATTTTTGTCTGTGTTTCTTTCATACCTTTCTGCTAGTGATTTTTCTTCTATTTTGATCCCTTTTAAGTTGCCTAAATTTTATCAAGCGTAATAATGATAATATTTTTGGGGAGAGAGAGAGGAGAGAGAGAGAGAGGATGGAGGGAGGAGAGAGAGGCGAGGGGAGAGGGAAGATGGAGGGGAGAGGGGAGAGAACTTTTTTTGGAACGCAATTTTGATACGTAAATCCCTGTGGGGTTTAATAAAATAACAAAAATTCATGGCCAGGTGCTAAAATGGACGAGGGAAAAATGACTTGGACACCTTTTTCGGGGACTTCATCGTTTGTGCATTTTGTCAATGGATTGTATTTTTGGGGGGGTTTCTCGTTTGTGAAATTCTGTCAATGGTTTTTGTTGTTTGGGGGGGTTCGTTTGTGCAATTTTGTCAATGGATTGTATGTTTGGGGGGTCCCCTTTTTTGTGCGTTCTGTCAATGGTTTTGTTTTTTTTGGGGGGTTCTGTTTGTGAAATTTTGTCAATGGTTGTATTTTTTGGGGGGGTTCAACCCCCCCCCAAAACCCCCTCGCCCCTTTTGAAAAGGGGCAAAAGCTTTAGAAATAAGATTTTGCGTTGTTGTTGTTGTAGCAGTGAATGTTTGATATAATTGTCATCAAAATTGATCTTTTTGGGAAAACAAAGAAAAAATAATAATTAACCCTAGCTTCCCGTATACCAAATTATCTTCTCTCTCCCCTGTATGAATGTGGATTTTTTTAAATTGTATCTCGTTTTGGTTTTATTGCAATTTGATTTCTGGAAATAAGTCCACTTTTTACTTCTTTATGTATCTACCCCAGCTCTGGGTTGTTTTAACATTTACAATTTTTAAATCACAGCGGTGCTTTTGGTTTGAAGTTTTGAGGATTGAAAATTATATGCAAAAACCATATGGATTAAAAATGTATTTGTGTTCTCTCTCTCTCTCTGTTGAACCCTTTTATTGGATTTAATATTTCAATTTTATTGTATTAGTTTACTGTGGGTTTTTTATTTAGTGAATGTTTTTAAATTTTTATATCTTGTTTTGAGCTTAAATTTTAATGTGAGATATCCTTTTCTATGACTTTTTTTGATATTTATAAAGATTTATTTTGGCATTGATGGGATGGTGTGCGTTTCGTGAAAATGCGCTTTTGGTTTTTTTCTTTGCAAGATATTGCGCTTTATTTGTTCCCCTTTATTATTAAATTTTTTTATTATTATTATTATTATTTACGTGCGTTTAGTGTGTGGACGTGTACGTGTGCATGGGGTTTATATATTTTCTTTTATAATTTTCCTAAGTTGTTATATAATTTTTTGTTTTGGTAGTTTTTCTATTGCAGTTGCCCTTTCCCTTTAAAAAAATAAAATGAAATTTTTTGACGTTTCTTTCCGTTTGCCACAATGTTTCTATTTTATTTTTCTTTGGGTTTTTTTCCTTTTTTTTTATGGAGGGTTTTTGTTTTTTTTTGGGGGGGGTTTTTGGTTTTCCCCCCTCCTCTTGTTGTTGTCGCTTTTTTTTGCCTTAGTTTTTTTGCTAGGGGGGTTGTTGTTGTTTTTTTTGTTTTTTTGTAGAGGGGGGGGGGGGAAAATCTGTGTTGTTTTATTGTTTTGTTTTGCTTTCGTTTATTATTTGTTGTTTCATTTTTTCTCTCTCTCTCTTTCGGTGGTGGTGGTGGTGGTGGTGGTGGTGGTGGGGGTTTTTGTGTTTTGGGGATTTTTTCCCCCGTTTTCGTGAGTGTATTTGGGATTGGCTTTATTTTTAAAATTATCATATAAATCCCTAAAGGGGGGAAAATGGATTAAAAAAATCCATGGGTGCTTATTTTATTATCCTCGAAAAAATAATTTGTCATTGTCAATTTTCAAAAAAAGGGAATTGCCATTGTCCCCTAGTGTGGATTTAAACCTTTGTGGTGCTTCTTTTTTTAAAAAAAAAAAAAAAAAAAAGGGAAAGGTGCCCGTTTTTAGCTGGGGGGGAAAATGGAGGACTGTTCTGAAAGGGGAGGTGCACAAACCCGGGAACCCCCTTCAGCAGGAAGCCCGCCAAAACTGCCTATCTCAGTGGGGGAGAGGGGCGCTCTGGGCTACTGATCTGTCCCCTGAGGGTCTGTTCAAGGGTTGGAAAAAGATCATTATCACCCTCATCATTATCATCATCGTCGTCGTCTTTGTCATCCCTCTCTCATATCATCTTTATCTTTAAATTTTTTCAACATCATCGGGCGTCGTCATCGCATCATCTTATTCCCTCATTATCATCATAAACGGGCGGTTCCCTCGTCCCTCAGCTCTTTATCATCATTTCATCATCTTTCTCAAAAACTAGATTATAAATCAATCAAAAGAATTTAAACAATCAAACGTTCATTGGTTTTTTGCTGTTAATGCGTTGGGTCTTGATGGAAGGGGAAAAAAAACAAAGGCATTTTGGCTGGTTTTGACTGCGTTCTTTCCCCCCCCATGACAGCTTTCTCTCTCTCTCTCTTTTCTCTCTCTCTCTCTTTTTTCTCCTCTAGTTTATTTCCCGATGAAAGGGTTCATATTTTATATTTTTTAATATTTATTGGCCCTTTCCTCTGTTTTTCGAGCCAGAAGGCCCCTGAGCCCGGGCTTATCCCGGTCTCTGTAGCGTTTTTGCGAATGTGGTTTTTAACCCCCCCTGTGAAGGGCCGGCTAGTCTGTCGCCAGTATTCCCCCGCAGAGCTGGGACCCACTTGTACCCCCTGGGGGGTTTAGGGAAAAAAAGGAGTAAAGTGTCTTTCCCAAGGCACAAACCCCAACCCAGCGGGGATCGAACCCCCGACCTTGGATCACGAGTTGACGCCTAAAACCCCCTCGACCCCCGGGGCCTCCTTCCCTTTCCTCTTTTAATTAAGTTTTAATGAGTGCCCTATTTCAATTCTTTAAATTTTGGGGGAACAAAAAATGTGTACCATTTGTCAATGTGTTGTGTTTTTCTTTATGGATTATTAAGTTTTGGTTGGGTTTTTTTTCCTTGGCTCTGTTGTTGTTTTTTTCTTGTTGTTGTTGTTTGTCTTTTTTTTTTTTTTTATTATCTTTTGTTGGTTTGGTTTTTCCTTCTCTTTTTTTTGTTTGTTTGCTTTGGTTTTGGGTTTTTTTTTGGGGGTGGGGGGGGGGTATTTTTTAGGGTTTTCTTTTTTTGCTTGCCCTTTTTGGGGGGGGGGGGGGGGGGGGGGGTTGGGGGGGAGGGGGTTTTGAAAAGGGTTATTTTCCCCTTTTTTTTTTTTGTGAGACTGTAAAAAAATTGGGGTTTTTATTATTAAGTTGGGTTCCCAACAGGGGGGGGAACTGGGTGTTTAAAAAAGCCATGTGTGCTTATTCATTATCTCGGAAAAAAAAAGAATTTTTCATTGGGCATTGTCTTCTCTTTCTTCCCTCTCTTCTTTTTCTCTTTTTTTTTTGTTTTTTGTTTTTTTCCCCCTTTTCAAATTTTTTTCTTTGTTGTTGTTTTTTTTTTGTTTTTTTTTTTGTCTGTTTGGGGAAAATGGGGGTTTTCTTTTGTCTGTTTTTTTTTTTGTTTTTTTGTTTTTAAATTTATTTTTTTTTTTTTTTTTGTTTTTTTTTTTTGTTTTTGGGTTTTTGTTTTTTTTTTTTGGGGGGGGGGTTTTTTGGGTTTATTTTTTCGTTTGCTCGTCCCGGGGGTTGGGTTTTTTTGGGTTTGTCTGTTTGTTTGTTTTTTTTTTTCTCTCTTTTCTTTAAAAAAAAAGATTTTTCCCTTTTTTGTTTTCTACTGTTTAAAAATAGGGATACGGGAATGCTTTTTCCCAATGTGACCCCACGGGGGGGGGCCCTGGATGAAAAAAAGAACTTGAGTACTTATTCCTTATCCTAAAAAAAAAGAATTTTTTTCCCTTTTAAATTATAATTGTAGATGTTCTTTTTTGACTTTTTTGGGTTTTTTCCCCCCCCTCTTTTTTATGTGGTGAAATGGGTATTGCACTTATTTTTTTTATCATGACATTCAATTTTTTATGAGTAAAATTTAAAAATTTTTGTTTGGTTGTTTCGTTTTTTGCAAATTTGTGAGTAAAACCATATTTAGTTTTAACCCCGAAACCCCCCACCCCCCCCCACACACCCACCCCCACACACACTTTACCCCACACATACTCACCACACTCACTCACTCATAAACTCACTCACTATTTCCCCTCCCTAAAATGACTGTTAGGTTTAGATTTTTCTTTGTTTTTTTTCTTGTTTTTATTTTTGTGGTTGCTTGGGTTAAAATTTATTTCATTTTTCCCGAATATTAAATTTGGGAAAACGAATATAATCAAAATTGAGTGTTAAAGGGGTTAAACAAAACTTTTTTGGGGAAATTTAAATTTTTATTGGATATTATCTCTAAAATTTACACACACACATTTCTCTCTTTTCTCTCTGTCTCTTTCTCCCTTTTATCGTTCGCTTGTTTATAGTTATAGTGTTTCTGATGAAGGATTCAATTTTATTTTTTCAATACTTTATTGACTTCCCTCTGTATATAATTTTTAAAGAGGGCCCTATTTCAATATTTATATTTAAAGGGTAACAAGTATGTGTCCCAAATTTGAATTGTGTGGATTTTTTTCCCTTTTGACTTATTAAGTTTTGGGTTTTGTTATTTTCTTGGCTCTGTTGTTGTTCTTGTTGTTGTTGTTTGTCTGTTTTTTTTCTTTTTTTTTCTTCTTTTTGGTTTTTGGGTTTTTTTTCTCTTTTGTTTGTTTGTTTTTTTTTGGTTAGGGGGGTTTTTTTGGGGGGTTTGGGGGGGGGGGGTGGGGATTTTAGGGTTTTTTTTATTTTTCTTGCTTTGGGGGGGGGGGGGTGTTGGGGGGGGAGCTGTTTTGAAAAGGGGTTTTTTCCCCCTTTTTTTTATTGTGAGACTGTTTTAAAGTATTGGGGTTTTATTATTAAGATGTATCCCTAACGGGGGGGGGACTGAATGTAAAAAGCACAAATGTGCTTATTCATTATCCTCGAAATAAAAGGGAATTTTTTATTTTTTCATTGTCATTGTCCCTTGTCTCTTCCCCCTTTGTCTCTCTCGCTTATTGCGTCTCCCCCCTATTTTAAATTTTTCCATTTTTACTTAATTGTAATTTCCGGGGTTTTTTCAGTTTTCATTTTTAAAGTTTTATTTTATTTTATAATTATGTGTTTATTAAAGCAATTCCCTTTTTTAAAAAATTATAATCTAAATTTTTTTTGGGATCGTACTGTAAAGGGGTTTTGTTGTGTGTGTAGTCATTTTAGTCCCTTGTTTCTGTGTTGTACTGTGTTTTTAATTTCGTATTTAGTTGTTGCGTTATATTTAAATGCATTGTAAATGGGAAATATAATTTTTCGTTTTTGTATTGTGGTGCACAGTACTGAATTGACTTTTAGTTCCTTGTGCTATCATATTGTATGTATGTACTGGCATTGTGTTGTTTGCAGTATTTTGTTGTACTGCACTGTATTGTGGGTTTTACTGCACTGTATTTATTTATTTATACCGCCTTACGTCACGGCAGATTTCTCTGCGTGAAATTCGGACCTGGGCCCCCCCCTCCCTCCCGGGGGAGGCCCCTCGCCAAAAAGAGCGCGCCCCCCATTTCTTTTTCTTTTTTCCCGTCTGCAATGTATTTTTTTTCCCAAACAGAGTGGCTTTTTTCTACTAATTTTACCCGGGAAAATTTTGTTGGGCCCTGGGTTTTTTTTTTAAATTTTTGCGCCCAAATTATTTGTTAACACGGGAAAATTTGGTTTATCGTCTCATTCGAAAGACTAGCGCCAGGGGCACCACTCCTGGTCTAATGGTGGGGGGAAAGTTTCGGATTCAAAAGGGATTCGAACCCCTGCAACTTCCCACCCAGGGCTTTTTGGGTTTTTTAGACCGGCGCATTACTTTTAGACCACTGACAGTTATAGTTATTGTCCCGGGATTTGTATTGCATTGTACTGCCTTGTATTGTTTTGTTGTATTGTATTGTGTTGTATTGTATTTACTGTATTGTATTGTTATGTTGTATTGTATTGTTTTTTGTATTGTATTTTTTACTGTATTTTTCTTGCCTTGCCTTGTATTGTGTTGTATGTTTTTATTGTATTGTGTTGTATTGTATTGTACTGTTTTGTTTGGGTTTTGTTGTTTGTTTTTGTTTGTGTTGTAATTTTATTGTATTGTACTGTATTTTTATTGTTTGTTTGGGACTGTATTGTTTGTACTGTATTGTATTGCCTTGCATTGTGTTGTATTGGTCGTGTTGCAGGGGATACCATTCAAGCACATTTAAAAACTTATTTCATTATCCTCCCTTTTAAAAAAAATTAAAAAAAAAAAAAAAGTCAGGGCAAATTTTCCCGGCGTGAAATTTTTCCATTGTTGTGTGTTCTCTAAAGTGTGAGGGGAAGTGAAAGGGTGACCCACTGCTGCACTCAGTGCTGGATGTCATCACTGGGGGGGGTGGCGTGTCACTGCGTGGAGACCAGGTGTCACTGCGTGGAGGGCCAGGTGTCATGTGTTTGGGTGACCAGGTTTTACGTTGGGTTTACCAGGTGTCACTGTGTGGATGGGCCAAGGGGGTCGGTTTGACCAGGTGTCACTGTGGGATGACCAGGTTTTCCCCCGTGTGGGTGGGCCAGGTGTCACTGTGTGGATGAACCCGGTGTCACTGTGTGGAAATTTTTTTTTTAAAAAAAGGCCGTTTCCGTGGGTTTTTTTTGTGGAAAATTTTGAAAACCCGGGGGAGTCCTTGGGGGTTAGGGCCCCCCGGCTTGGTGGGGGGAAAATTTTGGGTTAAAAGGGTTGGTTTGGGGGGGTTTTTTTTTTAGAGGGCATTTTGAAGGGTTTTTGGGGGGGGGAGATGGTTTGGGTAGGGGTAGGGGGGAAGGTTTGAGTTGTTTGAGTGTTTTTTGGGATTTTTTTGTTTGGGGATTGGTTTTGGTTTATTTAGTGTTGAGTATTGTTTTTTTGGGGTTTGTTTTTTGGGGGGGGGGGGGTTTTTTGGTTTTTTTGGAAAATTTTTTTTTTTTTTTTTGGGAGTAGGTTGGTTTTTTGGGGTGTTTAGGGGGGTTTTTGCCTTAAAAAGTTAAAAAAAAAAAAGTAGGGGGAAAGGGGAAATTTTCCTTTTTGGTGTTTTGTGTAGGGGGGGGATGGGGGGGGCCCAGGGGAGTTTTGGGGGGGGGGGCGGGGTTTTGGGAAAGGGTTTGGGGGGGAAGGGAGTGGGGGGTGGTTGGGGCCGGGTTGTGGGGGGCCAGGGGGTGGGACGGGGGGGTGAAGGGGGGGTTTTTGGGGGGGGGGGGAGGTGGATGGGAAAATTAGGGGGGGGGTTTTGGGGGTGGGGTAGGTAACCCATTACGGGGGGAACCGGTGTTTTTGGGGGAGGGGGGGGTGGGTTGGGGTGAAGGGGGGGGGTGGGGCGGGGGCAGTGGTGGGTTATGTGTGGGCGGGAGGTGGATGGGTTTTTTTTGGGGGGGGGAAACCCGGGGGGAAGGCAGTTTTTTGGGGGGATTTTTTTTAGTTTTTTAAGCGGAAAAAGGTTGAAAAAAAAATTGGGGGGTGAGCGGAGGTGGTATGGGGGGTTGGCCCGGGGGGGAAAAGGGGGTTTTTTGATTGTTGGATTTTATTAAAATTTTTTTTTAATCAAAATCTTTTTTTTTTAATTTTTTAATAAAATAAGGGAGGAAAAATTTTTTTAAAAAGTTTTTTGGGGGAAAAAGGAGTTTTTTTTGGGGGGGAAAAATTTTTTAACAAAAAGTTTTTTTTTAAAACTTATGCTTTTTAAAAAAATTTTTAAATGAAAAAAACACGGGGGATTTTGCCCCCTTTTTAGGAATTTATTTTGGGTTCCCTTGGGATGGGAAATTGTTTTGCCTCAAAACTTCAATGGTTTTTTTGGGTTTGAATAAAAAATATGTTTTTTTAATTTTTTAAAAAGATTTTTTATTTTTTTAAAAAAATTTTTTAATTTTATAAAAATTTTTTTTAAAAAAGTTTTTTGAACCCCTTTTTGGTATCAATTAGTATCCACATGGTTTTTTTGTTTTTGGGGGTTTTTTGGGTTTTCCCCGTGGGCGTGGGGTTGGTTTGGGTTTTTGAAGTGGGGCCCCGGGTTTTTTTTTTTTTATTTTTTATTTTTTTTTTGGTTTATTTTGTTTTGAGAAGGTGAAGGCATTCCCAGTGTTTTAAAAATTTTTTTTTTATAGGTTAAAATGGGGTTTTTCCAGGAAATTTAATTGGACTTTTTTCTTTTGCACTAATTAATTTGTTGTTTTTTTTTGGGTGTTTTTTTTGGGGGGGGAAAAAAAAAGGCCCTTTCCCCCGTGGGGGAAAAAAATAAACATTTAAGGGGGGGGGTTTTTGTTTTTGAAGGGTCTGGTGGGTGTGTGCCTTTTAAGTGGGCCCCCTTTCTCTTTGGTGTTGGGGGGGTTTTTTTGGGGTTTTTTTGACCCCGGGGGCGTAAAAAAAGGGAAAAAAATTTTTATTTAAAAAAAGGGGAAGACTAAAATTGGGGGGCTTTTTTCCCAGCTAACCCCTAAAAAAAAAGGTTGAGCTCCTGGGGTTTTATAAAAACCTTTTTTTTGGGGCTACCCTTTAAAACATCCCCAAAGACCGAATTTTTCCCAGGAGCAGACATGGGAGTGATCTTTGATCTTGTGATGAGGGCCCTTTCCGATACGCCCTAAGAAAATCACACCCAAAAACAAAATCAGGGTAAAATTTTGATCGGGGAAAGCTGAAGGCCCCAGAGGTAGTAGAAATTTTTCAAGCAAGGATATGGGTGGAAAGTTTGCAGCACCCCCTGTGTTTAGATCGGAATAGATCCACTGACAAATTTGTTTAAATTCAGCGGTGATAAAACAGCAAACAAAGCTTTTGGCACACCCCAACCGTAAAAAAACCTTGGGCACACCTAACACCCTACAATTTGGCGACAAGCGTAGGATTTGAAAAACCAAGAAAAATGAAACAAAAGAAGAGCGGAACAAAAGGGCAGTCAAAAAAAGAATCGGGAAAGTCCATGACGGAGGCAAAAAAAGAAATAAAATTGGGTGAACTTTTCCCAAGACATTAAAGGGAAACATAAAGAAAAAAAATACCCAAAAAAAAACCCGTGGTGAAAGCCCTGACTACCCCAAAAAAACGGGGAAAAAGGGGTTTAAAATCCAAGACAAAAAGGGGAAAGTGTTCCTGAGACCGGTTATTTGAAAGAGGCCCGGAAACGCCCCGGCCTGTTTTAACTAAGACCGCAGGAGCCCCCGAAGTCTTTAATTTACCCGAAAGCAAAGACACAGACAGTCCCCCCTATCCTCGAGAAAAAAGGGGAAAACCCGCAGTCAGATCGCTGAAAAAGGGGAAGTCAGCGGGGGGGCTGAAACATTCCAGCTGATTTTGGTTAAAGCTGGAGGGGAACCCCTTGACACCCGCCCTATAAGAATCTGCAAAAAGATCTGGTTGACAGGAAAATGGCCAACACATGGAACATTTCATTTATATAAACCCCCCAAAAAAGGAAAAATCTACAACAATCCCCTTAATTACCCACAACCCGCCTCATATGTCCCCAAGAAAGGGTCATGCGGGCCAGATAATATTAATAGACTAAAAGCAAAAAGCAAGGGGCCCTTCATTGCTGGGGAAAACAAGCAGGTTTCAGAGCGGGGGCGCGCACAACAAAAACAGATATTAAAAAAAACCTCAAAATCCTATGGGGCCCGGTACCTTCAACATCAAAAAGGGACCTTTACCATTTTATTTTGATTTTAAAAAGGGGCATTTAAACGGGGTTGTGGCTTGCGCTTTTGGGAAACCATAAAATTTGTACAGCATAAAATCCCAAACCTGACCCGTGTCATCAAACAGCTGTACGCGGGCCACCCAGTCCCTTTTGCCCCCCCAATAACAAAAAATTTGGGGGAATGGTTTCGAAAAACCCTTTGGGGGTAAGGCGGGTGTTTTTACTTTTAACCCACTATTTTCAAAATTTTCCCTTGAGAGAATCAGGGGTTAAATGGACTGGAACACCCTGGGGGAAACATTTCAGCATTTTTGGTTTAAAACCGATCACAAACCCCCGCTTCGAGATGACATTGATGGAATACCCGGATCAAAAAAAAGGCTTCCCAAACCCCTAACAGAACACCAAATTAAGGCCCCCAAAAAACTTTAGGGGCATGGAAAACCCGTGCAAAAGAAGACCAAAGGGATGGACTAATAACACCAAGGCCCTTAGCACTGATATCGGGTTTTTAAATGCCCGGAAGTTTGGAAAAACAGTTAAAAAGTTTTCAAGTACCTGGGAGCCTTTGTTTTCAGACCAGGGATCCAACCCCAGAAGTAGTATTGCGGGACTGCACAGCAAAAACCAGCACTGTCAAACTAAAAACCATCGGAGAGATAAAAATTCTAAATTATCTTAAGATCAGACTAATGCGCTCCCTTGTCATACCCATATTTCTGTTTTCCCCTTTGGGGAATCATGGCCCCTGACTGCAAAATTTGGAGAGAAGAGTCCCAGGCAGTGGAGATGAGAGGGCTTTCGGGGGAACTCCTTGGCTCTCCTAAAAAGACCCATAAACAGCAAAAAGCGTGCATAAAGAATCCGGGAAAAACCATTGGCCCTATGGGGCCCCTTCAAACCGATCGAAAAAAAAGTGTAAATTTAAAAATGGTATGGGCTTTTCACAAGACCCAAAAGGACTTGAAAAAGGCCCAATTTTAAAAGGAAAGCCCAAGGGAGGAAGAAAAAGAGGGACCAAGGAAGAGCTGGAAGGATAACATCAGCGAATGGACAGGCCTAGAAATCAAAAAAAACCCCGAGAAAGAGAAAAAAGAGAGAGGGAAAGGAGGGAACCCGGTTGTTTTAGTTTTGAGGGTGCCCCCCCCGGGCGTCGCTAGGGCAGTAGATAGATAGGGTGTGTTTGTGTGTGTTTTGAGTATGTGTGTGGGGGGGGGTTTTTGTGTGTTTTTTGTGTGTGGTATGCATGTGTGTGTGTGGGGTGTGTGTGTGTGTGTTCCGTGGAAGCTGTGGGGACTTTTTGGGGTATATATTTAAATTTGTTTCTCAGGGGGCAGCGGGTTTTTTATTGGGGAATGTTCGACCCATCACAAATATGGATGGGTTAACATTTTTTTCCAGTACCCTTTTTTTTTTGTTCAAATGCTCACAGAAAAATGACATAGTTGAATTTTTTAAAAGTTTCTTTTTCTAAAAATGTTCAATTTATTCAAAAAAAATTTCTTTGGGTTTATTCTTTTTTCAATTTTTTAAAATTTTTGAAATTTTTAAAAAATTTTCACACAACATGGTTGATTCTTCATTTTCAGTTTTCTTTATCTCTGAAAAAAGTTCAATTCTCTTCAACAAAATGGCATGGGTGATTCTTTATTTCTTTTTTTTTATTTCTGAGCTGTTCAATCATTAAGACAACATGACACTATGTTCCCTTTAACAGTTTTACTTTATTTCTGAATGTGAAATCTGCTCACACACTATGTTTTAAGATTCTGTGATGCTTTCTTGTTTGATGTTACGTTTTCCCTTTTTTTTCCGTTCTCTTATTTCCCCCTTTTCCCAGCACGGTTTTCAGGTCCTTTTTTTTTCAAAAAATAATATACTTAATAGTTTTTTTCCCCTTGTTAGTTATTAATGTTGTCATTTTTAGACAAGTGGAAGCGGGGTTAAAAATTTGCATCCAGAAAAATAGCACATCAGTCATGACCCAAAACCACTGTTTTCAACATGAAAGGGGCAATAAAATTTGTTGTGATGGAGAAATATTAGCAAGCACAAAAAAAATGGGGATGCTTTTAGTACAAATTTACACAAAATCACAAAATAGGAAAAAACTAACAAATCTGTTTTTCTTTAAACTACGACAAAAAAAAAAGATTTGCTGCTGCTGCTGCTGCTGCACTTCTTTACTATAAAAAGATGGTGATTAAGAATTGTTTATTTAATTTGTTTTAGTTGTGTGGGTTCCCGTTTTAAACGTCAAAGCAACGGCCCGCTTTTCTCTCCCATTGAGACCTAAGCGAAATCATCACTATTATGATTTCTATTACTTTTTAATGTTTACACATATAAAAAGATTAGGACACGGTTCTGCAGAAAAGAGGGAGCATTTGCAAAAATGGATATTGCATACATTACAAAAACACCAACAAAGACTTATTAAAAGTACATCCAAAAAAGGGGGTATAAAAAGTCACTCGCAAACAAGCTTACTAAATGTCACCAAACAACAAAACTTATTAAAGTGTAATAACAAAACAAGACTTATAAAGTGTAATCCAAAAAACACGAAAAACCTAAAGTGTACATCCACAAAAAACAGACGTTATAAACTGTCATCCACAACAACACAGCTTATTAAACAGTCATCACAACAACACAGACATTACAAAGTGTACACACAAAACACAGACATTACAAAGTGTACTCAAAAAAAACCAGACATTTCTAAAAGTACATCAAAAACAAAAACTTAAAGTGTACATCAAAAACAGACCCAATAAACGAGATCACAACAACCAGACATTATAAACATGTACATCACAACAACACAGACATGACTAAAGTGTACATCACAACAACACAGACATTATAAACATGTACATCACAACAACACAGACATTATGAACATCTACATCACAACAACACAGACATTACTAAAATGTACATCACAACAACACAGACATGACTGAAATGTACGGTCACAGCATCACAGACATTAAAATTATGTACAGTCACAACAACACAGACATTATGAACATGTATTACAACAACACAGAATTATAAAAATTATTTACAACAAACAAGACATGACTTGAAGTGGGACAGTCACAGCCACACAGACATGACATGATATTATATGCACCCCACAGTGTAGACAGTAAGTTTTAGTCTATGCAGTGTAACAGTGAAGTTTAGTTATGTAGTGTAGACAGTCATGGAATGTTTTAGTCTATGCGTGTAGACAGTGAAAGGGTTTTTGTCTATGCGTGTAGCAGTGGAAGTTGTTGTCTATGCAGTGTAGACAGTGAAGGTTGTTTTTATGCAGTGTGACAGTGGATTGTTGTTATGCAGTGTGACGTGAAGGATTGTATGTCTATGCATGTAGACGTGAAGATTGTGTCTATGTAGTGTAACAGTGAAGGGTTTTTGTCTATGTATGTAGACAGTCATGTGAAGGTTGTTTTCTATGCAGTGTAGACAGTGAGGTTGTAGTCATGCAATGTTTGACAGTGAGGTTGTTGTCATGCAGTGTAGACAGTGAAGGTTTTGTCTATGCAGTGTAGACGTGAAAAGGGTTTTTGTTTTATGCATGTAGAACGTGAAGGTTGTTGTCTATGCAGTGTAGCGTGAAGGTTGTAGTCTTGATGTAGACAGTGAAGTGTAGTCATGCAGGTAGACAGTAAAGGTTGTTTCTATCATTTTTAGACGTAAAGGGTTGTTGTCTATGCAGTGTAGCAGCAGCTTTGGTAAGGCCAGGTTTAGGAAAAGGGGTCAACATCGTCATATCGAAATAACAAGCCCCATCGTTTTCCTGGGGCTGGAAAAAATTGAAAAAACAAAGGTATTTTTGGTTTCAGTGGCTTGGAGAGCGCTTCTGTGTGTGTGTGTGTGTGTGTGTGTTTTTGTGTATGGTAGCGCGCGCGCGCGTCGAGTGTACAGTCGGCGGCCGTGTTAATTTTGCATGTGGCGTGAGTGAAACGTAGTATTTGCCGAAAGCTGTGAACTTTGATACATTTAAAAATGAGCTTGCAGGAGAGAGTGGCTGTAGGGGTTTGTCGTGGCCAGTTTTGGCCTGTTGTTTCCCACACATTGCTGCATCAGGACAGGTTGTTCTTACCCCCTTCTGTACTTTCTGGCCTCAACAAACTACCTACGGGGAACAAACCCCCCTTTTCTTTTTCCTCTCCTCTCTCTCTCTCTCTCTCCCTCCCTCTCTTCCCTCCTTCCCTGTCTGTTCCTCTCTCAGTTCTATATTGTCCTCTCTCTTTTCTTTTTTCCCTCGTCCCTCTTCATGGCTAATTTATCAGTGTAGTATCAGATATAAAAACAGTGTCCAAGGGCCCTGGTCATTGCCATGATTCACAGGGATCAGTTGTTGTTCTTCATGTTCCATTACATTTTGCACACAACTATGTTGGTTCTCCGCCATTCCCAAACTCGTGTATTGTGACCTAAGGCCAATGTACATAGTAAACCCTCTCTGAACTCAGTGCTCTTCTTCACTCACTCACTCACTCACTGTCATGTATAACTATGTTTTACCGGGTCATGTTTGGGGCCCCCACTGTCAGGGTGTAGTCAGGGTGCGGCGTGGTGGGGGGGCGGGACCGTGTGGCCCACACTGCGTGTTAGAGTGCTCCTCTTTTGTAGCACAGAAAGAGAGAGAACGAGAGAGGGGAGAACAGAGAGAGAGACAGGGGGAGAGGCAGAAGGAGACAAAACAGACAGGCAGAGAGAGACAGACAAGAGAGACAAGACAGAAGAGAGAGAGATAAGACAACGTTTTTTATTTCGGGATAATGAATAACACCTAGGGTTTATGTAAATTTTGTCATTGTTCCACGGGCCCCACCAATGGCCTACATTTGCAAAAAGGGGAAACTTTTTTTAGCTGTTTCAAGATGTTCTCCGTGTGCTTGCCCCCGGGTTCTCGGTTTATAGCCCTCATCCGAAAGGGGCTTTTTAGGAGGTGGAGTCGGCACAGGGGTTTAATCCACAAGAAAAATCCCTAGAACAGACTGAACCCCGGTCAGCAGGGGTGAGGGCACTGCGCGCACCCTGCACCCAGGTATCCTGGGGGGGGGAGAGAGAGAGAAGAGAGAGAGAGGGGGAGAAGAGAGAGAAGAGAGAGGGGAGAGAATTACAAGCAATGACAAAGGTTTATTGTGAAAGCAAGTGCCATTCACAAGGGAGGTGGGGGGGGGGCTGGGCACAAAAATATATCTTGGGAGGAGAACTCTTTTGATTACAGCCCAAATCGTCTCATGGGAGGACCATAACATGGTTTCAGGACAATTAAAAAACAATTTTTTTTGCATAACATTTGCAAAGACGAGGGTTTCTCGAAAAATGCAAAATTTTAAAACAAAATCTTACTACAAATGGTCGGGAAAAAGTAAATAGGTCCCATCTCTCTTTTCCTCTTTTTCTGGCTTGGGCAAATTTGTGAAAAAAGCCGTGATAAAACTTCTGACAATTCAGGTGGCATGTCGTACAGCCTCTCACTCTCCACACACCCACGCACGCACGCACGCCACCACACACAGACACATAATACACACGCGCATTTATCAACTACATTCACTTCACTTTTTAACTGTTCATGGTCCGTAACCGCCAGGGTCGTAGGGGCGCTGCTGGTGGACGAACGGGGGACCAGCTGGCTCCACTTTAGCGCGGGGTTCGTGGGCGAGTCCCGGGGTACACTGAAGTCCCTCCCCTGTCCATCACGGATGTCGTCGGCCCACTTTCCCTCTGTCTGCCCGTCCCTTTCCCCTGGACTGTTCCCTTGCAGGAGGTCTTTGCAATCCTTCTAAAACGATTTTACGTGCCCATAACCATCTGAGTTTCCTCTTTTTCGCCGTGGTCCAGTAGTCTTTCATGTCCCCGACTTGTTGAGGACATTCTTGCGGACTTCATTTTGGTGCAGGGCCCTAGCCTTTGAGCATCTCATTTCTACTGTTTGGGATCCTCCTTTGTAGGTCTGCTTCAGTGTCCAGCCTCACATGCGTAAAGCATGATTAGGGACTAGGCTTTAGTAACTTACCTGGATTCCGAGAGGGATGTTTCTGTCTCTCCATATGGTCTTCATTTTGGCCATTGCTGCTGCTGTTTTGTGCCGCTCTGCTAGGATTTCGGTCTTCGATCCCCTCCTCACTATGTGGCTTCAAGGTACTTGAAAAGGTCCAACTGTCTCCAGTTCTTTTCCGCTGAGAGTGATCTTGGTGGTGATTGCTGGGCACTGTTTGACATGAGCTTGGTTTTCTCGGCGCTGATTTCCATGCCGTATCGTGAGGATATTCGTCCAGTTGCTTCACTAGGTTGGCCAGTTCCTCTTCATTTCCTGCCATACCGTCAATGTCATCGGCAAACCTGAGGTTGGTGATTGTTCGCCCTCCAATGCTGACTGTGCCTGTGTGGTCTTCCAAGGCGTCAGTCATGATGCGTTCGGGGGGAAAATGTTAAACAGTGTGGGGCGACAGCAGTCATCCCTGTCGGACCCCAACTGAGGTACGGAACCATTCCCTACCGTGCCCTGTACGAGTACTGCACTGGGGGCCCTTTTTGAGTAGAGTTCCTTGATGGTGTGGATCAGCTTCTGGCCCATGTTGAATTTGTTCATGGTGGCTCACAGAGCGTATGCCATACTTATCAAAGGGCCTTCTTAAATCAATGAAGACGTGGAAGATGTTCTTGTTGATGCGGGCTGTATTTCTCACACAAAAAACCCTCAGTTGAATATCTGTTCTGGGGTGCTTCTATTTGGGCGGAACCGGCCTGCGATTCGGCGATGATCTTTTTCTGCCTGTGGTTTCAGCCTGTTCAGGGATCACTTTCAGCATGACTTTACTGGCATGACTTATGAGGCTGTTTGTACTGTAGTTTTGGCACTGCTGGAGATTTCCTTTTTGGGGAGAGTGATGATGAGTGATTGGGTCCATGGTGTAGGCCACTCTCCGGTCTGTCAGATCTTGTTGCAGATACTTGTAAGGATGTCTGTCACTGCTTCTCCCCCGTGTTGGATCGCTCTGCTGGGATGTTGTCGATTCCTGCTGATTTTCCTTTCTTCAGCGATCTAATTGCTACTTCTATTTCCCTCGCGTAGAATTGGGGAAAATTTTGTCTTTATTCGATGAGGCTTGGCTTGCAAGTACGCTGGGGTCGCCTAGCGTCTGATGATTGTAGAGTTCGGAACAGTATTCCGTCCATCTGCCAACGATTTCCTTCTTTTCTGTTAGGAAATTCCCTTCTTTCCCCTGGATGTTACTGACTCTTGCCTGTTTCTGTTTGGTGAGCTCTTTCACAATCTGGTATGCTCTTTGCTATTATTCTTTGTCAGGTCTCTTCGATTTCTGTACATTGTTTCTTATCCATTCCTCCTTGGTCTTCCTCATGTCTCTCCTGATCTTCTTGTTTACTTCTTGTACTCAACTGCTCCTGTAGTGTTCTTGCTCTTCTTCAGGTTCGTCTTTTGTCACACATATTCAAGGTTTCATCTGTGACCCCTGGTTATGTTTTTTCGGCGATGTTTGCCAAGAAGTATGCTTGCTGTCTCAGTCCATCACTGTGTTAAAATGGTGGTCATCGTTTCGGCATCTTTTTCAAGTGCCAGCAGTGGTGCGAATTTCCCTCCTATTGTTGCTTGGGAAGGACCGGCGATGGTGGGTTTCCTTTAGTCTGTCCAGGTTGAAACTTGAGTCTGGTGTTCTTTGTCTTATTGATCTTCTTCAATCGGACTCTAAAGTTCAGGAGCACGAGGTCATGATCGCTGCCCATGTCTGCACCTGGGAATGTCCTGTCTTGGCTCTCTTGATGCCAGATCGAAACCGGTTCTGCACCAGGATGTTAAATCAATTGGTTGTGATGGATCCCATTGGGTGCATGCCATGTCCAGCCCTCGGGATGCCTTGTGTTCTCCAAGGGTATTGGCGAGCACCGTGTCGTTGTAGCTGGCAAATTCCAGTAGTCGGAGTCCTCGCTCATTTGGGGATCGCATTACAGGAGGGACCGCAGAATTTGCTCCAGTCTTTCAGTGCGTCTCCGCCCCCCTTGGCGTTCCAGTCTCCTGGGTGATCAAGATGTCTTTCTTGTTCATCTTATCGATGATGCACTGTAGTTGGTTGTAGAATTCCTCACGACTTCACCATCGTGATCCGTTGTTGGTGCGTAGGCTTGAATTACTGTGATGTTGAATGGGGCTGCCCTGAGGCGGATGGCCATAAGCCGGCTGTTTACTGGGTAGTATCCTATTACCGAGTTCTTGATGTTCTTGTTGACAAGCACGCCTACGCCATTGATATGCTTGTCCTGCTCCCCATCTACATATGCACAAACACAAACACTCAAATGTACACATACACTCACACAGACACACGTACACGCGCGCGGACACACGCATACACACACACACACACATACACACTTCCTCTCCTCCTTACCAACCTCAAACCTGCCCCACTCCTACCCCCTCCCCCAGTCCAGACCCTTCCCTCAACGCCAACGCTACCTCTCATCAAGTGACCCCTCTACACCACAAGCACCAAACCTTACACTCTCATGGAGATGTCTAACATTTCTACAGTAACCCTGCTCTACAGTCAACCACCGCTGCAAAACCCCACATCTCCAAAATACAGAGCAAAATACATACACTTGAATCTCAACTTTTGCAACAAGACAACAGATAGAACCAAAAAACCAAAAAAATCACTGATTCAGAGACCAGAATGAAAAACTCCATGAAAATCATGAAACAAGCAGTTTCAAATCAAATCAGTGAACTACAAGACAGCCACAAAACCCAGCAAACCCAACTGAAAGAAACAGCAAACAAGCTCCAGTCATTCAAAGACAGTCAAAACAATGTCAACAAAAGCACCAAGACACAACTACAGACTCTCTCTGCTGCCAAACAGTCACAACGCCTAGCTCACAGGCTACTTCAATTATCCCAAATAAAACACGTTCTAAATAATCATTCTCGAAAACTATTTTTTACGGTCACATTCTACCAATCATTGACTATGCGTCAACTATTTGGGATACCTGCAGTGGAACGAACTTGAAATTCATTCATCGTTTATATAAAAGAGCAGTAAAACTTGTATTGTTAAAAAGAAGCACCCTGACAATTGAGGATTATAAGCAAATAAATATCCTGACATTTCGAAACCGACTTTTATTCTATAAAGCTGTGTTTATGCAAAAGTTGTTAATCCCAAAATGCACCTCCCAAGATTACCAAAGCTTTCAAAGTTAACCAACTAGACACAACCATTTGCTAACATTTCCAAGACCGAGAATAACCCATATAAATCGAGCCTCTTGTATTCAGGCAGTGACCTATGGAAAAAAATCCCAAAAATGTTAAATGATTTAAAGCAAAAATCAGTATAAAAGACATCTAAAAAGATATTTCATGAATAAAATTACAGAACCGACCCTTTTAAAATTAAGAGAGTGATTTAAGCGCACTGACGTTATTATTGTCATTAAAATCAGATATGACCCAAATTTTCATATTCATATAGGGGACATTTGTAAGCATCGATCTATATTTTGGGTTGATATGATATCAAACCCCCGCAAGCTTTGAATCTGGTGTGTGTGTATGTGTGTGTGTTTGTGTTGTTGGGTGTGTGTGTGGGTTTTGTGTGTGTGTGTACAAGTGTGTGAGTGCGTGTGTGTTGTGTAATAAGGTTCGGTTTTGACTTTTTACTTTCTTGTGTTTTGGCCTTTTTTCGTTCTTTTGTGTTACACAAAAATATGCTGATTTATTTAGTCTTGTCGCTGTTAGTTTTCTTTTTCATTTTTACTGATGAGCTAACATTGTTATTGTGCGTTAGTATGCTGGGTGGGTTTACATTGCCTGAATTTATTCTTTGAGGGAAGGATAACGTTGTTCTGCCTCAATCAAAAAGGCACATGTCTATATGACCAGGGGAAAGGGAGGGAATGGATGTCCTTTTTATTCTTCTTCTGCTCTGACTCCAATAGCTTATGGTTATTCTTGTTTTCCTTATAATATGAGTATATTATATGGTGAAGGGGATATGGGTGAGGATGTGTATGTGTATGTGTATGTAAGTGTTTAAAAGATACACCAGTTTCCTCTGTTTATATCAATTTGGTTGTTGTTGTTATTGTTGGTGGTGGTTTCAACAGTCACAATCGAAAGTGAAAACAAAGGACTCCAACTGAATGCAAAGAAGACTGAGTGCATGGTAATCTCAAAACAGTCAGACATGTCTGTATGTAACATTTTATGCAAAGTGGAAAGAATAAAACAAGTTTGCACCTTAAATACTTGGGCTTCACAATAATTCAGACACCAGATGCGTCACAGAAATAAAGAAGAGAATCGCTTTATCTAAAGACCATTCACCAGATGAAGCCATCTTTACCAACAGAAATATAAGACTCAACACCAAAATCAACACTCTGAAAGCCTTACATATGGCCCATCCTTCTGTACGGATGTGAATGTGGACGTGAAAAAAGACTCGAAGGAAATGACCTTGAAGCAGCAGAAGTGTGGTATATCAGAAGAATTGTGAGAATATCATGGAATGAAAGAAGTCAACGAAGAAGTAATGGAATGGCAGGTACAAAAGATCCCTACTCAAAAACCCATCAGAAAAGACAACTACAATTTTTGGGGCAATAAACCGAAGCTGATGGAATAGAAAAGCCAAATATTGTGTGGAAAGATTTGTAAGGTGGTACCAAAGACAGAGGAAGTACAACGCACAAATAACACAGACAGTCTGAATAGCTACGCAACGAGAAAACAATGCCTCAACAATGAAAAACTCTTCAGGGAGAACTGAAACAGAGGAATGTCTAAGGCATGAATCGCCATGTCTGCAACAGACTGGCACATGAAGAAGAAGGGGGGGGGGGGTTTGGTTCTTATTTTGCTTTGTGTTTGTTTTTGGTTTAGGGGGGTTTTTTGGGAGGGAAGGGGGGTATTTTGGACTCTTTTTATCGTCTTGTGTTAGTTCTATATTGTTCTTCATTTGTTTTGGCTGTTATTTGTGTCCTATGTTAGTTATGTCGCTGTTGTTGTTGTGTACGTAAGTTTGTGTTTGTTTGATTGTTTATTTTCTTTGTTGTGGTTGTTTCTTGTTGATTCATCTTTTTTGTTGTTTTATTCAGTTGTTTGTATGGTTGAGGTTTGTGTGTGTATGTGGGGTGAGGGGGGGGGGGAGCAGTTGGTGTGGTTTTTTTAATTTTTATTCTGTTTTGTCTTCTTTGTTTGTTAGGTTTGGTTTTTCTTTGTTGCTTGTTTCTTTGTGTTATTGACGGATATTTTTTTTTAAGATTTTTGAATTATTTGATTGTATGCTTTTAATATTTTTTTGGGTTTTTTGTTTTGTTTTTAATTCCACATATGCACATGTTATTGTTTTTCTTGTTTGATTTGTATAGTTTACCATATATTAGGTTTTTTATTCTATGTCTGCATAAACATTATCTTTTTTTCTCGTTTTTTTCTTTAGATAGATGGCTTGATGCTTGTGACCACTTGAATTCCTCTTTTTATAGATATGATGAAGTACTGGTATCGGTATTGGTATAGTAGAGCTTTGCCTTCCACACATCCTGAACATAACCTGGCAGGACAAGGTCCCAAACAACACTGTCCTGGAAAGAGCTGGATGCACCAGCATGTACACGCTGCTGAAACACAGACGTATGCGCTCGCTCGGTCATGTCGTGCGCATGGTCGACGGACGGATCCCTAAAAACCTCCTCTACGGAGAACTTGTGCAGGGAAAATGTCCCACAGGCAGACCACAGCTGCCATTCAAAGACGTGTGCAAGAGGGACTCAAAAGCCATGAACATCGACCAGAATAATTGGGAAGCAGCAACCCTCGAACGGTCAGCCTGAAGACAGATTATGCAGAAAGGTCTCTCTAATGTCGAAGAGGTATTTGCTCAACAGCACGAAGCAAAGAGAACGAGAAGAAAGGCTGCAGCCCAGGCAGACATACCAGCAATGTCAGACTTCATCTGTGCCCTCTGCCATAGGGACTGTCTGTCATTCCCGTGTCAGACTGGCCAGCCACAACCGACGCTGTACCAGAATGAACAACACCCAGAGCATAATTCTCATAGTCTTCCGAGACTGAAGGCTGCCAGGAATAGTATTATCTTTTAATGTGTGCAAGGTGATGTTCGTATACTCTGTTGCGTTGTGATTCTGTGTTCATTTTTCCCTAATTAATTTTTATATAAGTTTGTATCCACGTGAATTTATCTGTGAAATACTGAAGTGTTTGAACTGAATTGAATTGTGACCGGGGGGAAAGATTACTCTGTTCTTGTTCCTGGAAACACGCCCTTGTAGGAAACAGGTGTTGAAAAAAGAGCCAGTCTTTTTTCAAAAATTAACAGGAAAGGGGGGTTCTAAAAAGGGGTGAGAAAGGGTCCAACCACCAGCCAACCTCCAGCCAACCAGCCAACCAACCAGCCCGCCAAACCGCCCCCAACCCCAACCAACACCCAACCCAACCAACCCCCCCCGGAGCCAAACCAAAAAACAGCCCCACCGCCAACCAACCAGCCAACCCGCCCAACCGCCAACCAACCCTCCAGCCAACAGCCAACCAACCCACCAAAACCCGCCAACCAAACCCAAACCCAACCCCCAAAAACCAACCACCAACCACCAGCCAACCAGCCAACCACCCCAACCAACCAACCCAAAAATCGCCAACCATCGTACCCGCTATCCAGCCAAACCCCCCCCCAAACCAAACCCAAACAACAAAAAACAATACCCAAACAAACACAAACGGATTTAAATTAAAAGTATGACTTATTTTTATTTTGCAGTTTCCTAAGATCTGCTATTTCTTCTTACTTTTTCGGTTTCCGTTGTCTTGTTGTGAAATAACAGCGTCGAGCGCAGTGTGTTCATGAGGGTTTGTTGTTGTTGTTGCGTTTGCTGGCGCTGCTGCTGCTGCGCTGCGGCTTTTCTTCTTTTTTCTTTTTTCTTCTTCTTCTTCGCTTCTTTTCTTTTCTCCTTCTTCTTCTTTTTCCCTCCTTCTCATTCTCCTCTTTCTCTTTCTTTTCCTTTTTTTCCCCCATATTCCTGCTAAATAACCTTACCTGTTTGATGGGTCCATTAAACGGGGTTTTTCTTTGTTATTCATTGCGTTGCACACACAACACACACACAACACACACACAACAAAACACACACACACAACCACACACACACAAAAAAACCCAAAACACACACACACAACACAACACACACACCCCACACACAACAACGTGACTGGGTTTATGACGGTTGTTAATTCCCTTTACCGAGTTTTTTTTCTCTTTTCTAGGCTTGTTTTTTGGATAATTTAAATCTAATTTTGTGAAAGAAGGTGGTTTTATAAGATTAATGTTAATTTACAACAAAGTATGAGAGCTTTTCATACCGGCAAAGCATTTCAAAAATCTGATTTGTAAAATATTTTTGACTTGTTATCCCACATCGTCTTAAGCTTGTTTTTAAATACCAGAGCTCTAATTCTTTCTCCAGATAATATATTTTATAAACGATGTTTTCTACAAGGATTTTCTTTTAGGATACTTAAATTTTAAACGGCCCAAAAAAACAGAAATATAAATTTTTCTAATAAAGGAACTTTTTTCATTATTTTGTGTCGCAGAGTCGAGATCAACAATTTTTAATTTCTGATTAGATTGTACATGCCGGTGGGGAATTTAAAAGCTTGTCCGGTGACTGTCAATCACGGTTTGCTTTTTTAGGTGACTTTTTTGTAAAGGGAAAAGACTAAAAATTTTTGAACGTTTCATGTGAAAGATAAATGGATAGAAATCACTTTTTAGACGTTGTAAATCATTATATTTGGTTCATTACGGGAACCCAGCTAAAAACAACTGACTTCTATATAACTTTAACTCAGATGGATGCCGCAATTCAAAATCCAAAACTTTTTCTTAGGAGAGTCAATAAAGATCTGATTTTCCCGGGATAAAAGGGGAAAATATTAACGATGCCATGTACTTTGGGAAATAATGGATCGTCCCACCGTACGAAAAGTACCACCCCCTCTTTGCCCACATTCATGCTTCAAAGACCGGAGATGAAACATGCGAGCGCAGGCAGATATCCCTTCTTCCTTTGTTTTCAGGGCGGGGAAAGGAAGAAAGACTTCCAAATCAGGAACAAAGAAATGTCTTCCCCGGTTTAGAATTTAATAAAAATCTTCATTAAAAGACATAATACGCTCAAAAAATAGATTGTTTTTCAATTCAAACAATTTAAAGCTATTAAATATTTGGTAGAACAATTAGCTATTTTTGAAAAGGCTCCCTTTATTTTTTTAAAAAAAAATGAAAAATTCCCAAAAACCCCCATGGTTTGCAAAAAAACTGAAAACGAAATGAATCAAAGGGGATTATTTTTTAAAATCGACGCAAAAGATCAAATTTTGAAAACGAAAAAAAAATGCTTTCAAAATTTGTGTCTTCGCCGAAATTTAAAACCAATTTGGAAAAACATTAAGCCCGACAAAAAAAAAACAAGACACAATAGCCCAAAAAATCTAAAAGAAATATTACAGAAAAAATTAGCTCCACTTTGCAAAATTTTCTGAAACTATAATATCTATATATATAAATTTTATCTATTATAGAACAAATACAAATGCCTGTTAAACGTAAATGTGTTCATAATAATAAAATAATAATGATAAAAATAATAATAAAGAAGGGTTCAAATTTTGCGCTATATCTGCAAAAACAAAAATCAAAAAGCATTATTCTAAATGTATACCCCCATTACGTAACGAAGGCTTAAAGCTTCTGAAAAAAAAAAACCCGTTAGGACAAGAGCCCTTGCAAATCGATAGCAAGTATTAAAAAAAAGTGTATTTGTGTAACGTTATCTAATGTCCTTTTTAATTTTTTGCATTGACAAAAAATTTTTTCCCATTGAATTTTAAAAAGCACAAAATCCTTTACACCATCAGGAGCCCCACCCAATAAAAATCCTACAGGCCCAGCCCCATTCTGTCGTCCTGTCTTGTAATAGTAATAATTAAATTTTTCCCAATAATAAAATAATAAAAATAATAAAAAATAAAATTTATATAGCGCTGTATCTTGCACAGATAAATCAAAGCGCTTAAACTTCAAACCTTTAAAAAAAAAACAATTTTTTCCCCTTTACATTTTCATTCAAATCTTTTGATCTAAAAATGAAAAACATCAGGATTCGTGAAAATCACTCTTGTCATTGCTTTTAATAAAAATGACTAGCAATGCCCTTTTTAATTCAATAAAAAATAAAATTACAAAGTTCTATTTCCCATTTGCTAAAGCTTTTGACGTTATTGCCAATCTTCCTCTTTAAACTAAAATGCCCTAGTTTTTTCAAAAAAAGCAAAACATTTTTAGACTCTTTTTTTAGTAATCGTCAACAAATTGTGAAATTGGGATAGGAGACGCTTTTTATCCCTGAAAAATGAAACAAAGTGTATTTTTAAAAAAACCCACCAGCAAAACAGGACATTGCGTTTTCCATTCCCCCCAATATTAATCCGGGGGCAACAATTGAAGAGTTGTTTCCACTAAAGTATAGGTGCAGAAATTGACAGTGATTTACCCTGGTCAAACAAAAAGCCACTTTGGAAAGCAAATTTTCCCGTAAGTTATATAACCAGAAAAATCAAGAATTGTGTAAATCTACAATCACGAAAACTTTTTTTTCATGCATATAATTATTCATCTTTTAAAAATTATATTTTAACCTATGGGTAGTGCTAGTGAAACAAACCAAAAAAACAAAAAAGGCCTGCAAAAAAAGAGCCGTAAAACTACCCCGATTGAATCATAATACACTGACCAATCCCAATACAAAGAATTAGATATTCTTCCCTAAAAAAATGCCCCATTAGATAGTTTTTTCTTCAAAAAAATAAAGTTAAAGGGAAAAAAGCTTTAACACAAACATTTAAATTGTCAACCATGAAACTCTTTAAAAATAAACAATCTAATACAGGACTATGACTTAAACAAAATCCCATTTTTTCTTTTAATGGAAATTTTTTGGAATTTTCCCAAAAACAAGCCCTGTGAAAACAGGTAAAAACTTTTTCAATCTCGCATTTTCAAAGAATGAGCAAGGTAATATTTTTGAAACAGATACAGGGCTGCTTTTTTAAAAACTTAGTCGTAAAAGCATTGGCTTAAACCTGGAGATAACAGATAAAAATTTTTTATTTTTTGGGAGTTACCGATTTATCTTATCAAAAGATAATACATGGGTTGCTCATTTTCCGGGGGAAATGTATCTTGAAGTTTTTTTTAAAAAATGTTTCCAACATCCCTTTTTTGACCACTATACCCCTCTAATTATCAGGGGACATTTAGTGCAGGACTCAGTGTATGAGCTCCATTTTTGCTTTTTTGTCAATTTTCATTAAAGAAGTCCCACAGTGCCAAGAACCCCAAAAAGAAACCTAGCCCTGTAACATCAGAAAATAAATAGATTTTAAATTTTTAAATTTAAAGAGATCTTGCCTCCCCCTTGAACGGAATTTTTTTGAGCAAGAAAAAACCGTTTGGATTCAAAAAGAAAACGTCAAAAAATTATATCTTTAGGAAATTTTAGAATATAATATAGACCCATCAAAAGGGCAGATAATTCAGCGAAAATAATGATTTCTCCCAACATGAAAGTCTCTCTCTTTCAGATGGGAAACAAAAACTGCACCCCCCGTTGTTGCTCAAAAGTGAACCATCAGTGTAGATTTTTGGGATGATTGATATGAGTTTGCATATATTTTTTTACTGACGCGCTCAAAATATTTTATCTTTTTTTGGTTAAGGAGTATTTTTTATTCAAAAATTAGCCTCTGAAGTTTATGGGGAAAAGGGTAGACTTAATTTTTGTTTAGTTGTTTTAGTAGGAAAATTCTCCTTCAAATAGCTGGAGGGTTTGGTCAGCTGTGGGAACTAACAATAGTATGTGCTTTTTAGGAAAGTTGACATGGATTTTACTAAATTTTGTTGTCCACATTTTTCCTTTGAACAACGTAAGGATATTTGGGCCCAAAACCCGTTGTCGTATTCGTCTAATGGCAAAAATCCATCTCCTTATAAATACCCCTGGATGAAAGAAAAGGTACACCCAAACTTGTCGAAAAACCTTACTCTAAATTTGTCAAGATGTTGTTTTAAGCAATGTCTCTGTATGTACAAATATTAAAAGGAAAAGTCCAAAAAAAAAACTGGGAAAATGTTGCATACTAAAATCAGGCCTACTTAAGAATGTTTTTTTCCCGGCCCCCCTAATAAACTCTAGAAAATCAAGCCTTGATTATTAGAAGAACAGTGGGGAAAATTACCTCCCCCCTTTTAAAAACAACTATCATCACCTATCAGCCCGGACCTTGACGGGTGGAGGAGACACGAAAAGACGATGTCGTGGTAACCTCCCCCATCCATCTCGGTCCTCGGCTTCCTTTTCGAAAAATTTTTAAAGTGAAGGGAAAACAAACCCCAACACACAAAGCCAAAAAAAAAAAAACCCCGGCCCAACAAAAAAACCCCCCCAAAACCCCCCCACCCAAACAAACGCCCCGGCCCCAAGAACCGGAGGGGAAAAATTTTTTTATAAAAGGGGGAAAAAATTTAAAACCCCGTTAAAAAAATTTAAAAATTTTGGGGGGGAAATTTTGGTTTTTGGGGGTTTTTGGGGGTATTTTTTTGTTTGGGGGTTTGGTTTCCCGGGGGGTTTTTTTTGGGGGTTTGGGGGTTTTGCTTGGGGGTTTTTTTTTTTTTTTTCCCTTTTTACCTTCTTTTTTTTTTGTTTTCTTTTTTTGATTTTTTGGGTTTGGGTTTGGGGTTTTTTTTTAACACCAATATCAAACAAAACAGAAAACTCACAACTCCCTTAAAATCACATACACATCACCATCATCAGACCCGATGACCTGACGCGTGGAGGAGACACGACAGACGATGTCGTGGTAACCCCTCATCCATCTCGGTCCTCGGCTCTGCGCATAGTTCCCGTTTATCGGTCATTCCTGATGTTGTCCATCCATGACTTTTCCCTCCCCCTTTCTGCCCTTCATTTCCTGCAGTACTGTTTTGGCAGAGTTTGTGGCGGTGACGTGCCCGAACATGTCGCTTTTTCTTCTTGATGATGATGAGAAAGGGTTCCTGTGGACTGCCACTGTATTGGCTCTTGACAAATTCATTGGTCTTCGTTCCTCCAGATATGCCCAGAATTTTATATGCATTTTTACAAATGACTGTATTCGCTTTGCTGTTTCACAGTCAAAGTCCAGTTTCACTTCCTTACAGCAGGATGTCTGATAGGCTTTGTAGAGCTTAGTTGATGGGAACTGATCTCTTTACTTTTCCATGTGGTGGTTGTATAGGAAGATGTTGCCATGCTAGTCTGATTCTGTCGTCGAACCCCGTCCTTGTAGTTGCGCACAAGGTATTAAAAGCTCTACCCACTGGCTGGCCTCATAAATTTTAGCGTGGCTGGTCGCATCACAAAGTATTTAACTTTCTGATCAACACCTCCATCCCATATGCTCCAGCTATGTTCTCAAGTTGCTAAGATCTTGCAGCTCTGTATTTCCCCCCTGAGGTCAATGTCATCGGCAAACCGCAAGTTGTTGATGGGTCTGCCGCCAATGGAGGGATGGAATCTGCTCTCATATTTAATCCCGAAAAAAAACGGAGATAAAAATTTTCACCCAATTTTTTTTAAGTAGTCGCCTATTTTAAGAATCATGTGCTTTAAGTCAATGGTTTTTTCAATAAACCTTTTCAACAAACACAGGGATGAAGCCGGCCCCCTTTTGAAACCTTTTGAAAAAACGAATTTAAAAAGGCCCGTTTGGGAAAAACCAACAATTGGGGAAAAAAAAATTTTTTTTTTGGGTTCCCTTTCCCCCTTTTTCTTTAAGGGTTTTTTCCGCAGTTATCAAAACCTTTTAAAAAAATTTTAAAAAAACCCCCCCCCCCCCCCCCCCCCCCCCCCCCCCCCCCCCCCCCCCCCCCCCCCCCCCCCCCCCCCCCCCTTTTTTCTGAACAATTTTTTCCCCAGTTCAAGTTTTTGGAATTTTAAATAAAACTTTTTTAAAAATAAAATTTTATTTTAAAAAAGGAAATTTTAATTTTTTGACAATAAAAAAATTTTTTTTTCCCGGGGGAAAAATTTTTGGGATTTTATCAAATTAGGGAAAAAACCCCCCGGGGTTAAAAAAAAAAATTAAATTTCATTAAAGGGGGTTTTCCCATAAAAATTTAAAGGGGTTTCCCACAAGACCCATTTTCAACATCCATGCCCTAAACCCAAGGGGAATTTGTAAAAAATTTCCCTTTAAAATTTTAAAGAGAAAAATTTTTCCCCAAAAGAATAAAAGCCGAAGGGGAAAAAGGGGGTTTTGGTTCCCCCCCTCAACCAATATACAGAAGAGATAAAATCAACAAGGGTTTAAAGACCTAAACCCTTTTTTCAAAGATGCCGGCGGTTTGAAAACGAATTTTCATAAGGTTTTAACAAACATTCTGAGGACGCACAGTTCTTCGGCCATACTCTGTCGAAAGCCTTCTTGAAGTCGATGAAGTTTAACAGGTCTCTCTGATGTTGAAGATGTTTTTACCATCAGGATGTGGCAGTTAAAAAATTTGTTACGATTGTGCTCCTGCATTCCCTGACCCAGCTTGTTCCTCTGCAAGGTTTCTCTGCCTCCTTCTTGAGTCGATTCAAAATAATCATTGAAACATGATCTTGCTGCGTGACTGATGAGGCTGATTGTTCTATAGTTTGCATTGGCGTAATTCCCTTCTTGGGCAAGGTATGATGATGATATGTCTCCATTCTGTTGGCCACTGTTTTGTCTCCATTCTGACGATAGCTGTAACATGTGTGATAACTGTTTCGCCACCATGCTTGAGCAGCTCTGCTGGTATGTTGTCTACTCTGGGACTTCCTAAAGGTAAATGCGGATGGCTTCTTCCACTTATTCCCTCAGTATAGGTAATGGCGAGGGTACTCTTGATGTTTAAAATAAGCCCCTCCAAATAATGTTTAAGAAACAATTTGAAGAGACATCTGATGGAAAATTATTTATATGTTACTTTATGATCAAGTACCTTACATCTGCTGTTTTGTAATTTTTATTCATACCATTGTTATTTTGCATGTTTATTATTTGTTCATATAATAATAATAATGTATGGAATTTATATAGCGTGAATCTTGTAAAGCAACAAATCAAAGCGCTCATTTTTTGTTCTTTTTTATACACTTTAAGTCACGAGATTTCTCTGCGTGAAATTCGGGTTGCTCTCCCCAGGAGGGCACCATTTGCCACAAGAGCGCCACCCTTTTTTTTCTTTTTTTTTTTTCTTTGTCCAATGTATTTGTTTCCCTATCAGATGGCTTTTTTCTAGAATTTCCAGGGACAATCTCTGTTGCCGTGGGTTCTTTTTCTCGCTGAAAATTTTTTGTAACCAGGACCTTTGGTTTTTCTCTTCCCCAAAGACTACGCCCGACCATCACTCATTTCTAATGGATGGGGAAAATTCGGGCCCAAAAGGGGTACGAATACGCCCCCACACTTGACCCTCTTTTTTCATTTTAGACAGCGGTTACCTCTAGACCACCGACCCATCCAACTATGATGCGCTTATGTTACTTTTCTTGGATTTTGTTTTTAATGTATCGGAAAGTCTGGGTTTATATCTAAAAAAAACCTCATTTCTTTTGTTATTTTCAACTTGTCTTTTGAAAGCTTTTAAGTCATTTTCTTGATTTTTTGTGGGGGCATCCCTGAAAATAGTTGTGTAAAAATTAATCTTTTTCCCTCAATAAAGATCTTTTGACTTGACCACACACACGCACCACGCACGCACACACCACCCCACATCCACACACACACGCACGCCGCACAACAACACCCCAAAACAAACCCCACACAAAAACACACCGCGCGGGGCGCCCGGCTCACTTTTTCC
The DNA here is from genome assembly GCA_028751875.1 of Rapana venosa. Lineage (NCBI taxonomy): Eukaryota > Metazoa > Mollusca > Gastropoda > Neogastropoda > Muricidae > Rapana > Rapana venosa. The sequence continues at coordinate 78,661,887 of CM054139.1, forward strand.
TACACTGTTCACATCTAGTTTTATCTCATACTCCACTCCTCACTCCTCACACATCCCCTGATGGGGACGTTTGCCCCCGAGTGATGACGTGTGCATGTGGTAAGGTTTTTGCTTGGGGTCGTCACATGGGTGGTGTGAGGTTAGCGGTGGGTTGGGGGGTGGGGGGGGTGGTGGAGTTCTGGGTGTAGCGTTGCCATGGTAAGGGGGGTGGTGAGGGGGTGGTGATTTTTGTGCTTGGGGGTGGTGAGGGGGTGGTGATGTTGTGCTTGGGGGGTGGTGAGGGTGGTGGTGATGTTGTGCTTGGGGGTGGTGAGGGGGTGGTGATGTGGCTTGGGGGTGGTGAGGGGGTGGTGATGTTGTGCTTGGGGTTGGTGAGGGGGGTGGTGATGTTGTGCTTGGGGTGGTGAGGGGGTGGTGATGTTGTGCTTGGGGGGGTGAGGGGGGTGGTGATGTTGTGCTTGGGGGTGGTCTTGTGGCTGGTGACCTCTGTGGTGACCTCTGTGGTGAGGTTGTGTTTTGGGAGGTGATGTGCGTGGTGTGGGCGGTGGTACCGTTTGCGTGGTGGTGGTGGTGGTGATTTGGGGTGGTGGTGGTGGGTGGGGGTGAATTTGTTTTGAAAGCAGGCGTGCCGGCTGATGAGCGTCATCTCCCGGAGGACAATAAGAACACAGTATAACTAACGATAAGACCTACATCAACAATAAGAACACAGTTAACTAACGATACAGACAGTGATCAACAATAAGAAACAGTATAACTAACGATACAGACAGTCATCAACAATAAGAACACAGTATAACTAACGATACAGACAGTCATCAACAATAACAACCCCGTATAACTAACGATACAGACAGTGATCAACAAAAGAACACAGTATAAAATAACGATACGACGTATCAACAATAAGAACACAGTATAAAATAACGATACAGACAGTCATCAACAATAAGAACACAGTATAACTAACCATACAGACCCGTCATCAACAAAAAGAACACAGTATAACTAACGATACAGACATACATCAACAATAAGAAAACGTATAACTAACGATACAGACAGTAACAACAATAAGAACACAGTATAAAATAACGATACAGACAGTATCAACAATAAGAACACAGTATAACTAACGATACAGACAGTCATCAACAATGAACCAGTATAACTAACGATACAGACAGTCATCAACAATAAAACACAGTATAATAACCATACGACAGTCATCAACAATAAGAACACAGTATAACTAACGATACAGACAGTATCAACAATAAAACCAGTATAACTAACGATACAGACAGTATCAACAATAAAACACAGTATAACTAACGATACGACAGTCATCAACAATAAAAACACAGTTAATACATACAGACAGTAAACAACAATAAGAACTCAGTAAACAACATACAGCAGTAATCAACAATAAGAACACAGATAATAAAGATACAGCCCTTATCAAAAAATAAGAACACAGTAATAACTAAACGAAAACAACAATTACAACAATAAGAACTCAGGTATAACAACAAAACAACAGCATACAAACATTAACAACAATAAACCTAAACGATACAGCCAGTAAACAACAATAGAACACAACGTAAAAACAAACATACAGCAGTCATCAACAATAAGAACCGTATAATAAAAATAACAGACAGTAATCAACAATAGAACACAGTAAAACAATACAGACAGTAATCAACAATAAGAACAGTGTAATAACCCTACCCGACAGTAACAACAATAAGAACACAGTATAAATAAAATACAGACAGTGATCAACAATAAGAACACAGTAATAACGATACAGACAGTAATAACAAAAGGGCAAGTATAACTAAAGATTTCAGACAGTCATCAACAATAAAAACAAAGTATAAACTAACCAAAGCAGTCACAAAATAACCCAAAGTAATTAATAACAAAACAGCTTTTTATTTAACCCAAATTTAAAACACATTTAAATTTTAAAGAAAAACAACATATTCATTCCAAAAAACAGTAAAAAGAAAAAAATCATAACAATCAAAAAATAATAAAACAAAATAAAAACAAAAAAGAACCAGAATGACAAACAGCCCGCACTACGAACACAAATGAAATTAAAAAAAGTTTAAAAAAAAACCTAATGACAAAAAAAAAGTTCAACAATCGCCAATTCAAAACAGAAAATAAAAATACAAACCAAATGAAAAACAGTTGTTCCTAAAAACATTGCTCGCCTCAACTAACCCCAAAACCCGAAACAATTCGTCATCCAATAAAAACCTTTAAAATAAAACTAACAACAACAAACCTTTTCCCTCAGCTATCCAATAAGAACTGTGATGCAGTAAAGAAATAAAACAAAAATAAGCAAGTAATGAAAATAAAAGTAAACCCAATAAGCCGAATGATCAGGTTCCAATGGAAAAAGTATAATTCATAAGAAGTCATCCAATAAAACACGGAATCTCGACAAATAGTGTCATAAATTTTTAATTTTTCCGATGGTAATTGTGAAAATTTGCTTTTTCATAACCCTTTTCTAAGAAAATTCTTTTATCTGAAATACACTTAGGGGTCCTTTACCATAAATTAAAACCCTAAAAAAAAAATCGATGAAAATACATTAAAAAAACAAATCCACATATAATTCCCACGCATAAATTACAACCTCCCTGCATTCACTCACCAAAACCCCTTTTTAAAAAAGAAGTTTTAAGTTAAAAAAAAGAAAATCATAAACGTCAGGACAAACACATTACTTCACCTACTGTTTCATCCATTCTTTCACGTTCATACTTTAGATAATAAAAAGGTACAGGAACAAAACGTTAGAAAATACTAGGCATTCGTTGCTGTCATTACTGACATTATTGCCTTCAATGACCTCCCACCTCTCCTCCGCCACCCAGCAAACGTGTGCTTTTATGCGTTCATACTCTTCAAAAAAGCGCCTTTTAAAAATATGACTATCAAACAAGCAAGATAAGCTCCTCTCCTCCCCCTCTCCTCATGCCCTTTCTCTTGTCCAATTCAATAGATTTTATCGTGGGTGTTGTTTTTATTGCAGTTAGAGATGAGATTATTAGTACTATTATAAGCGATATTGTTTTAGTTTGATATTGTTTTAGTTTGATAGTCCAGTTGATTATGGGCTTTTTGAATTTTGTATCATTTTGGGGTTTTCCTTACTTGAACAATTGTTTTTTTTATTATTATTTTTCTATTTGATTGAATGTGTTTTTCCCCTTCCCCCTTGATACTCCACCCCCACCCCCTATCCTTTCCAATGCTTTTCTGTTATCATCGTTATGTTGTTGTCTCATGGTGATGGGGATTATTTGTTATATTGTTGTCTCGTGGTGATGGGTAATTGTTGTTATTATTGTATCTCTATTAAATAATCATTATCATTGTCTTATTTCACTTATGCTTTCTTTCCGCTCTCATCTGCACACACTGTGAATGGGCGCTCATTACTACTCACTGACACACACATACACACACATATACACACACACATATTCATGCATGCGCAATCCTATATACACATTATTAGAATTGATACAGAAGTCCACAGAAGTAATGAAATTGTCCAACAGAACATTGCAAATTAACATCCATACCATTCTGCATTAACAACAAAATACAACCCAAACTTCATTTTAAGGGGGAAAACTCAGACAAGTTCATTGTTAACAAAATCAAAACAAGCAAGGGCCACACACACACACATTATAATTCAAAGCAAGCTCACTAATGTCAGTTACAGAGAGAGAGAGAGAGAGAGAGGAGAGAGAGAGAGAGAGAGAGATAGAGAGAGAGAGAGAGAGAGAGAGAGAGAGAGAGAGAGGGATAATTTGGTATAATGCAAGGGAGGATTAATTTACTTTGTTCCAACAGATCAATTGTGGATTTTTCTTTTTGATGCATTAAGTGGATAAAAAGACTTTTGAAATTGTTAATGATTGGGTTGTTAAATGAGTGGGAAAGGGGGTTCCACCACAGGGCTGAGAAAATAACTAGTTTTTGAACAAATTTTTTTGGGGTTTGGGCCCATGGCTTTTCGTTTTTCGGGGAAGATTCAAGGGAATTTGTCTTTTTAAGGTGAGGGAAAAATTCCTGTCATGATCTTAAACATCTGATGCCTTGTTAAATTAGCTTGGTGTAGGGAAGAATATTTAACTGGGATAATCCACTTCTAGTAAGGTAGTCTTTTCAAAAAACCTTTAAGAGCACGTTTTATACGATTTAATAAGGGTTTTCAATGTTTGCAAGCGAATCCCACGGGGTTGAAAATAAATTGGGATTTATATAGCTTGAAAGATATTTTTTTTTTATAAAAAGTAAAAAAAATGTTGTTTTGCCCGTTGGGTATATTTTTTAACTGTATTTGCAAGGGGGATAGTGATGGTCCCACTAGTTTTTACAATTTTACCCCTAGAACTTTTGGTGGGGGTTTGTTTTTTTGTTTCCTTTTCAATAGGGATTGGAAAATTTTTTAAATGATTTTGTCGTTTTTTTGGGGTAGTGATAAGCATGCATTTTGTTTTTTTGGGGGATAGACAGTGTTTTGTTGTCCATTTGAAAAATTTATCAGGCTTTTTGAAAGTTTGCAAGGGTTTTAAATTCGTTGGCTTGTAGTAGGGTTTGGCCCAAAAAAAAGTTGCTTTTAGATTTGATATGGGAGGAAGGCATTTATTAAAATAAAAGGAATTGGTTAAGAGGACCCCTGTGGCCCCATAATGAAGGGGTTTTGTGTATGGGCGAGCTATTAAAAACCCATTGTTCCTTTTGTAAGATAAGAAGCAAAAAGGTTCAAGGTTTTGTGAGAGTTATATAAGTCTAGTTTTTAATGAGAAGTTTTCGGTCAATTTTAAATGCTTTTTTGAAATCTACAAATAATACCCCACAAAATTTATTTCTTATGTTAGCCCCAAATTGTCTACAAACAGTTATCCCGTAGGGCCGGGTGTTTTTTTCTAATCCGCTGAGGGGGTAAGTAAGTTTGTTAATATCTATATATGGACATGTGTTTATTATATGTTTTTCCGGGGTTTTTTGAAAGGTAAGATAAAAAAGAGTTTGGGCCTTAATTTTGAGGGATCAAATGTCTCCAAACTTGGGATGGGAAAACCCCTTTAGCTTTTAAAGGGCTTTGGGGGAAATAGTTCTTATAAAACAAAGGTTTAATATGTTCAAGTGTCTGTAATAAGGGAGCGGGAAAAAGTTTTAGTATTCTGTTTTTCCCTAAAGCCCACGCGACTTGATTGTTTGAGGTGGTCGGTAATCGTAGCCTCGAAACATTTTAAAGGGTATTGGATTTGAGGAATATGCTTTTCTTGGAAATTTTTTTATTTTCATTGGATCTTTGGGGACTTCGATTTATCATTTTTAAATTATGTTACAAGTTTTAAATGAATGATTGTTTGTTTTTCACGAAATTCAAAAATTACGTTTTTTGGGAAACATTGAGATATTGGGGAGAGAGAGAGAGAAGAGAGAGAGAGGGAAGGGGAGAGAGGGGGATTCAGACTTCGCTTCAGCAGTTATCTTAAAGGGCCCTAGCCCCTAGAAAGGGGGGAAAAAAGTGGGGTGTGAACAGAACGACAGTAAAGAAAATTTTTTGATGTTCAATGTATGTACTGGGAAAAATTTATGAAATAGTGTTTCTCGAAAGGGAAAGTTTAAAAGTACAACGCAAAAATTACCAATAGTTTTTTTATTTGATGTCTTAATAAGAAAACCAAAATAAAGGCTTCTTATAATTTTTGGGGGGAAAATTTTCTAAAATTATTAAAGAAAGGGAAATAAAAACAAGGAACTTCACTTCAGTTGATTTTGCTCGGGGACACAGCAAATCACTTCATTCGTCCTCGGTAGCGTAGCATAAATTAATTAATATCCCAAAACCAAAAGGGTTAAAAAAAAATTGTAAATTCTGTCCAAATATTAAAGATATTTCTTCAAACTTGTGTGAGCATAAATTTCTGTATTACAAATCACACTAGATTGAATATGATTTTCCCCAACTTTGCCATCTGCAGTCTACTACCCGTTGGCGAAGTTTGCACAAATATTTTTTCATCACTTACCCCCTGAAATATCCATGCATACCCCAGCCCCAGTTCACACATGCATATGCGGACGTTAGTTACCCAGTTAGTTTTACCCACTGCATCTAAATTATATAACATATTATAGGCCTTGCATGGTAGTCTATCGTTACTCATTTTTAACAACTTAAACCAATAGCGAATACATTGAACCACAGAATTAATATAGATGGGATACCTATTTGTTTCCCCATAAACTAAGTCATTTGGAGTTCTCATTTTTACACCAAAAAATTTCTTTAAACCAAATAAATGAACGGACTCACACTGTACAGCAGCACTGTTGTCAAAACCCCCATAACTCAGAACATATTGTAAAATGGGCTGTATTTGGCAATCAAATATTTTAAGAAAATTTGAAAAGAATTATTATTTATGGGACGATAACTTTCTCATAATAAGAAACAATACATTTTTTTGCTTGCTACAAAGGTCTTTAAGGCAGCAACAAAACTCAAACGAGTAGAAAAAATAATACCCAGATATCTATAAGCATTCACAACGATATTGCAACTTCATCATACACCCATTTCTTTTGGCTCCCCAAAAACCCACCCTTTCTGAAAACAATAATATTACTTTTGTTCATATTGACTTTTAACTGTATTTCATTTGTGCATCTTTAATTATTAAGTTGACTTTGCAATCCAACAACCGTTTCTGATAGCAAAACTATATCATCAGCCAACAGTAAATAAACAATTCTCAAAATAAACTGAAAAATCTTGCACTGTGTCTTCCCTTTTTAATCAGTTGTATTGCCAATTCATTTATAAAATGAAAAACAAAATCGGATACAAACGTCACCTGTTTTACTCCTCTTGTGCATTTTTATATAATCAGAAAGCTTGTTACCAGATCTGACTCGTGTTTTGACAACATCATCATACTTCTTATACATTTAAACAATTTTCCTTTAATCCATGTTTAATCAAAACAGGCCACAACAAATTTCTATTAATAGGTAAAACGCCTTCTCAAAATCTATAAACGCTACATGAAGTTTAGGTTTTATAAAAAACTGTTTTTGAATGAGAGCCAAAAGAGTACACAATTGTCTATTGTGGAATAACCTTGTTAAAATCCAGCCTGATGTTGGCCAGTTATATTATTTCTTCTACATATTCTTGAAGTCTTCTGTTAATGACCAACACTATATATTTTACTACAATGTCAGACAGAAAAATCCCCCTATAGTTTTTGTATCATTTGCTTTTACCCTTTTTAACAATGGAGAATAATAGATTGCACCAGTTTTCAGGAAAAAGCCTTTATAAAACAGAGTATTAAATATTGGACAAGAAAGTCTAAAATTTTGTTTGCAAGGAGCTTTGAAAAGTTCACCAATAACCCCATCAGGACCGGAGTTTTGGGCGATTCTTAAGTTTTTAAGAGCAAACACAACTTCTTCTTGAGATATTGGGCGATCCATGAACATATTCACTATCTGGGAAAATCATGATCAATGCTATCGTATCAAAAATAACCTTTATCAAGTAAGGCTTTAAAGTGTTTAAACCATTCATCTAACGCAATATTATTCATTGGTTGCTTCTTTTTAGTGACACTTTTCTCATGCAGTGCCAAAATTCTTTTTGATTATTAATGTTGGATACAAGATCCGCTACCAAATTGTCATGAAATATTTTTTTCTTTCTTATCAATGTGTTTTTGTACTCTCTTCTAGCTTCAACATATAAATCTCTATTAGTGTTATTTACATTTCTACGAAACTGTCTTAATAATTTACGCACATTCATTCTCATTCGTTTACACTCTTCATCAAACCAACTCTGCTGTGTTCTATTGCCATCAACTCTAACAGTTTTCTTCATACACTCTGCACTTTCTCTGATACAACCAAGGAATACATACAAAGCATCATTAATATTCACATCAATCATTTCCATGGCATATTTTATTCTATCATTCATATCTGATTCATGTAATCTATGATAAAAGTCTTTACTATATTTCATTCCAAACTAGTTTTTTCTATGACTTGAACATCATTTGTTTTTCCCTTACATAGATCATCTAAACTTGAAAACAAAACACGAAATTCTACAGGAAAGTGGTCTGATTTCAAGCGATCAGCAACATGCAATTCACACAAATCATAAATAGCTTCCTACAGATCAGCAGACAAAATGATATAATCGTTCACACTGCATCCACTATTTCCAGCGTATGTGTAGCAACCTTCCTGGTCACCATTACACAATCCATTTAAAACAATCATATCTAGCACAGTGCACATACTCAGAAGAGAATTACCATAAGGATTAGTGTGAATATCTTGACAGAAACGACCAGAACTAACAGTACTAGTTTTGTACTGAAGTTCGATGTCATTTGATACCTGTAATGGTGAAATATTTGCAATTCTACTATTCAAGTCACCACAAAGTATAATATAAACATTGTCAAGTTGAAATAATAAATCAGTCAAGCACTCTTCAAGAATATTTATTTCATTATCATAATCAAAAGTGTAAGTAAAACGGGCCCCCTCAGGGGTACATAAGCACAACATATAAAACATCTTTTGAGAGACTGAATAAATGTTTATTAATCAAAATGCACAACATTTTCATTTGCTGCATTCAATTCACGAATAATGCAACATCTCGTTTTTAACTAGACACAGAAACCCGCCTGATTTTCTCCCCGTTTTGACATTTTAATTGTGTTTGCCCAATGTTTAAATCCCCAAAAAATCGAATCAACCATTCTTTTAAACGTCTCCCGAAGACCAATGAAATCAAGGATGAAATATATGTTACAAATCATTGTTATATTTTTTAAACCTAACCCTTAACATTCCGGAAGAAAGAAACAATTCTGAATTTTGCAACAAACGTGACGTGGTATCTCCCCACAAGGCTGATTCCCTCCCTTTGGAATGTTAACTGACAATTCCTTCCGAACTATCCCGCGTGCAAGGGGGGCACATCATCAACAACAAACTTTAACTATTGTGGTTGCATGTAACCTCGCAGTGTTGCCTGTGTGGCTGAGCGGGTTGGGAAGGAGCTGCATTGTTTGCTGGCGGATTCTAGGTGCGAGGTGATTTTTTCCCTCTGAAAACAACCCTCCGTTTTTTCTTCCACACGGGCCGCCGAACCCTATCTGATTTCTCTCAGAGAGTCTGAGATTTCCCGGCCCAACTTTTGCCATCTATAAGGAGATGGTCATCACTATGCGGGCCTGTTTTTCCCCCACTCCTCGCCTGCTTCGGTGAGGGTTCAACCTCGCCTTACCTCCGAACTCTCACCCAGAATCTTCGCTACAAGTGTTCGTTCCCTTAAGCTTCTGCCTTGCTTTCAGAATTTTGACTTTCAGTCTGTAGGAACAGCAGCAAGCGATAATTGGAGAATCGGATTTGGAACCAAGCCGGGGAACTCGATCGAATTCAATGGTATCGGCCAGCTCAAGTTTGTCAGTAGTTATATCCCGAAGAGTGTTCTCACACTCCTCAGTTGATCCCCAGTTTACTGGCACTCTTCTCTTCTCCTTCCATGCCACAAGAGAAAAAGAAATCCGACAATTTGAGGAATGACTTAAAATCTGCGACCTTGATCCTTACTGCTCCTTTTTTCCAATTGCCTTCTACAAGTATACTGTTCCTAAATAGTTAAACTCTCTCTTCTGTCAGGAAATTCTCTTCTTTTTTTCCTTTTTTTTTTCTTTTTTCCAGACATTTGAAGATCATGTCTTCCATTTTCCTTGTTTCGGTCCCTTATGAGCTCATTGTTGGTGCCTCTTTATCTTGCGAATTTGTTTTAGTGTCTGTGAAATTTTTTGCGTTTTTTCCTCTGCTCTTGTTTCCAATTTTTGCCATCCATACAGTTTCTCTAGTCCCTCAGCTGATTATTATGGCCGAAAATTTGGCTGTTTTTTCTCTGATGTGTTGGAGGGATCTCTTGTATCCAGCCCCTTTCCATTTTTCGCATTTGTTTTTCTTTTTGTCCATGAGACTTTCATTGTTCTCCCATGAACAATCTCCGTGCTTTAGTCGCTGTTCGTTGTCCTTGCTTTGGGTTTCCCGCTCCCTCCGTTACAGAAGAATGGCCATATGTGGCTCTTCACAACATGGATCTTTGTCTTGGGCTTATGCTCTGTTGGTAAAATGCATTTCATTTTTTAAAGTTGCCTTACATTGCCCATTCTTTCTTGATTTCTGTGTCACACTTGCCATCCCAGTGATAGTACAACCAGATTTTAAGGTGTTTACTTGTCTGATTCTCTCTTCTTTACGGCTATGTTGCATTGTCGTTAACAGCTTTTGTCCGAGTTTCCCTGCATTCTGTTTCTTTGCATTTAGCTGTAATCTTTCTTTTCGCTTCTCTGTTACTGTTGTTTTAAATCTTTTCAGTTTTTCTTCGTCGGCGAAGGACTGTGTTTGCATATCTCAGGTTGTTGTTGTGGCCACCTACACTAATTTCCCCCTTGGTTCTCAATTTTTGTAGAATTATTTCATATATACATTAATAAATCAGGTGAGAACACGGCCTGCTACCCCCTGCAGATTGGTCCCATATACACTGATGTCATTGTCGACTCTAATTGCTGTCTCTGTTCCCATATATGTTTCTAAGACCCCGAAGACTTTTCCCGTCGATGTATTTCCCCCCAGATTATCAAACAAATGGGTGTGATTGCGAACGCTTTGGATAGTAATGAAGCAGAGGTACAGGTCTTTTGGACTAATGGATTTCATGAGAGTTTTCAATGCGAAGATTGCATTTTTTGGTGCTTTGTTGCATGAATCCAAATTGCGTTTTGATTTTTTGGGGAGTATTTTAAATTTCCATTCTCTTCATGGTATTGGGTAAAAGAACTTTGGTGAGGTGATCATCAGGTTGATTGTATGATGTTGGTCACATTCAGCTGTGCCCGGTTTCTTAGGGATCGCAATGTAGATGGGATTTTCATATCTGTGGAATCTCTCCTGTGTTTTATATATTGTTTAGAGTTTGTGATGCCTTAATTCCATTCCTCAGGGTGTTATCAATTCAGATGGGATTATCAGGTCCTGGGCTTCACTTTATCTTTCTGAGTGCATGTCTCATTGTCTTCCCATGATTATGTGGCCATTTCGCTGCTAAAAATTATGAGGAGGGGACCTCTGTCGTCGTGGTATAATCTTCGATGTATTTGCCCACCTGTTAAGATATATTTTTTTTCAGGGTATTTTCCATCTCTCGACTTTATACAACCTGTTTTTGCAGATGATTTTTCCCTGTCAATCTTTTATTTTTTCATGCTAAGTTTGCCATCAAAATTATTGAAAACAAAACCCAAATTTTGGACCTGTCAAACAGGAATGTGGAAACCATAAGGATCAGTTCTGGGCCTGTTATCTTCAATTATATACTGCTCCACTCTCAACATAATAAAGCACCACCATTTTGGTCACCATTTCTATGCCGATGATACCCCAGCTTCAATGCAGTGATACTGTTGAAATCTTGCCTTCCCCCTGACAAATATGTCCTACTCCCTTCAAGACATTCAAAACTGGATGACTCAGAACAAGTTACAACTTAATGCCGTTTAAAACGAACCCATGCCCATAGGGCCTAAACTGTCCTCCATCGCAACAGCTTCAATTGAATTCGGCAATACGACAGTTCCTTTCTCCAACTCTGTGAAGTATTTAGGTGTAGTTCTGGACAACACACTCTCTATGAAAAAATTCCACACCCAGACCTGCCAGTCTTGCTACTATCAATTGCGGCGCATAAACGCAATTCGCAAGTATCTGTCCACTGACGCAACTTCCAAGCTTGTCACATCTCTCATTTTTTCACGTTTAGACTATTGTAATTCTCTTTTGGTTGGCCTACCAGCATCATCCATCCACTCTCTTCAACACATACAAAACTCTGCAGCTCGACTGGTCCTAAGAAAGAAAAAATCTGAACACATCACTCCTCTTCTGTGATCCCTTCATGGCTGCCTGTCTCACAGAGACTGAAGTATAAGACCAATACCCTGTTTCAAATGTCTTCACAAATCTGCACCCTCTTATCTTGTAGCTGTCTTCACCTGTATACTCCATCCCGTTCCCTTCGCTCAGCTGCGTAATTTGTGCTTTCGTAAACCCAGATTCAAACAAACCACTGTTGGCTGTCGCTCTTTCTCTGTTTTTGGTCCATCCACCTGGATTGAACTTTTTCTTTCACTTTGCCAAAAGCCTTCACTTGATACCTTCAAATCCAGCCTCAAAACGCACTTATTTCCTACCTGACACATTCCCCTCATATCTTTTCCTACTTTTTCAACGGCATCCTTCACCTACTTTATCACCACCTATGTGTGTGTGTGTGTGTGTGTGTGTGTGTGTGTGTGTGTGTGTGTGTGTGTGTGTGTGTGTGCATACACTTGAAATATCTTATGTTATCGATGAAAGTTGCATGCGTGTAATTGATTTGAATGCCCAAACGTTCGATTTCTTTGTTTTACAGATCAGCGATATATAAATTCCATATAATTCTTCTTCTTCTCTTCTTCTCCCTATTATCATTATTATTATTATTTTTATTATCATCATCATTTATTATTATTATTATTATTATTTTTATTATTATTATAACAGTTGGCCATGTATGATGCATGACGGGAGAGGGTCACACATAACGGTGGGCCCTGTAGATGATGACGGGAAAGGGTTCACTCACATAACGGTGGGCCTGTATGATGCATGACGGGAAAGGGTCACTACATAACGGTGGGCCATGTATGATGCAGACGGGAGAGGGTCACTCACATAACGGTGGGGCACCCCGGGGTCTGTCCCGCAATCTTCAGCTTTGGGAACACCCGCTGTGCTGGGCGGCGGCACTGCAAGGTCACCTTGGTCTTTGGGAGTGGAGGGAGGACAAACCATGGCGCACAACCACACACCACACAAAACACACACACACACACAACACACACGCGCGCGCGCGGGGGCCGCGCACACACACACACAAAACCACACACACACACACACACAACACACACACCCCACACACACCCCACACACAGAGGAAATACATTTTGTTGAGAAAAAAGAGTACACCACAACTTGCTTTCAAGTGTGTGTGTGTATTGTGTGTGTGTTTATTTTATTTTATTTCTTTTTTATCTAATTCTTTTATTTTTGAGGATAATGGAATAATCGCTCATGTGCGTTTTAAAAATTAGTCCCCGTGTGTATGCGTTTTGTAAATTTTGTCATCCATCCATAGCCATCCTGTGTGTGTTGTTGTTGCTGTATATACTATTGTTGCTCTTTTTGTTGCTATTGTTGTTGTTTCTGTTGTTGTTTTTGATGTTGTTGTTGTTGTTGCTGATGTCGTTGTTGCATTCATCAATTACCAGGTATGCATTAGCTTCACTTCATCTGGATAATTGAACGTGTGTGACGTGGGTTGGACTGGCAGAGAACACTGAACACTGAACAGCTTTGTTATCTACCTCGTTTCTGGGCTAGTGTACCAAACAGTGGAGGGCTGAACATGTTGACATCGCCAGAAAAGAAAGCAGGTTCACCCAATGCACATGCTTGTACAAGTCATTCTGTTTTTCCACTTTCCCCACCACCATCAGTGAAACCACCCAAGCCATCATGCAGAACATGCATACGCCATTGATGACGACAACATTGAATTATTTCGCTCTTAGATGAACTGTCGTGTGAGACTGACGAGCTCCATCTCGCCACATACACAGGCAGTGCAGGCTGACGTGGTTTCCATGGCAGAGGAGACCTCTGAACCGACACACATCTTTAAGTCTCCACTCACAAGTTAAACAACACTTTACTACTCCCGACAACTTGCTGCAAACCTGACAAAGCTATATCCAGTCTGACATAAAACAGCCTTGACATTTGATACCCGGTCATTTTTACCAGTTCTGTCTCAGTCAAGCACTGTCTGGTAGGCTTTGGAGGTCGCTTTATATTTTGTATTACAATTGGAGTTGCCTAAACCAGTATCGCATGACTGAGACACCAGAATATGCGTACAGAGGACACCTTCCCAAGCCTCCATAAACCATCTCATTTGGCGCTCCAAACGAAACAAGCAAAATGCTTTCACAGGCTAGCAGCAGAGTATGTGGTCTGACTTTGTTTACTCCCCCATTTCAGAACACTACAGCAAAACATATCATAGTTTAACATCAAATATATTGATGAAAGTCTGAGCGGTCGTTTCCTTGCAGTTTTGGGAGGTTCTATTCGGCTGAATAGCTTCCTCCTTGCTCCTCGTTACTGAATGCTTAACACATTTGTACATGCTTACCAGAGAGAGAGAGAGAGAGAGAGAGAGAGAGAGAGAGGAGAGAGAGAGAGGAGAGAGAGAGAGATGAGAGATGAGAGAGAGAGAGAGAGAGAGGAGAGAGAGAGAGAGAGAGAGAGAGAGAGAGATGAGAGAGAGACAGATACAGACAGACAGACAGACAGACAGACAGACAGACAGACAGACAGACTTTATGACATTTTTAAATCCTGTCTCAAGATATATTCATAAGATTTTCTTCTCCTGCTTCACCTCATAGTTTTTTCCCCACCTACAACAGCCAAGATTCTAATGCCCTGTCAGGGTATATGACCTCTGTGTGTGTGCGTGCGTGCGTGCGTGCGTGTGTGTGTGTGTGTGTGGTGTGTGTGTGTGTGTGTGTGTGTGTGTGTGCGTGTTGTGCGTGTGCGTGCGTGCACATTTGGACTTGATGGAACTATTAGTTGTTACTGGTTGTATGATTGTGTAATAATGAGTAGAGTGCAAGCGCTTTGATTTGTCTCTGCAAGATATGCGCTATATAAATTCCATTTATAATTATTACACTACACTGAGCTACACTACACTACACTAACCACATACACTACACTTCACTTCACTACACTACACCACACTACACTACACTGCACTACACTACACTACACTACACCACACCACACTTAACTATACTACACACTGCATTACACGACACTACACTACACCACACCACACATAGATACATACACACTGCACTACACTACACTACACACTTCACTACACTACACTACACTACACTAAACTAAACTACACTATACTACACACTGCACTACACTACACTACACTACACTATGCTACACACTTCACTACACTACACTACACTACATTACATTACACTACACTACACTACAATACACTACACTACACTTATACACCATGCACTACACTACACTACACTATACTACCACCTACACTACACCACACCACACTACACTACACTATACTACACACTGCACTTACACTACACTACACTACACTACACTACACTACACTACACCACTACACTTACACTACACTACACTACACTACACTACACTACACTACACTACACTACACACTACACTACACTACCACTAACGCTACACTACACCACTACGCTACACTA
This sequence comes from Rapana venosa, assembly GCA_028751875.1. Classification (NCBI taxonomy): domain Eukaryota; kingdom Metazoa; phylum Mollusca; class Gastropoda; order Neogastropoda; family Muricidae; genus Rapana; species Rapana venosa. The sequence goes on from CM054139.1 coordinate 78,677,435, forward strand.
CACCACTACACTACAAATAATACACACTACACTACACTATACTACACACTACACTACACTACACTACACACTACACTACACTATGCTACAACACTACACTACACTACACTACACTGCACACTACATACACTATACTAACTACTAACACTGCACTATACTAAACTACACTACACTACATTACACTATACTACACTTGACTACACTACACTACATTACACTACACTATACTACACTACACTACACCACACTACACTACAGTATACTATCACACTACACTACACCACACTACACTACACTACACTAACCTACACCACTACACTACATTACACTACACTATATTACACTATACTACACATCTGCACTTCACTACACTACACTACACTAAACTACATTACACTAGACTATACTACACTACACTACACTACACTACACTACACTACACTACACTACACTACACTACATTTACACTACACACACTACACTACACTACACTATACTACACACGCACTACACTACTAATTATATAGTACACTTCACTACTACTACACTACACTTCACTACACTATAACTCTACACTACGCACACATACCACACTACATACACTATAAATACCACTGCACTTACAACACTTTACTACAGTACACTACAGTACACTACAATACACTTCACTACACTACACTACACTACACTACACCTACTACACTACACTTCATTACACTATTACTACACACAGCACTACACTACACTACATTACACTACATTACACACACCGCACTACACTACACTACACACATACACCCATACTACACTACACTTCATTACACTACACTACACTATACTCCACACTGCACTACATACACTACAATACACTACACTACACTATACTACACATGCACTGCATACTAAAATTTAGTACATCACTACACTCACTTCACTTCACTACATTCACTATCACTATACTAATTAATATTCACTTTTACTACACATGTACTACAAAACTAAATACACACACAAACTACACCTTTTAAATAATAGTTATAATATAGGAAATTTATTAGCTGAATCTTGTAAAAAAAAAAACAACAAATCGAAGCGTCCCACCGATCATTCGGGCACAAACCTCCTTAAACCTAATGAACAACAGATTTCCAAAAACCACCACCACATGCACCATAGCAAACGCACACACACGCGGGCAACACACAAACACACACACTCAAATACACACACAACACACCTCCACACAACACAACTGGAAACCACTTGAAGGGAAGATGCTGTTAAAAATAAGGATAGATATTTGGGGGGAAAGTCTCAGATAGGAAATAAGTTTTGTTTTGAGGCTGGATTTGAAGGTATCAAGTGAAGGCTTTTGGCGAAGTGAAACAGGGAGGTCATTCCAGGTGGTTTGGCCCAGAAACAGAGAAGGAGCGCGGCCAACAGGGGTTTGTTTGAATCGGGGTGTTCGAAAGCACAAATTTATCTGCGGCTGAACGAAGGGAACGGATGGAGTGACAGTTGAAGACAGTTACAGAGATAAGAGGGTGCAGATTTGTGAGGGGCATTTGAAACAGAGGGTATTGATTTTATATCCAGTCTTTGTGAGACAGGCAGCCAGTGAAGAGATCGCAGAAGAGGAGTGATGTGTTTAGATTTTTTCTTTCTTAGGGCCCGTCGGCTGCAGAGTTTTGTATGCGTTGAATGAGAGTCAAGTCAAGTCAAGTCAAAATTTATTTCCAGATGGTACATTGAATAAAGCAATGCATTTGCTTTTTTTTCATCAAAGCCATCTATCTAAGAACAAATTTCGTAATGATTATACTAAGACACTACATTATTGCATCATTTACCATTAAATTAAACCAGTAAAAAAATAATTTAAAAAAAGAGGAAAAAATCGACAAGGAATACATTGAAAATACAAATTACCACATATACATATACACGCACACACATACTCATGCACACCTGAGCGCGTGCGCGCTCACGTCCACACACCATTTAAATAAAATGTTTTAAGAATTAAAAAAGAAAATCATAAAACGTCAGAACAAACAAATTACTTCACTTACTGTTTCATCCATTTTTTCACGTTTTACTTTAGATAATAAAAAAGGTACAGGAAATAAAACGTTAGAAAATACTAGGCATTCATCATTACTGATAATATTACCTTCAATGACCTCCCTCCTCTCCTCCTCCACCCAGCAAACGTGTGCTTTTTTTATGCGCTCATACTTTTCAAATAGCGCTTTTTTTAAAAATGACATATTCACACAATAACTATCCAAGCAAGAGAAGTCAAATAAGATTACAATAATGATTATTATAATAGACATACAATTATAACAACAATCACCCATCACCATGAGACAACAATATAACAAATGATCCCCATCACCATGAGACAACAACATAACGATGATAACAGAAAAGCATTGGAAAGGATGGGGGTGGGGGAGGAGTATCAAGGGGGAAGGGGAAATACACCTTCAATCAATAGAGAAATAATAATTTTTTTAAAAACCACAATTATTCAAACAAGTAGAACCCCTATACGATACAGAATTCAAAAGCCCATAATCATCTGGACTATCAAAACTAAAACAATATCAAACTAAAACAGTATCGCTTATAACAGTACTAATAATCTCATATCTAACTGCAATAAAAACAACATCCACGATAAAATCTATTGAACTAGACAAGACAAAGGGCATGAGGAGAGGAGAGGAAAGGAGAGGAAAGGAGAGGAGAGGAGAGAGAGAGAGAGTGAGAGAGAGAGAGAGAGAGAGGAGAGAGAGAGAGAGAGAGAGAGAGAGAGGGAGAGAGAGAGAGAGAGAGGACACACTATCAAGCTATCAGGTCTACCATAAAAGATTTTTAAAAATTTCCTCCTTTCCACTTGTTTCAACATTGCATGATTATTTACTAGCTTGCATAGATTCTCTTACTTCTTTGCATAATTAGTGTGCCTCTTTCCTGCTCCCTCCCTCCACACATATACAGTGTGTGACTGTAGAATTTCTAGTCACAGTAAGATATACTTGAATTTTTTGTTGTTGTAGGGAATACCATTAGTGCTGGTAAATGTAAGTATGGTTGATTTTGCCGTATTAATCATGGTTGGTTTGCCTTATTAGTCGATTCCTAGGCATTCATGCATTAAATGGCTTTTTAGCTGTGTCTTGAACTGATTTTTGTTTTTGATACATTTTAAGCGTTTGGGAGCTTGTTCCATAAGTCACTACCTGAGTACAAGAAGCTTGTTTTGTTAAAGATTATTTCTTGGTCTCGGAAATGTTAGTAGATGATTATGTCTGTGTTCATTGATTTGAAGCTATTGGTGATCTTTGGAGGGGCATTTCCATTGTCAACTTCGGACAAATAGAGCTTTATTTAGATAAAGTCTGCTTTTGAAGGTTAGGATATTTGTTTTCTTATAATCGTTGATGGTTAGGGAGCTTGATTTTAGTAGAACAAGTTTCAGTGCTCTTTTATATATCTATGAATCATTTTAAATTTGTATCACTGCAGCTGTCCAAAGAGATGAAGCATAGTCAACTATAGGCAAAATATGGCCGCAAAAAAGAGTTTGCGAGAGTGGTTATTCAGAAAATGTTTTATTTTTGATAACTGAAGTAGCTTGTAAGCAAACGTTTTCCTAGCGCCATCACTGGTCGGTCCAAGTAAGATTTTTGTCAATAATTACACCCAGCATTCTGTGGGAGTCAACTTCTTCAATTACTCTTATTATCTATCAACAGAGGTTGGAATTTATCTTTCATTTTTTGTCTCTTTTGTCTTGCTAGTACATACATACACTTAGTTTTTCGCGTATTTAGGGACATATGGTTTAGCTTAGTCCAAGTAACCAATCTGTCAATATTGTGTTGAAGTTTGATTGTAAGTTGTGGGGTCAGAATCACTACAATAGAGGGATGTGTCATCAGCAAACATTTCACAGCTACATTCTAGAAATTGGGGTAAGTCATTTACATAGATGAAAATAGAGTGGACCCAATATTGACCTTGTGGTACTCCATGTTTAATAGGTACTAGTTCTGATGTTTTATTATTTGCAGTTACTAGCTGCTGCCTATTCGACAAAAAGCTTTTCCAAAGATTTATCATTTCTGGTGTTAGTTTATACAAGTGAAGTTTACGCAATAATAGGGAATGATTGATTACATCAAATGCTTTTTCAAAATCAACAAAAAGAAGGCCTGTATATTTATTTTCATTGATGTTGTGTAGGAGACTGTCTGTAATTTGTGTAAGAGTTGTGTGACAGGAATAGTTTTTACGAAAACCTGACTGATCTTCATTTAATAGATTGTTGTTTACAAAGTAGGAATATACGGATTTTTTTATATGTTTTTCAAAGGGTTTAGATAAGACAGACAGAATTGAAATTGGTCTGTAATTTGAAGGACAAGCAGTATCACCTGATTTGTGGACTGGTATGATTTTTGCCTTTTTAAATATGGCAGGAAAGTTGTTTTTCTCTATGCACAAGTTATACAAGTATGTCAGTGTTCCAGCTATAACTTGACCACAAAGCTTAATTATTCTTCCATCTAGATTGTCTAAACCACGTGTTCTGGAACTTTTTTGAAGAGACAGACTTTCCAAGACGTCTGTGATTGTCATTGGCAGTAGTTTAAATGGGAATTTTATTTCTTTTGATTCGATATATTGTTCTAAGTAATGGAGATCATTTTCATTTGACTTGTCATTTGATATTACTTTGTCGGCAATGTTTGAGAAGTGGTTGTTCAATTCATCAGCTGATATATCTTTAACTGTCTGTTGACTTTTTGATATAGGTTTATTACATAATGTATTGATGGCTTTCCATACTTGTCGAGAGTCGGTTGTTGTAATTAACAACTTTTGAATGTAATCACGTTTTGATTTGCGTTTTAGTGAAGTTAATTTGTTTCTTTGTGCCCTGAACTGCTCATTTGAACCATGTGTTTTCAAATAGTCTCTTAGGTGTATTTCGGATTCTATGTCTTTTGTTATCCAAGGTGGTTTGATTTTTTCTTGAACTCTTTTTTTTATGAAAGGGGCATGTTTGTCGTATTTCAGTAAATGTCCTAATCCAAAATTCAACAGCTTCATCAGGGTCTCGGATTTGGTATATGGCATGTAATGGCGAGTTTGTCAAGTCTGAAAGGAAATCTTGCTCGTTAAAGTTTTAAAATTTCCTGCAAAAAATAGTTTTATGCCCTACTTTAGGTATTTGATACGATTTTTAAACCAAGTAATAGCACACTGGATTATGATCACTGCATCCACATGAGGGCACATACTTCTGTTATGTGTTGTTTTGTAGTAGTGTAGATATGATCTATTAATGTGTTAGAGTTATTTGTTATCCGAGTTGGTCTATCTATTAGTTGTTTCTAGGCCAAACAAGTCATGTTGTGGCTCCATTTGGTTTAGGTTTTAATAAGTCTATGTTAAAATCCCCAAGAATAATTGTTTCATTGTTTAAAAGTATTACCTCGTCCATAAGGGAGTTGAATTTTTCTAGCCAGTCTCTGGTTTCTGAAGGATTTGTGTATATAAATCCTATTAATATTGGTCTATTGTGTTTTAATTTTATTTCAATCCACATGGATTCAATGTCATAAACCTCAAGGTTATATATTCTTTTACAACTGAGCGAGGAGGCTATATATGTAAGTAACCCGGTGTACTTGGGTTTGTGAGGATCTTCACGGAAGATTTGATACCCTGGAATATTCATGTGTGCATCTGTAACATTTGGAGAAAGTCGGGATTCAGCTAGGTAGGCCAACCAAAAGAGAATTACAGTAGTCTAAACGTGAAAGAATGAGAGATGTGACAAGCTTGGAAGTTGCATCAGTGGACAGATACTTGCGAATCGCGTTTATGCGCCATAATTGATAGTAGCAAGACTGGCAGGTCTGGGTGATGAATTTTTTCATAGAGAGTGTGTTGTCAAGAACTACTCCTAAATACTTCACAGATTTGGACAAAGGAACTGACGTATTGCCGACTTCTATTGAAGTTTTTGTGATAGAGGAAAGTTTATGTTGGGTCCCTATGAGCATGGCTTCGGTTTTATCGGCATTAAGTTGTAACTTGTTCTGAGTCATCCAGTTTTGAATGTCTTGAAGGCAGTAGGACATATTTGTCAGGAGGGAAGGCAAGTTTTCAACAGTATCACTGCACTGAAGCTGAGTATCATCGGCATAGAAATGATGATCAATATGGTGGTTGTTTATTATATGTGAGAGTGGAGCAGTGTAGAGAGTAAAACGAACAGGGCCCAGGACTGATCCCTGTGGGACTCCACATTCCATTTTGACAGGTTTTGATTGGATTTTGTTTACAATAACTTTCTGGAGCCTGTCTGTGAGGTATGAAGTAAACCAGGTGAGGGCTGTGCCGTTAATACCAAACGTATTTTGAAGGTGAGAAAGAAGAATTGAGTGATCTATGGTATCAAAGGCTGCAGATAAGTCAAGAAGAGTGAGGAGGGAGATTTTTCCTGCATCAGAAGCAAGTAGAAGTGTATCTAAAGTGTGGACTAGGGTGGTTTCGGTGCTGTGGTTGGGGCGATAGGCAGATTGAAAAGTGGGAAGGAGATCATTGGAATAAAGGTGACTGTTGAGCTGTTTGAGAACGACTTTTTCTAGTACTTTAGAGACAAAGGGTAAGTTTGAGACAGGCCTATAATTCTTCAGAATGTTGGGATCGAGGTCGTGCTTTTTCTGTAGAGGTGTGACTATTGCTGTTTTAAGAGCTGATGGAAAATTTCCTGACACAAGAGATGAGTTTACTATTTTAGTGATAATAGGTACAAGTTGTGGAAGGCATTGTGAGAAAACAGGAGCAGGTATGGGATCAAGGTCTCATGATTTTATAGC